>CP054669.1:11619795-12088336 GCA_013348765.1 Carpinus viminea | reverse complement strand
ACAACCTAAAGGTAATTTTAAATGGCTTGTTTGAAAAGGATGATGTCGATTAATGGATGCGATGAAATAATTTAGGAACCTACCGAGCATGGCAGAATAACTTATGGACAGGTAACATTCTACATCTCTTTGAGTGCTATTCTTTTGGTATTTGTCTTGAAATTTTGAGGACAAAATTCTTATAAGGAGGGTAGAATGTAGTGACCCAAATTATTAACTAGGCATAAGTGGCTTAGTTGGGGGAGTTAATTTGGCCTTTGGGTCACTAAGGCTGCTAGAGGGGTAATTTGGACTTTTGGATGGACGTACATTAGGTTAGGCAAATGTACGCTGTTGTCTGTAGTGTGAACGTACGCGGGGGGACCACCGGACGTACGCTCTGCAAATCGTATAGGCGGACGTACGCAGGACCACCGAATGTACTCTACTTTATGAATACCCTCTGGATAATACCTGGACATACGAGGTAGCCATTGAACCACTGGGCAAGAACCACCGGACGAACACCCATTGGCCAGATGTTCGCTACTTTCTGGGCCTACAAATAGAGTCCTACCCCCTTCGTATTTCTCACAATTTTAGAATGCCCCTAGGCTGCCAGAGTGTTTTCAGAGTGTTTTCCAAGCTTTGTGAGTGTTTGGTGAGCGTGTGTGCGAGGCGTTTGTGAGTTCGGGATGTTCGTGAAGTGGAACTCTTGCGATTTTGTTTCAAGGAGGTAACGTTCGATCTATAGCTTTAATTTACGTTGTTATGCTGCTTGGTTATTGTTTAGTTGTCGCGGTTAGCTTAGTTGCACCTTAAAACCCGTTTGGGTTAGCATTTGGTTAGTTTAGCGTTGTTACGTTGCATGGAGGTTTCAAACTGGACTAAAAGGCTTTAGGTAGTCCCTAGTAGCCTTAAGAGTCGGAGGATAGGCGGACAGTGAAGAGAAAATGAGGTTCTCCCCGAGAACCTATACAGACGATAGTATCGAAAACCGAGACGGCTTGTCATTACGACGGACGACGCACCAAGCCTGTATGTACGGTCAGGTGACATGTGGAAACCCTATTTTAGCCAAATGTCTTATAGCTTATGTTTTCCTTGATTTAGGGTTGCTATAATGGAATTAGGACTAATAGAAGGTTTTCCACTGATTTGGAGAACCTGAACATTTTGGAGTTTTTGGAAACGTTGAGGACCTGTATGAGTTTTAACTCACATAATGCGCATTGTTATTTTTCATGCACTGCATGTTTATTATGTGTATCGAGAAAACATGTATATTTTACAACTCTCACCGTTTGTACTTATTACACATAAACTCTGTCATTTTGAGAAAAACATTGTATTGAATCTATTAATCAAGTGAGACTTATAAATAGACATGCATGTAAAATACAGACAAAATAATTTGCATCGTATGACATGGTACACCGGTATATGCAGTAGTAATGGCCATGGGCTTACTATACATGTTAGCTTTATGGTCAAATGTGTCGTTATGTGAGGGTTGTGGATCCATTGGTTTCGTGACCTTGATGCAACCATTCCCAATGGTTCGGTCATTACAGGATGAACGTCATTAGTTGGTGTGGGCCATTTGGGGTTGGACCCGATTGTGCCGCTAATGTTATGTACGGTATGTTATGCAATGGCTGGGGCACTGACATTGTATTATAGTTCCCTTGGAACAGCATCAATCCTACTGAGAATGGGTAATATCTTGAGTAGACCATATTGTTGAACTATGACTATTGTTGATACCATATGCATATATCATTCTTATATACATATCACGCATAATTAAACTGTCATGATGGAACTGTTTTACTCAATAAATATCTGAGTTCATTACTAAAAACTAGCATGGGTATTATCTGCGTTAAAAATCACTAAGTCTTAGGCTTACCCTTTTGTTTATGTCTTTCCCTATCATTACGAATAATTGCGCGGTTTAGCTGCACTAGACGAGGATGCCATCGGAGGTTACTCGGGTGATTGTTCAGGACCTGATACGGGTAATTTTTTAGGACATGGACCCGGTTTGGCTTAGGACGATGTGGGAGGAAGGAGGATCTGCCCATGCAGACATGATCAAGATCTTGATATCACTAGCTTTGTTGAAGCTTAAGTCTAGGCTTTAATCTGTTGATCTTTTGTGAACTATGTTGATGTACGTATTTTGGGATGTATTTATTCTCTTGTTGACGGCCTGATGACCGATACATTGGTGACCACTTATTATGTTATGGATGTAGTATTTTATCTCTGGTATTGTTGTGTGATGTTTCATTTACTATCTCTTAAATCCCATAGTCTTGGTAAAGTTTTCTGCAGTAGTTTTCTCATTACGACGAGGAAAGTGATTTCCTGGAGGTCGTGTCTCGGAGGGACATGGCTGGGATGGCGCGCCGTGGGGTCAATTACTAGTTAATTGATATTCCCATCGGGCGGGGCATCATAGAAGATGAATATAACAATATCCTGGAGGGGGCATGGAAAAATAATCAAACAGAAGACCAAACAGGAGGCTCGGCGTTACATGTAGTCCAAAACAAATTGGTCATGTGCCAAAGTATACTCATGGGATGGAGTGGCAAGAAAAATGGGGACTCTAGGAAGATACTCAAACAGAAAACCAAGGCTCTGAAGGAACATAAAAAACAGGAGGGGGTGGAAGACAGTGCAATCATCAAAAAATTAAAAGGAGAAATAGAACTCATAATGGAGCAAGATGATGTCTGTTGGAAACAGAAAGCGAAGTAGAATTGGTATCAAAGTGGTGACCGGAACACGCCTCTCTTCCATGCGTAGGCTAACCACCGGCGGAGGATCAACCAAATTCGAAGCATTACGGATGAAGACGGTCATGTGTGGAAGAAGGCAAAGGAAATTTCTTAGGTTTTTATCAATTTTTACTAGCAGATGTTTGGTAGAGTGTATAAAGAATGTGCACCCTCGTGTAACTTCGGCCATGAACATTGAGTTGATGTGGGAGTTCATAGCCACAGAGGTCAACGTTGCTTTGTCCCAAATGAGTCCACTTAAATCGCCCGGGCCCAACAGCTATTCAGCTTGCTTTTATCAAAAGTCTTGGAATGTAGTGCGTATGGAGGTATGCAATGTTGTGCTGGATTTTGTTAGTTCTGGAAATTTTGTTAATTCTATTAATAATACACATATTGTGTTAATTCAAGAAGAAAAGCCCCACTAAAGCCATAGATTATCGTCCTATTAGAGCCATAGATTACACATACTAATAGGACGATAATCTGTACGTTTATCCTTGGGCGGCTTATTAGTGATAACATTATTGTAGCTTTTGAGGCTTTATACACTATGAGCACACGGTTAAAACATAGAAAAGGGGTTCATGGCTTTAAAATTGGACATGAGCAAGGCTTATGATAGAGTGGAGTGGGACTTTTTAGAGGCCATAATGCGGAGACTTGGTTTTGATGATAGGTGGGTGTTCCTGATTATGGTGTGTGTTAGAATTGTTACTTACTATGTGTTAGCTAATGGGCAACCATATGGGCACATCCAACCGACACAAGGGATAAGGCAAGGTGATCCATTATCACCTTACCTTTTTATTTTATGCGTCGAAGGTCTTAGCACTCTTCTTCATATGGCGGAACAAGAAGGAAAAATCACAGGACTATCTATCACAAAAAGAGGTACACAAATTAACCATCTCTTTTTTGCGGATGATAATTTGCTTTTTTATAGGGCTAGCATTCCGGAATGGGCACAAGAGCAAGCTATACTTGACAAATACAAGAGAGCTTCCGGCTAGAAGCTGAATCATGACAAAACGTCCATTTTTTTTAGCAAGAACACTAAAGAGGAGACAAAATAGTTTATTGTTTCTTTGGCAAGAGTTAATGTGACTTCAAATTATGAAAAGTATTTAGGCCTACCGTCTATTATAGGAAGAGTCCGTGTAAGTGCTTTTGCTGATATCAAAGGAAGGATTTGGTTCCCTATACATTATTTTAATATAAACAATTCTCTTTCCTCTCTCATCTTTCATCTTTTGTCTTTAATTGAGGATTATGTTAGGATTTTGTGAAAAAGTGAGGGTAAGTAAGAACTTGTATTTTGCAAAGAAATAGTATTTTAATGATATAAGAAAAGATAAGGAAAACTATTGTGAAATATATTTTCATAAGAAAGCAAAAGATAGTTGTGTGCCTTAAATAGGCTAAACTTAGGAAAAATAAAAGGAAAGCTGCTAGTCCTCTAAATAATCTAAATAAAACAAAGAATTGATTGTCCGATTATTTATTTTCTTGCATCTTGGGTACCACCCAATGATCACCGGATATCACAAAATACAAATGATGCTGTCCCATTTGAGTAGTTGCTTGGAATGAAACTTCTTCCAGAGTGTTTGAATACAAATTTTTCTGTTTTATCTCCGATAAAGTTACAACCGCTAAAAATAAAGTTATTAGTAGGCAAACTTAGAACACAAAACAGAATTATAGGAAGAAAAAAAATGTTTCCATGCAAAAAATTTCTTATAATTTATATCTTGCATATAAATTTATTTTACCTATTTCTCTTGATAATTATTATTAAGAACTTCTTTTCAACTCATTTTTACCGTAAAAGAATACTATATATTCTCAATTTGTGGCTTATCTCAAACAAGAGAAAAAATAAAAATAAAAATATTCATAGATATTTACTATATGTTTCCTATGATAACTGGGGTCATGAATCATGGTCAACACACAGCAGTGACAGCACATTGGTCACATTTTTATGATTACCTTATCCAAATCATTTACATGTATGAATTCAATATCCTTATGAAAAATTAATTGCATCATAACATTTTCGCCGTCAATGCATTTTGAGTTTGATAAATGCATTGTTTGTGAAGTTTGTGTTCATTTATCAACATTTTTTAGCTAAAAGTTTCAGATATTTATTTCTTGATATAGATAACCAAATCATTTTCAAAAAGTCATCGTCCATCTTGTTGTAAAGTCTTGTTTTAATGATATCTATATTGAAGATGCTCACTCTATATAGTAGCTGTTGCAGGAAAAAAAAAATTTATTTTTTTATTTTTTTATTTTTTATTTTTTAACTTTCATCATAGTCCCATGCAACTAAATACCAAAAACTCAAAAACAAAACAATGAAAATGTAACCCCCAAACTATCAATTACGACAATTTACTTCCCAAACTATCGAAACAATGACAATGTACGTACTTCTCAATGCTAGCAAAAAAACAAAATTACCCTTACTAAAATAAAAACAAAAATACTAAAATTTAATTAATTAATTTTTTTTCAAATTTTAAGGGTATTTTTGTCTTATTGAAAACTCTATAGGGGTAATTTCGTCATTTTGATAAAATTAGGTGTACATTGTCTTTGTTTTGGTATTTTATGGGGTAAATTGTCATTGGGGTGATAATTTGAGTGGGTTAATAATATATTAGATAAAAAAAATGGAAAAAAATATAATTTAGCCCCTCAAACTACCATCCATTTGTAGTTTAGTCCCTTAATGTTCAAATTATAATAAAGTAGCCACAAAACTACCAAAATGTATATAAAAAATGCCACCTTTTATATATATATATATATATATATATATATTCCTATAATACTCATATTCTTTTAACAAATAAAATAATAAAATAATTGAAAAAATAAAACTAAACAATTTTTTATAAATACAAAAAAACTGTACAATCGTTTATTCCATTGCTCCCCTTTCTTGTTAAGTAGTTAATTACTACCTATACCTGAGCCACAGAAGATGCTTTTTGATTAGGTTTTTTTATTTTTTATTTTTTATTTTTATTTTTACAATTTTTTATTATTTTATTTGTTAAAAGAATAGAGGTATTATAGGAATATAAAAAAATAAGTGCTCTTTTTATAAATTTTGGTAGTTTATGGGCTTTTTATATTTTCCTAAAAATAGTATACTTTTGAGCACCAAATCCACCACTTTTGTAAGAATTGAACCACAACAATTATCACATACTCAATTCTTTTCTTTTTTTTTCTTTTTTTTAAAAAATCCAATATATGGTTTTTCTATATATAGCTCATGAGTATATGTATACGAATTTTATGGTTTTTTATTTTTATTTTTTAAATAGCATATATTGGATTTTAATTATGATTTTTGGAAAATCTGAATTTTGATTATTATTATTATTATTATAATTATTATTGTTGTTGTTATATATATATATATATATATATATATATATATATATCTAGCCATTATTTGCTTAAGTAAAATGAAGAAAACTCCTTAGCAACAAAAAATCCAGAAAACTAGAAAAAACAAAATTATAGAGAGGGGTTCTTCTAACCTATATATGCCTATCAGTGAGTTCCAATATAATACACAGACCTCATTTATAGGTAGGTTAAAGACCCTCAATCAAAACTGTTACCTTATTTATTCCTCCCTTCAAGAAATAAGAATCAAATCAATAATCAATTCAGATTATTTGATTCCACAAAATAAAATCAATAATGAATTCAAATATTTGTTTCCATAAGGATCAAATTAATAATTTAATTCAAAATATTTGATTTTATAGAATAATCTTTAATTGGAATATATCATTAAACACTGTAATTATATATACTTTATAATCACAATAAATATATGTGACATATGGGGGATCCCCTAAATGAAATTTCTTGCGGTGAGATGTTTATGTGTCCTCCCAAGTAGCGCGGAGATGAAATGTGATCATGCTCCTTCTCACCCGGGGGGGCTTCCCCTCTCAGCTTCTAAATTTTTGTTTTTTTTTACCATGGTAGAAAATTTCCTAATGCCTTCATTACCCGCCCTCCGCCGTAGATCAAGGACAATCTATACTCACTCATTAGACATTAGGGGCAAACGATTCAAGCAGTACTGAGACATGTGGAAATTTTTGCTACGATTTCAGTGTTTCAGGATGTTTTAGGTTTAGGTTAGATAAATAGATAAAACCAAAATGATTTAGAATTTCCTGCATTCACTACAAAAACATGTCATTTACTAACGTGTTTACTGTTAATTTTTTACCGTCACAATTTACTAATGTGTTAGAAATTAACACGTTAGTAATGGGTTTTGAAAAAAAAATTAAAAAAAAATCTAACGTGTAGTTTTTAGCATGTTACTAATTCCTAACGTGGCATTACTCACGTTACCAATTGGTAACGTGTAGTTAATGCCACGTTAAAATAAGTTTTAAAAAAATAAAAAAGAAATAAATTTTACTAGCGTGTAAGTTTTAGCACATTGGAAATTTTTCCAAATGCTAACGTGCAAAATGACACACGTTAGTATTTCCTAATGTGTCACACTTGGCACGTTAGTAAATGGTTTTCCCCTTTTTAAATGATATATTATTTGTATTAACCTAATTAGGTTATATGTATATATGTATATACTAATCTTACTATATATATATATATATATATATATATGTATGTAGCCCAATATGTATATGGTAAATATGAAATATATATATTATTATGAATATTAAATAATATATAAATTATTATATAGTCAAATGAATTGCTTATTATTTTTTTTTTCAAAAATGAAATGGTGTATATGTTATCTATATATAGGTACATAATTAGTATAGGCATGCATGGTGGGGGCCAGGAGCAAAACCCATGTGGGTCACTGTGAAACAGTTTTGGGGTGCTCGATGATTGTTGAATCCGTATATGTTCATCATAGGTGGCTCAGATCTGAAAGTATTCATTGTTATTGGGTAGTTCAACTCATCCAGTTGGGGTGCAATCACCACCTAATTAATATAATTAATTAACTTACTTAAACTACCATAAGTATAGTAGCCTAAGTAATGAACCTACTTAAAGTCACCTAACTGTATATATCTAATTAATTAACCTAATTATACTAATAAACTTTATTGTTAAGAGAACTAAAAAAGAAAAAAAAAAGTTTACTAACGTGGGGTGTTTACCACGTTAAAAAATACTAACATACAGATTCTTTATTCCATTAGCTACTTGCTTTAAAATATTATTTATTATTCTTTTTTTATTATATTATAACACTTAATTAAAGGGAACAACAATCACATATATATAAATCATTAGTAAAATACAAAAAAATAAACACATATGAGGAACATTCATCTCACATGCAGGTATTAACTCTTAAAATTAACAACAAAAATAAATATATGTAATATAACTAATAAAGGTATTGAGGGAAAATGTTGAGATCGAATACCCAAAAAAAAAAAACATTAGAAATAATATTAAATTCAATCTAATGTGCTATAGTGAATAACTATTTGTAACTATTCACTGTAGCAGTTAAGGTATAATAGCTAATATAAAGCTATTCTGTTGAAGCAAAAAAAAAAAAAAATGGTAAAAATAGCTAAATATAGCTAATATCTCCCATTTAGCTACACTGTTGGAGATACTCTAAAAGATGTAATTCTGCGGCTTCAATTTTAGGGGGTAAGATCCACATTAGAAATCGTTTACCTTCTCATCATACTACTGATTGTTGGAGTGAGGTTTTTGATCCAGTCAATAGAAAATGGGAAGCTTTACCTAATCCTCCAAATTATCTCCATGATTGTTTGATCATATATGCGCTTCTTGAGAATCCCGACAGGATTATTGTAGCTTTCTGTGTACCCAAAGATACGTCTTCTACTATCTTCTATGAGTATAGCGTGCATAATAGATCTTGGAAAGAGCCTACACCTGCAAGGCGCAAACTACTCCTTATGTGTTGTAGGGACTGGTTACAAATTAAGACCTTTAAGTGTAGGTAATACACTGCATTGGATCGAACACAAACATGACGTAAACATATTGATTGCCTATGATTTGAAGTTGGATGTGTGGCTAGAAGGGCATGTTGAAGGTCTCGAAAGTTCTTGTTTACCATATTGTTAAGTTGAAGGAGGTCCTGGACTTCCTCATTTGGTGCATCTGGAAAATGAGAGGTTCTGCGTCTTAGAACGTACCCTTGATGATTATCTTCACTGTATGGTAATTGATGTTTCTCATATGCACAATGACACTTTAGGCATATCGGTTTGCTTGGGAGCATAAATATAAGGTGGAACAAGGAAATCCTAACAGCAAGGAAATGACTAATTATTTAAGGTTAAATACTTAATTAGTCCTTAGGGTTTGAAACTTTATTTTTTCCTCCTAGGATTTGGAAAGTGACTAAATTGGTCCTTATGGTTTTAAAAGTGACCAAGTTAGTCCATCGTCATTTGACCGTTAGTTAACTTAACGGATTGACATGTGGACCAATTAGAAGTTGACACGTGGCCAATTAATAATTATTTTTATTTTTTTAAATTTTTTTAAAAAATATCTTTTCAAAAAAAAAAAAAAAAGAAAGATCTGTGTGAGCCACCTTGTTTTTTCTTTTTTTGAAAAATATATATTTTTTAATTTTTCAAAAAATTAATTAATTGTGCGTGTCAACTTCTAATTAGTCCATATGTCAATTCGTTAAGTCAATTAACGGTCAACTAACGGATGGACTAACTTGGTCACTTTTCCAAACCACAAGGACTAATTTGTCACTTTCAAACCCTAGGGAAAAAAAAATAAAGTTTTCAAACCTAGAACAAATTAAGTATTTAACCCTTGTTTAATAATAGAAATAGAGATAATAGAAAGTAGAGGTTCTTAACAAAGCAGCGGTGACGATTGGGAAGAAACCGGCAGTGAGTTGGTGGTTGTAGCAATTGAGAGCCTCATAGAATTTTCGTGGAATTAATAGAGTGTCCAAGTCCAAGGCACATGGTCCTAACCTAATCAGAACGGTGTGTTTGTCATTATTTTGAAAATTTGATTGAAAGAGAGAAATGTTCAATTTTAATTAGTGGAAAAATAGTTTTCCGCTAGAAAGTAAAATGAAAATGACGGTAGATATAGTGATAAAGGAAAAAAATTGTGGTATATAAATTGATTCGTCATTTTATATATTTATTATAAATATGAAGATGCATGTCAAGTAAATGGTTACATTAATTTTATAAGGAGTTGTAGTAAAAAGTATAGTAATACTTGAATTATCCAGAATTCAAAATCATTGCTAATACTTGAAGATCCTAAAAGGTTTTCAGGTGTAGTAAATTTTTTTTCTTTCGAAAGTTGTCTCCGTTTTTAATTATTGTTTTAATGATATCTATGTCGATGTGTGGGGCAGAACAGAGAAAGAAATTAAATCAAACATAACACTTCTGTATCCACAGAATGCTTCATTCATACTAGTAATTAGTGCAAAAGAATACCTCATAAAAGAAGTTAAAGCATAGGAACATTATGATTTGGTTCAAAAGATTGTAACCCAAGATTCTCTGACCTTTCCAACACATACAATTTAAATCTAAATAACTAATACTTAGACAGCACTTCCAATATTGACAGGGATCGATAGGAGGTAAAATTGACAGTTTGCAACATAAAGTAGCTCATTATTACCATTAACCCTCCTGACACTACTCACAAACTACCCAAGCGTGACTATGAAGAGACTGTTTTTTGATCCATGCTTCAAAGCGTGCTCAAATTTACGTCCACCAAAGCTGTAAAAAGTAACAGTTTTTTGGAACGGAAGCACAAAATCCGGAACCCGAAATAAATAAATAAATAATTGAGTTAGAATTCATAAAACTCATATGAAAACAGAAAGAAATGAACAAATAAGTACAGTACCGGAATACAAATTGTAAAAACCTTAAGTAACGAAGCTAAACAAAAGTATACAGAACAAAGATGAAGTTTCTAACATGAAGCTAATGACACTAAAATTGAAAATTATGGAAGTAATACAGAGGACGTCTCCTTCACACACACGTGTCCAATTACATAGACAAAAAAGAGTGTATAAGTCACAAAGACAACACCAAAACATTAGAAAGCCAACTGGGAATGGATGAAGTGCATCTGAGTTGTAGATTTTTCTTAGCCATAAAGTAAGAAACTTAAATGTAAAGGTCTAACAACCTCCAATAGGTCTGCAAAAAACATACACAAAGATTCTCCATGCAGGCCACTAGGATAGTAGTGAGCTCCAAAGCCAACACAAACAACTAAGGCATTCTCAATTATTACAGTTATAACACAAGCAAATGGACAGGCAGGAATTACAGACACTGAGTAGCACCAAACATCCCATGTTATAACTTCCAAAGTATAAAAAAGGCACACAACTAATGTCAATTAACCACACTAGCAAAAGAGGGTCGGATTTAGTATAGAATCATTATTATTATTATTATTATTTTTGATAAGTAGTATATATAGAACCATTAACATGACGACAGTCTAATACTTTTAAGCCCAATTTCCAAATGATGGATAAACGTTTTTTATATCAGATATTATAATGCTCAAAATGCACGCAAGTTTCAACCGAAGAAAGAAAAGCAATTTCCATTACCAAACAACCCAGTATGTGCTGGAGCTAGTTCCTCTGAAGGCTTCTCCTCATAAGCATTTAAATCAACTAGTGTTGGGTACACAGTTGGGGTGTTACTTCCTAGAGAATAAGATTGTGATCAGAATGTCACAGAATAATAATAATAAATAAATAAATAATAATAAAAAAATAATAGAGAAAACACACCTCAGAAGCAGCATCTCACCTGCCATGGCAACAAAGGAACCGCCAAAAGAGCGGGTTCAAGGGTATCTTTTTAACTCCACTCCATAATTGAGAAGAATATTTAGGACATACAATGTAGCCTTCAAGGTATAGCTGTCAGTTTTTTGTTTTAAAGATTCGCAATCAAAGCCAGTCAACTGACAATGGCAAACCTTGGCGATGAATATGACAGATACTGTACAAAACCATGACTCGCATGCCCAAAGAGGACACTCTTCTCCTCCTCAAAGACCACCAAACATCTAGTAAATCACCTACTACAGAAAATACCAGCTTCGTCCGGGCCAACATTTGCACGTAGGAAGAAAATCTTCAGCTGAGAAGCTATTGTAGAAGAAATGCATTCACCACTAGCTATTGTAGAAGAAATGAAGGTATGACCTTAATATTAACTGAAGTTATTTGGATTTTTCTTGGCTGCCTTTGAGCTTGTAAGCTTCTTCAAATGAAAAGATGCAATGCAATTGGGTAGCATGCACTGCAGCCTCTGCTAACCACCCATCAAGAGGCAGAACAGATGATGTTTCCTCTCGCATTGACTTGCCCTTCTGTAATTTACATGGAACCTTGTCTACCTTTCCCTCATTTTGGAAAAGCATTACCTGTAAAAGCATCTGCTCAATTCTTTGCAAGGCCAGTTTGGGATCAAGTGTGAGTTCACTGCTACTTTTGGGTGTCAAATCAAGGCATGCCCATGCTGCCTGAAAATCAGCCTCATCAAATCGTGCCAAGGCATGAAATGCATTGACTTCATTGCCCGCCGTAGTTAGAGCACTGGGATAAACTGTCCCAGCATGCTTAGCACGAAGTGTTTGCAGCTCTACTAGCCAGGATTCTAGAGGAAGATACAATAGCATAGCACTCAATGATACGGGCAATAGCAAACTGTACACCATAAGAATCCATTGTACTGAGCGACTCCTTGCTCTGAAGCAAGTGAATAAAGTGGGCAGCAGCCATTTCATACTGGCCTTCGGCCTGATATACAAGTATGGTGATGCACAGAAATGTTCCATTTCCCCACGTTGACTGAGAGACTGGTTTTCCTCTATAAACAAGGAAGAAAAAGACATTGAAACCCATTTTTTGTAGGACAATTGTAGCATCCGGCTCATCCTACACAAAGTCAATGCCATATGCCGTAAAACCTGCAAGATATCTATGGAAAATCTAGCCCTGATATTATGGAGGTTCTCAGCAAACTTGGGCCTAGATTTCTCCTTTGCTGAAGCCACCAGATTCTTGAGTTCCTGTAAATACAGAGAACAATATTGAATTATAGCATCATGGCATTGAAGTCCAATCCAGCATTCATCATTGGTTCACAACTTCACATACATGAGAAAACCACTCCTCACATACTTTTTGGTCGGCCCGAAGAACGAGGAAGTCAGGCGAGTAGCTGGTGGTAAAATGGCAGACCATATGCATTATATACACTTTTTTTTTAAGGCCCCAGCACAATCCAATAATAACCTCATTGGCAACAAGTGAGCTTCAGAAGACACCCTATCATACTTAAGTTCCCATCAGATTGCTCACTAAATCGCTATCAAGCTGTAGCAGGTGTGCAATGTCCAAAAGCATTCGCTCTAATGCTGCATAAGTCTGGGTGGGCCATCCAAGGTTAGTCCGAAGGCGCATAGCAATAAAAAACCACGCCGCTTCATGTACAGCCTATCAGGCACCAGCCAGATTATTGACGGAGCAACTTCTTTCAAGAATATCTTCATCTACTTTTATGTCCAACCATATATCGCCGGCAACAAAGTTTCCTGCTTCCTTAGTTTGACCAAACAGAATGACCTCCGACAGCTGTGAATGAGCCATTGGATCCAAGAAGAAAGAGGCACCTTCCATCTTTGAGAAATGTAACTAAAAATGGAAACAATTTGTTGTGAGTGAAGTTGCTGACGCAGGTGCTTCAGGGCAAACACTTGCTTCCAGTACAAGTTAGAACTATTGACTAGGCTGAATAAGCATACCAGCTTCAGATGTGGTAGATGCTCTGTAGTCGTATTGACCACATGCATACATTGTAGTAGGAAGGACATGGGCAAGAAGCCAAACAAATGAGTATTTTACATCAATATCAGGATCACCAAGTTTTTCTAGAACCACTTCAGCAATAGGATAAAAATATATGGGATCCACAAGTCTTGCTTGCAGAAGCAGCTCTAAAACTACTGCAACATGTGACCTCACTTTTGGTTCCCAGTCAGACGCAGTATCTAAAACAGAGAAAACAATATTCCCAATAATACCAACATATCCAAATGCTTCATAGAAATAAGTGTTTGAGTTTGAGTTCTCAGAAACAGCATTACTATTCTTGCATAATCTTTGGACCCAATCTAGGGCAACTTCTTTAACTGCGAGAGGAGAAGAAACATGAAGAGCTTTGACTATGAGCAAACTGTACTCCCCGGATGGTCAATGATAACAGCTGAAAGCCCATCCCTGAAATTTTCATCATCGGGGACTTCTTCAGCAGCAACATCCAAGGAAGGTTTCTCATTACTCTGAAATCTTAAGAAGGACTAGCTTAAAAATTCAACAGCAGTTAGCCTTTCCAACGTCTTGATAACATTGACTTGCAACTCCTCAAATGCCTGAACAGGTAAGTCAAAAGGATTCAGTTTCCCAATGATAAAAGACACCAACTTCTCTGACCTCTTAAGATACACGGAGGCAATGTCCGGTTGGCCAACCAAACTGCTACGCCCACCTAAGGAAACACAAGTCAACAGAACTTTCAAATCAAATTTAATCAACGCAAACAACTCATGTTTTGAGTAGTATTTAGCATCTAAACTACTATTAAACCCATTTCCACAACCCAATGTTTTTTCCCATCATGCCCTTCAAAAACTCCGGCTCTTCAAACAAATGAGGTCACTGCCTGTTGAACAACTCCATAATTCCCATGTTGAAGTAGGAAAATATAAGTGGCAGCAGAACTTCCTGTAACCAAATGATTTGGATGCAACCGCAGCTGAGATACCTGACCATCAAAGTGCAGTATCTTTTGCACAGGAGGTAATCTTCCCTGCTCCCACTGGTTGGTTACCATGATTCATTTCCATGATTTGAAATAAGATACCAACTGCAAGAGGATAAAAGGTGGAAAATAGTTCACATAATATTTCTGCCAAGAGAGTCAAGCACTGCCATGAATCCCCAATCCATCCTGACAATCCAAATTTGTGTCCAAACATAGATAACCACCCCCAATAACCCTGCAAGCATTCTGCTTATATAGTGGTTCAATTATTTGTTGAAGTAGATTCATTTCCAGCAATCCAGAAGCAGCGGATTGCAAAACTGTTGAGAAACAAGAAAGCAACGCATGCAACCTTTGAAATTGTTGCGGAGTTCTAGAACCCCCACCCTTAAGCATTATATCCATGTCACCCAAGAACTTTGACAAAAGCCCCAAAGCGAACTGTAATTAACCGCCCAGTGTTTCTGAAATTGCAAGAAACTATCCATAATAACTCATCTATCTGATTCCGAAAGGTCCGGTACCAATGCCCACCCAATTAAGAAGCAGATGGGCAATGTCTAGAAAATGAAGTTGAAAGCATCTACTGAACTTCAAAGGAATCAAAGGTAATATACCCAGAAGCCGGTGTAATGAGCTCAAGGAGGTTCTCTCATCCTCAATAAGTACTTGGCATGCTTTGAGAATCGGCAAAGCAAATCTCTCGATTCCACTAACATCTCCAACATTAAAAAACTCCCGCAGGCCTTCCAGCACCATTCTGTGGTTCCATCACCGGCACTAACATTGCTAAGCAATGGCAGTGCCCAACCAATGAGATTGCACGTGCTTGATTTCCTGTGCTATGTATCATATAAAATTAAGTAAATATGATATGCTAAATGAATTCAAATTACACCAAGGGATGCCACCCATCTATGCAAGAGAAAAGAAACAAACAAAACAAAAACAAATATTAAAAGAAAGAAAAGAAAAAAGAAAAAGAAAAAGGAGTAGAACTTTAAGTGTTTAAAGAGCATAAATCCATCAGAGTATCAATGATTTTATAATAAAAATAGTTTTGCACCATTAGCACCAAATACTACGCCTTACGCAAAACGAGGCACCAAATGTCATTGGTTTAATACACAAACATGACCATATGTCACAACTAATTATTAATCAGCAATCAAATCTTTCTTTTATAGAAAATTATGTAATTAGCCGTTAATTCTGTTACAAATTAGTAAACCTAACATACGACAGTGACCATCCCATGAAACTATAAGATTGCATAAAATTGGATAAGAGCAACTTTGTGCATACTGGTATGTAACTAAGCTACATTAGTATGCTGCTTCACTGATTTACAAAACAAAAACATCTACAGTCAAATTAAGGCCTCTTCTTTCTCCATGGATTACGAAAAGCCTTTAATTAATGATTTCGATTCACGGATAGAAAGATTGTACATAGAAATCCAACTCCAATTCATTCTCTGCTTTCACCAACAAAACAAAAATGCCACCATTGCACTTGATAGCACACATGAATATGGTAAAATTCATTACAAATCTCTGTAAGATTCACCAGGCAATAAGGTGGAGAACTAAAAAAGAAAAGAAAAACTACTACTTTCCAAAATTGAGAGAAACCAATGAAATTACTCCGTTTTCTTCCCTCTAGGCATTTAGGAGGTAAGCACCCTTTTGCAAAATCAAAACCCCATGTTAATACAGGTCCCCATCTTAAAGAAAAGGGAAAAACTCTAGACAAGGTTAGCCTGCATATAAATAAAGAGGAAGGCATACAGAAACTGTGCCATAAAACCTCTTAGATTGCTCAGAACTTAGCAATGGAAGAGATTTTTCCTCATTGCACAATTAACACCTTAATATTCCCACAAGAAAACATAAGGCCATAGAGTATCATCCATCATAGCAACAAACAATAACATCATCCACTACTCAGTGCACGTTGCTGTTAATATATTTTTAATTTTTTATGATGTGTCTAAAATTACCATATCATATATTGCTGAAAGCTTATATATAGATATTACAATATTGGAAAATGAGAATGAACTTCAACTGTTCCAATGTTGAATAATAAGTATAAAATAAATGACGGAAATAAAATCACGTTAGAAGTGTAATATCACCAAAAGTAAGATATTCTATACAAACTTGTGAGTATAGGGAACAAAAAATATATATATATATATACCTGTCATGAAGGTTTAAACCATGTCCTCACAAAATAAATCAATACGGGATCATTTTGCAGAGGAGGCCAGTTTTGGATTTCTCGTTGCCTGGGAGTTCTTCCAGCAGGAGGTTAGCACAGTATGGAAGGGAATTTGGTCTCTGCCAGTCCCTAACGTGGTAAGGAATTTCCAACCCGGGTATCTCTGAAACATAGCGAATGTATTCATGAATTACTAGGACTAGAGATTAGCTCTAATCCCTTGATCTTTATTAATGAGAAAGTCGACAATTTTCTTTGAAAAAAAAAAACTGTAGTAGAGATTCTTCGGTGAAGTCCATCAACATATTACACGATACCATTTAAACCATTTTAAATCGGATTTTTAAATTCTTTGATATATCTCTATCCTTCAGCACTGTTGCTTAAGTGTGAGGATCAGAAGAGTTGTGCCCTTGTGAAAGTGATATGTGAAGGAGGAACTCAAAACATATTTTATTGGAACTCATCTAAAACCATTTAATGTTAATGTAATTAATGAGCTCATCCATAATATATATACATCATTTTGGACCCTTTCAACATTAACCCTTCTTCCAGCGAAGACAACATTATCATTCTGTCACTACTCTGGATAGCATTGAGAGGGAAGAGTCAGACAGCAAACGGGAGATGTTATCTACCCAGTCGTTTTTAGCGCCATCACCTTCAAGCTGTACAAGGAGAGATTTTAGGGGGTTGTCCACAAGGCTCTGAAGCATGGGGTCCTCTTGAAATGGGCCAATAGAAAACATTTTCTCGCGCCTAAAATGCCAGGCTACTGCTATGAGGGCGGGGAGAGTCCAGTGTTCCGGGACAAGCTATCAAAGATAGAAAAGGATGTCGTGGTTCGTTGCATTGTGATTGGAACAATGTGATTGGAAGCTGATAGGAATTTCAGGCACTGGTCAGTTTGGAGGGCGATTATCTAGACCAATTTCTTAGTGTTAGGAAATGCTCACTCTGTATATGTAGACCTGCAAATATGTTTTTGAACCTTGTCAATTTTAATTGGCCAAGGGCATTTTTGCAACTCTAATACCCATATATTCCATCCATTAAGGCCTAAACAAAATGGATGAGGCATTTTATACTTTTCCCTATATATATAAAAGACATTAAATTGTGTTAATTACCTAATAATTTTTTCTTGAAACACATATTAAATATTAATTAATGATATTGTAATTAATAATATTAATTAACAATTATTGACGTGGCGAATTATGGTACATCAATAATTTATGACGTGTCATTTTTTTATTTTTATTGTCATGTCAAATGACATACATAATTATTGATGTGTTACAATGGCATCACTATTTGACGTCATTTGCACACTAAATTATTGACGTGGCAAAATGACACTTCAAAAAGGGAAATGCTAGAATGCAATAAACTATCCATATTTGGCCTATAAAAGTTTATGGCAGATCTTTCATATTGTATTGTGGGTTATTTTTTTACTGCAAAGATATTTTAAAATGTTTTTTTGAGATGCCACATAGACTTTTATGAGTCAAATGTGGGTAGTTTATTGCATTCTAGCATTTTTCCTTTCAGAAATTATTAACGTGTTACAATGACACGTCAATTGAGAAATTATTGACGTGTCATAATTCATCATGTCACTAAATTATATAAATTAAATATTTTAAAAAGAATTAAATCGAATTTAAATTTAACAACACAGAAATAATTGACATGTTTCTATTTATTGACTTGTTGAATTTGGCCCGTCAGTAATTATTGACGTGACAAATTCAACACATCAAAAAAGTTGTTATTGACGTGGCAGTAATTGGCAGGTCACTAATTAGTGAGGTGGCAAAAAGTATGTTACTATAGACACGTTAAAAAACTTTTTTTTTTTTTTTTTTTGTGAGTCTAAATGTCCTTTTCCTATCAAATTTTTTAAAATATTATTCATTAAATCTTTAAGGACCCAAATATGAATAATTAGTTCTCCAGGAAAATTACAGTTTACACCCCTCCCCCCCCGAAGTTGTCAACGATTTTTAATTCAACCTCAAAGTTTCAATTTTCTCAATTAACCTCCCAAAGTTTCAAATTCAGTATGATACATAAGTAGCAATATCCTCTTGTCGAAACTCATTCTCCTCGACTCACAAGCCAAAAAATTATTCACACCTCCAACCAATTGGCCAAGACAACAAAATACAAGGAAAACGGAAAATACAGGAAAAGTAAAGAAAATGCACAAAAGCCCACAAAAACCACCAGAGGAAGGTTGCCGAATGATTCTAGCTAGAGTGCAAAAAAACCACCCACAATTGCATGCGAGTCACGATCCGTCGAGAGGTTGTCGGAATCAAAATTAGCAAGTGCCGTTGGAAGTGGGCGGGGCCGATTCACTCAATGGAGGGGTGCATGTCATGAAGTGGGTCTAACGTAAGGACATAAATCGAGCTTTGAACAGTTTGATTTAAGAGCCCATCAAGTTTGAAAAAAGACAACGCAAATGGTAGATGGCACACCCAGTGCGATTGCGCTAATTGAGCTTATAACAAAAGAAAAGTACGAACCAAAAAAAAAAAGGGTGAGTGGGGAAAGAGTCGGGAAAGGGAGGATGAGAACTAAAGTTCTCCCCCTCCCCCAGCTGTACCCGGATCTTTTGTTTTTAGCAAATGCACTGATTGAAGGTGGCAAATGGGTTCCCAATGGCAATAATAATGGAATTACTTTATTCAATAATAATTTATTCCTATTATTTTATGCCTATAATTTAAATTTGATGTGGTACAGAACTCTCAGGTGTATTTTGCTTGTTTGAAGCCAACCAAAACTTCGATTTCAGTGCTATAAAATAATGGATCAAGATCCTAGTAATTTTCAAAATTGTCAATTAGTTTTTTGAAAATCTTAGTCATTGAAGTAATTTAATGGCTGAAATAAAACATATTTTTAGTGGATAGCATATATTTAGAGGTTGAATTTCGAAATTCAAAATTTTAAGTTTATCTCTCCTATATTAAATGGGTGTTTAATTTTAAGTCATTAGATCTCTTTAATAACTGAAATTTTTTAAAAAATTGACTAACAATTTTCCAAAATTACTGAGAATCTTAATCCATTATTTTATAGCACCTGGTTGGCGTTGAAATCGAAGTTTTGGTTGGCTTCGAAACAAGCAAAATACACCTAAGAGTTCTGTACCACATCAAATTTAAAATATAGGTGGTCATCATCAATTTGGCTTGTTCTGATCAGCAATCAGCATCATATTCACCATGGAGCAGCTGTTATGTTCATCCCAGTATTCCTCCCATTTTTTTAAGGTCACCCCCTCTAATAATTGGGGAAAAAAATTATAAAATTAGTCTTTGTGATTTACCATTTACATGATTTACAATTAGCTTCCCGTGATATCAAAATAAACTCAAAAGTCTCTGAGATATGCCAAAAAAACAGTTTAGTCTCTACAATCAAATTTTGTCCACTAATTTAACAGATTCTGTTAGTATGACACTGATGTAAATAGGACAAGTATCACAATTTTATTGACTCTAATGTTTTATGTTATTATAATAAGTTAAGTCAGTGAATGGAATTTGGTTATATAGATTAAATTTTTTTTTTGGTATACTTCATGAACCTCTAAGTTCATTTTGAAACTATTGGAGTTAATTGCAAATCAAGTAAACCACGTGAATTGATTTTGCATTTAATAATTATCTGCCGGCCTGTTTGTAATCTTGCAAGTTGCAACCATCTTCCTATATAGTGTAGATCGATTTCCCAGTACACAGAAGAAGAAGAAAAAAATACAAAAGAGGGCCAAGATATGATGGAAGACATTGTGATTGTGGGAGCTGGAATTGCTGGCCTTACAACATCCTTAGGACTTCATAGGTACCCACCTTTCCTCTCTCTTTTTCATGCTTATTTAAGATTCTAAAGAAGGCAAATATGTTGTAGGTTGGGAATTCGAAGCTTAGTATTGGAATCCTCGGATGTTTTGAGGAGCACTGGATTTGCCTTCATAACATGGACAAATGCATGGAGGGCCTTAGATGCTGTTGGCCTCGGTGACTCCTCCGACAACATCATCAAAGGCTTTGTGGGTAAGTAGTATAACTCACCCTCTCTACATTACCAACACCTCAAGCAATTACCAATAAGAAGCTGTCGTATATATGGTGTTAATTTGGTGAGCCTGGCCGGGCTTGGAAAATATAGATACTTCTACATGCTTTTGGGTTTGGATGCTTCCAATGATTTATCAATAATTTTTCATTTTAAAGCGTGAAACTGAACTCCCAGCGCAAGTAAATAAGAACTATGCATACCAGATAACTAATTAACTGCAGAAATTTATGTGCAGGAATGTGACTAACTCTACAGTTTCAGGACTTCAAACCACAGACATGTCATTTGAAGTCAAAGGAAAACAGTGAGTAACTAATAAGTGCCATTGTTTACTGCAAGTGCATTAATGGTAAAGATTTTGAACTGCCAATTAAGCACAAGTATGAAGATTAAAAAGAGGTTACTTCAAGCAAAATGCAGAAGATATAGGATTATTGTCATAAGATGTCACATAAGTATACGAAGTTTGATCATTAATGCAAGACTCAGAAGCTGACTTCTAAAATAGTATTTCTTAGCTTCGTGTTTCTTCAGAATCATTTGTTTCGAGTATAAAATGCAGCTATTGTAAACTTAGGTGACCAAAGTTTATATAGATGCTGACAATTATGTGTTGATGTTATAATCATAATTGAGATGTTTAAGATATATATCAGCCAGATAATTGCTGTCTGATGTGCAGTGGAGACCAAGAAGTTCGTTGTGTTCAAAGGAAGAAGTTGTTGGAGGCTCTTGCAAACGAACTCCCAAGTGGCACCATTAGGTTCTCTTCCAAGGTGGTCAACGTAGAGCAATCAGGCTTCCATAAGCTTGTTCATCTTGCAGATGGAACCATTCTCAGAACCAAGGTATAAATTCAAGCTTCATGCTTTTTACTGTCGATTATTTTGTTTTGGACATTAATTTCTTTTGAATTAGAGGAATTTTCTTTAACTTGCTTTATAAAGTTGGCATGTATTCTTTAACATATGAGAAACAGTTTGTGCTTCTCATATGCTCGAGGAACATATAACAATCTGATAGTCAGATTGGAAGACCAAGTTGGATAAAATTTCTAACAAAGACGAGCACAATTTCAAATTTTACGTCTTAGATCATTACTTATTTCAAGCTCTAAATACTAACGTTCATCATTTAATTTATACTTTAAATTAATATTTGTTTGAAGTGTGGTTCAAAGTCAATAAGTGAGGTCCAATAATGACATATTTTAACTATCATTTTATAAGTAGATGCCAGAAAAGTGGTTTGCCTACCTCTAACCCACTACTTCTTGCTCTAGGATCCTTCTTAAATTATAGAGGAGTTGGATAATTATGTCCCTTCTTTTGAGATTAGGATCCTCTCCATTAATTCCTTAGATAATGGTTTTTTATATTTATTATTAAGTAGAAAGCAAAAGTGTGGTTTTCTTTCATACTTTTTCTATACCACTCATTCCATGACCCTACTTAAATTGGAGTGTGATAATGATCAATACTTTTCATACTTATTCTATTTAGTGTGTAAGTAGAAGCCGATAAGGTAGTTGGCTACTTTACATTTTACAGCTGCTCTTTTGATGCGTAACCAATCCAATTAAGTTAAGATTTTCAGTAATTTTGTTGTCTGAATTGCACGTCCAAAGAATTATGACTATGAAATCCCAATTAGATTCACGGAACAATTGATGAGCAGACCATTATTTGTCTATTATACGAAAATCATATTTATTTTAAGTAAAGTTCTTGGATATAAAGTTTAAATTAGTTTTACTGTAATTTTCTTATGCACAAATTGTCAATGAAATGATTAGGAGTGTATAATTGATAAGTTAGCTACTAACAAATTAAATTAACAAGTTAGATTTTTGCTTAATCATTTCACTAATTATGAATTATCACATCTGTTTAAAAAAATAATAATTATAATACCCCAAACAATATTCTTATTTTCAATATGTTTGGAGTACAATTATTTACATGTTATTAGAGTATCTACTTTGTGAATGGAAGGTGTTGATTGGGTGTGATGGAGTGAACTCAGTGGTGGCAAAGTTGCTGGGCTTCAACAAACCAGCCTTCACATGGAGATCTGGCATTAGGGGTGGTGTGGATTTCAAGCGCAATCATGGGTTTGGGAATAAGTTCATGCAATTTTTTGGGAAAGGTGCTCGAGCTGGTTTTATTCCTTGCGATGATAACACTGTCTATTGGTTTTTCATCTGGACTGCTTCCTCCAGCCAAGGTGCCATTTATTCCCAATCCCAACTCATAGCTTGCTTGATTCTTTGCTCTGAAGAAAAATTTTCCTAGTATTAGAATATAATTAAATAATTTGCTTTACTATTATTTTATTAACTAAAGTTTTTGGGACTCCTAATGGCTGTGATTGACATAGTAATAGTTTTTCAAATTAATATTGTTTAATTACAAATACAGGAAACTTCCACTAACCTCCCCTAAACTTTTGCCTTTTTTTGCAGATACTCCTCTAACATTCAAAAACTTTCACTTTGATGTATTAAAGTTTATTTTTCTCTCATTTTGCTCATTCTATTAGGATTTTCACACGTGCCACACATGTGAGAAAAATAAAATGAAAAGCCAGTTTTACCCCACACTCCAAAACTACACTGTTTTGGGCTCCAAAACTACAATACCCACCCAGCCCAAAACGATGTCGTTTTGGCCATTATTTTTATTTTTTTAAAAAGGGAAAATATATAAATAAATAAAAAAAGAAGAAGAAATCCGGGGGTGGCTGGAGCCACCCTCACGGCTGGTCTAGGGGTTGTCGAACCACCCCCATGGCCAAGGAGGTGGTCTGGCCACCCCCAAAAGGCCAAAAAAATTAATGGCCAAAACGATGTCTTTTTGGGCTAGGAGGGAGGATGAAATGGTGAAGACGCTCAGGGGTAAAATAGGCATTTCAGTTAATTTTTAGGGTTCCGTTAAGATTTCACATAAAATCTTAACGGAAGGGACAAAGTGAGAGAAAATAAACTTCAATACACCAAAGTGAGAGTTTTTGAACATTGGAGGATGTTTACAAAAATCGCAAAAGTTTAAGGGAGGTTAGTGAAATTTTTCCTTACAAATAAGAAGAAATCACATACTCCATCAAGTGAAACCAAAATACAGCTCGGGTTTTTAAGGAGACGAGTATGGTTTGCTCTTGAGACCTGTTGGAGTTTCTCCCTGATTTTAAATTGTAGGAGAATGTTGAGGTGCAACAATACCACTATGACTTGTTGGTCCTAAGTTAGGTTAAACTTGGAGACAAAGTTTGTCACCTCACCTATCCACATGCCATATGGAGTCGTTATCATCCTGCAATTTTGACAAGCCTAATAAGATAGATATGAGGAGTGGCTTAAAGAAAATAAATAAATGTAGTATTAATGGGCGTTGGACACATGTCATCTCATGACTTATTAAAATTTATTTCGGTAAAAAGTTGTAATTGCATTGTAGTATTTATTTAATTTGATTAGTCATGAGGAGCTCTCTTGACTTCTTATAATTACAGTTGACTCTGACTCTTTCATGAAATACCATAGTGAAATTAAAGTCAATTCATAATTTACTCTCGCTTTAATACACTATCTCTTAATATTTGAGTTTCTGATTTAATCTTTTGATTATTCTTACCCTTGAAATTATATTTTCATTGATTACATTTTATTTTAGTAACCCCGGCCTTACTAAAATACGAGGATGTTTCATATCTATTTGATTCCAATCAAAGAGATTATCGGTTACAATCTTCATCTTTATATGCATGCAGAGAAAGAGATGGAAAATAATGCAGCTGAAATGAAGCGACTTGTGCTAAGCAAGCTAGAAGAAATGCCTGATGAAGTAAAGGCTATTGTTGAAAACACTGATTTGGATAGCATTATGTCATCCCCATTAAGGTACAGACATCCTTGGGAGCTTCTCTGGGGAAATATCAGCAAAGGCAATGTTTGTGTGGCCGGAGATGCACTCCACCCCATGACTCCAGACCTTGGCCAAGGTGCTTGTTCTGCCTTGGAAGATGGAGTTGTCTTGGCAAGGTGTCTTGCTGAGGCGTTTTTGAAAGAGGTACGAAGTGGGGAGAAATTAGCTGAAAAAGAAGAATATAAGAGGATTGAAATGGGGTTGAAGAAGTATGCCAAAGAGAGGAGATGGAGAAGCATTGAGCTCATTACTACTGCTTATGTGCTTGGTTTCATCCAGAACGGTGATGGAAAAGTGATGTCCCGCTTGAGGGATAAATTGGCTGCATACTTGGCTGGGGTGCTGTTGAGGAAGGCTGATTTTGATTGCGGGAAGCTTAGCATTTCCTAAATATGCCTATGTACTATTATAAATTACATAATATAACCAAGATTTTAATAATAATGGGTGTGATTCATAATATAATACTTGTTTTGTTGCTTGTAATAAGGCAATGTTCTCTTATTGATCCATGAGGTATTTGTTTATAGATTGAGATCTATATCATGACTTTCGGGTCGAGGAGGAAGAATTTCAGTATGAGGGTTTTCTACTTTCAGGTCGAAGAATAAGAGTTATCTATGCATTAGAATGAGTTTGTTTAGAACAAATCTATTGTTATATCTGAAGATTAATCATAGGTTAGCGGACCTTGTTTGAGATTGAAATAGTTGTATCTTTGATGTTTGTAACCTTGTAACTTCGCCTATATATGGGTGCTTGAGAACTTTGTATTCTGTATTGTAAGAGTTTTATACTCATATTATTTATAAATGTTAATAAATAAAAGAGAACTGATATTAAATCATTTAAATGTTATTTATATAAATTTTAAATAATATATTTGTTACGTGGCAATCTATACCCATTAAATTTATAAATTCTAACCATATATAAAATCTTACTTATAAGATTTGTATTGAAAGTCATCTGGACCCTCTTTATTATTCCAGTGTGTGCGTGAATGTCAACTTGCCTGTGATGGTGGTGAGTCACGTCGGTCAGTATCAGACTCTCACCTTTTCTTTTGGCACACTCCTGTGCCAAGCAAGACCTCGATCGTCGACTTATTTATATATTTCCCATATGAAATTATGAATTAATATTTTATATTTTTATATGTAACTTTATTAAAAAAAAATGAATTTTTATATTTAATTAATATTTTTAAATTGATAACAAAAATAAATTAAATTAGTTAATTACCAATTGCCACAGCGCTTTTTTTTTTTTTTTTATTTTGTTGGTAACTGATCTTTCATTAGACAAGCTGGGAACAACCAACAACAAACCGAAAACCAGTACAAGCTGAGAAACAGCCAACAAACAAACAAACTAAAACCAAAACAAGAAAAACAGCCAAAGCAAAACCAAAAATAGTACTTGCCAATTGCACGAGTCGATCGTAGTAATGTGGCTGTGCAAGTGCGAGTGTCGAACCCACAGAAAATCGTATTTGTCAAAAAACCAACTTTAAAACGCTTAAACTAATAAAATCTTAACCTAGTTCCAACATCGAAAGGTGTGGCGTGCATAAAATTAAACTAAGCTAAATGCAATAAAATAAAGAAAATAAAACTTAATTAAAAAGCAGTAAAAAATAAAGAAATAAAATGCTAAGGTCCTAATCTACCTCACCATAATTTAATCAACATAAAACATGCCTAGTTCATACTTCAACAACGATTACGCTACTAGGCGTATTCTATTTGCTATTAATTAATGCATACGTCTGTCATCGATTAAGCACTAATGCATGTCCTATTGTTGCTACACGATCTTGTTGAACTACCCGAGGCAAACATCCATAAGAGGTCACAACGGATAATGGTCCAAGACTAATATCCGATGTATCTCCTGCTGCAACGGTAGTCGACGCTTAACGATTTACAAGCAACAATCAACGCAACCTTGTCAAATTGAATTGAAACGCGAACAAGCAAAACAGTAAATGACGAACGAGTATTAAACTAAGCATAAAATAAGTAGATAAAAACATGGTGAAGGGAAATAAGAGACTAAAGCAAAATAAATAAAAGCATTAAATTAAATCGACGCTTTAGGAGTGTTTACAATGAAGAACGGGGGCGGCGACAGGAGGTTTCACAGGAGTACTTCTTGCGTCAACGCATATAACGCTAGGGCAATAACGCCGCACAACGCAGGTTAAGCGTCCGTGGGAAAGGTGCGTCCGTTCGCGCTCACGTCTGGGCGTGACGCGGCGTCGTGCGTGCCGTGGTGCGTGCTGCGTGCGAGTGTGGCGAGTGCGCGAATGGCGTACTAAGCGCGTCGAACGCATTTGCGCTTCTTCTCTTTAAGTCCTTTCTTGCCCTTGCTAGCCATGATTTAATGCAATGTCCTGCACAACACAAAATACTAAAACACTAAAATGATTAGATATTAACAATGCTAAAGGCCTAACGAATATAAATTAAGGGGTCCAAATAAGCACTTTTAGGCACCGATCAAATACCCCCAAACTTACATTTTGCTAGTCCCTTAGCAAAACAAAACGGAAAACACGATAAAAACATAAGTCCGCTGTGGGAGAACGATTGCATTGAGCGATGCAACAAGTTTTAAACCTCTAGGAGTTCCCTAGAGGACGAGTGAAGTCTCGGGGAGGGTTTTTCAGAATGACACCCACAAACAATTATTTGGCACTATGTTCTTAATGGACAAAGCCCAACACACAAACACATGGTTCACATCATTAGCAATTTAACATGTTAAACATATGAACCATATCATCAAGGCATCCAAACATCATTTCATTCAAGGTTGGAAAATTGAGACAACACGTTCATAAAATGTAAAGTGAACTAACAACAAGATCATGGGGTTTCAATTACCCTCCAAAGACGTGTATCCCAAAATTCAAAGGAAAACAATGTGATAAATACAACCAAGGCTTATATTGAAAGATATAATTTTTTGTGTAGGCTGTGCAATGCTTGACTCCCTTAAGCTTCTAAATGACCTCTGTAACGAGCATTGGGCTAGTGACTCCCAAACCAGGCGGTTTTAGGGCACTAGATGTAGAGACATCCCTAGGGCTTAATTACTCAAGTCAAAAGAGCTACGGAGCCTAAACTAGCCATACAATTTTTAGTTGGAATTTCTCATCTTTTGACTCGAACACTCATTGCTTGGCCAGGCAAGAGGTCCGGTTACTCAATGAAAAGCTCACTTATTTTGATTTTGATTTTTAATTTTTTTTAATTTTTTATTAAAGCCAAGGTTTTCATCGTCACATCATAAATCTAGAAATCTCAAGACACATACTTCAAAGTCAAATCTCATACCCCATGCACCCTAATGCTAGTGTGCATGTGAAATTTCAATCAAACAAGTGGAGTCTCTAATCCAACACAAGAATCAAAACTGTGATTTCTAATGATAGGCAATGTTCAAACAAGTTAAACAAACCAATGACATGTAATCCACATTTATATGTAAGTCATGACCAATCAACAACATAGTAACAAACAAAAAGAAAATTTTTATATACATGGCAAAAACAAATATATACATGCAAAACAAAACAAAACAAGTAAATAAAAAAAACAGACAGAATGTTTGTCCTTGTCCACACCCCAAACTTAAATGACACATTGTCCCCAATGTGGCAAGAAATACATTACAAAGGATGAGGAACCGGATGAGCAAAGTCCAAGGCGACCCCAAACTTAAACATCAAAACACCATCAAAAAACTAATGCAATCTTTTTCTAAAAGATAAAACATCAAAATGTTAATTGCTGTTAGAAATCAAACAAATAAAATATATACATGAAAATAAAATAACAAAATAAAATAAAAATGCAAATGCGGAAAATAAAAAGAAAAATACCGCACCTTCCCGCTCATAAGGATGTCCAATCAATCCTTCCATCCTTTTTCTTTAAAATAAGATACCGAAGGATGTTAAGCCATCTTATGTAGTTGTCTTTGTTTCGAGGATCCACTTAGGAACATGGTTCCTAGATTTGTGATGGTGTGTGTGAATCCTCAAAGATTTCTACATAAGATGACTCTTCGAGACATTGGAAAGATGGAACTTGATGATATGTCTCGAGAGGGATTGTGACGAAGGAGTGCTTCAAGACTCACTTCCTTGTCATTGGGCCAATTTGAAATTGGCGGGGTCAAACTGCTCCTTCTTTCTTCTTCTCCATTCTCAAGACCTCGTGAGTGGGATCCAATAAAACCTTAGCTTGCTCATGTACCATGTCAAGGTCCAAATTAAACTCAAATTGAGCAAAGCTTTCTTCCAAAGGATCCTCCAGACTTGGCTCTCTAAACCTAACAGCTTGCTCGAGGAACTTGTCTAGATCCAAATCATATTCAATTTCATCAAAACACTCTCAGATGGATTCTCAAGACTAGGCTCACCATTTAGCCTATCAAGATCTAGGTCACAATCATCCGAGGTGAAACATTCCATCTTAAGTTCCTCTAAATTACACTCACTTGCAACTTCATCTCCAATTTCCTCATCAACAAGTATGGTGGTGGTTTGAGCATTGTCAAGTGCAGACTTGTCAACTTCTACCAAGTAATAGTAATGAAAGGACAATCATCAAACTGAGAATGATGATAACAATATTCACATGACTGATGAGGTGTGTGAGTGTGAGAAAGTATGGGCATGTCTGGCTGCCATGAGTTGGTTCGCCTCCCTCAAGTCATCGACATGAGCAGAGGGAAAATGTTGCTCAAATGACTCTTGGGGAGGATGAGCCATCTCTGACTCAAACTCCTCCTCCTCAACTAGGTTGAATTTAGAAACTAATTGACCAACTGTTCTTCCAACCTTGTAATTTCTTCAAGGTTTGCCATATGGGCATCTATGATTTCTTGACAAGGTTGGTTGACTGCTTTTCCTAAACGCCTGAGTGTTTCTTCTAATGATGGTTCATGAGACGAAATGGTGGGTTGGCCGACTAGTTCCATGAATTTTAAGAGTGTCTTCCAAGGAAGACGCGAGGAGGATAGTCGATGATGAATGGAAGAAAATGGTTGTCGAACTGCGATATTCGTGGAAATGCAGTTCGTCAACTTGGGAGTAAAAATTTTCCGTAGCATGATCATGCCACTAAAAATCAGAATAGTTGTTCCATCAAGTTATAAAAATTTGAATTAGATTCAAACCAGATCGAGAAACCGTGTGTTCAATCGCTCATTTGAAAATTCAGAAAATTGTCCCCAATGTGGACAATCACCTAAACTATGGTAAGGGCTAGAGGCAGGTGAACACGGTTCATGTGGGTGCAAAGTGGTAGGGAAACATTAAAATAATCGAACGGAAGACTCATGCTTCACCCAAAGTTCAAAATATTCCACATGAAACAATTAACAAAAATAAAATAAAATAAACACAAACTAAAAAAATAAACTAAACAAGAACTAATAAATAAACTAACAAAAATAATAAACCAATTAAACAATTAAAAATAAACTAACAAAATATTAAACTAATAAAACAGCAAGTAAATAAATAAACTAGGCAGAATAAATAAATAAACAAATAAATAATCAAATAAGATGCAATAATTTGGCAAGCGCTCAACGCAATTAAGGACGCTCGAACGCAACTCTACATCGTTCTTTCAGGGCTCGTGTCGACGCAGACGTTCAGAGAGCGCTCGCTGCAGACGAACGCCCGAGAGGTAAGAAGACGTCAACGCAAGAATCAAGCTCGATCAAGATCGCGCGCTACCGATTTTCCGTAAACCGTAATAAAAATGAAAAAAAGGAAACAAAACGCTAATCTAAATTTTTGGATTTTATCTATACAAAAGCGAAATAAATAAAATAAATGCACAATTAAAATAACTAGTAGAAAGATAAAATTAATCTAAGCATAAAATTAATTTTAACAAAACACCGAATTCCCCGCAACGCACCAAAATTTGATCGTACAAAATAGTACTCACCAATTGCACGAGTGATCGTAGTAATGTGGCGTGCAAGTGCAGTGTCGAACCCACAGAGAATCGTGTTTGTCAAAAACCAACTTTAAAACTAATAAAATCTTAACCTAGTTCCAACATCGAGGTGGCGTGCATAAAATTAAACTAAGCTAAATGCAATAAAATAAAGAAAATAAAACTTAATTAAAAAGCGGTAAAAATAAAGAAATAAAATGCTAAGGTCCCTAATCTACCTCACCATAATTTAATTAACATAAAAACATGCCTAGTTCATACTTCAACAACGATTACGCTACTATGCGTATTCTATTTGCTATTAATTAATGCATACGTCTGTCTATCGATTAAGCACTAATGCATGTCCTATTGTTGCTAACGATCTTGTCGAACTACCGAGGCAAACATCACAAGAGGTCACAACGGATAATGGTCCGAAACGAATATCCGATGTATCTCCGTTAACGGTAGTCGACGCTAACGATTTACAAGCAACAATCAACGCAACCTTGTCACGAAATTGAATTGAAACGAACAAGCAAAAACAGAAATGACGAACGGAGTATTAAACTAAGCATAAAAATAAGTAGATAAAAACATGGTGAAGGGAAATAAGAGACTAAAGCAAAATAAATAAAAGCATTAAATTAAACTGACGTTTAGGAGTGTTTACAATGAAGAACGGGGAGGTTTTGGGCCACAAAGGGCACCTCAAACGCGTCCCAAGCGTCTCCCAAGCGTGTTTTACAATTGAACACACGAGGCCTATTTATAGGCTGCCAGGACACTGAAGTGCGTTCGAACGCAGGTAGTGCGTTCGAACGCACCAGTTATTTGTGGTCGAACGCAAGGCACACGTTCGACCGCAAATAACCGCTCTGGCGGCTAGGGCTGACATGGAGGTGCGTTCGACCGCAGGGTACTTGCATTCAACACATATAACTGCTAGGGCCGCCGCTGCGTCGGCGCGCGGTTGTTGCAGCGTCCGTGGTCTGCAAGGCGTCCTTGGGTGCGTGACGTGAGTGCAGCGTGGCGGCGAGCGTGCTGCGTGTTGAGTGTGGCGAGTGCGAACGCATTTAAGTCCTTTCTTGCTCTTGCTAGCCATGATTTAATGCAATGTCCTGCCCAACACAAAATACTAAAAACACTAAAAATGATTAGATATTAACAATGCTAAAGGCCTAACGAATATAAATTAAGGGGTCCAAATAAGCACTTTTAGGCACCGATCACCTATGTCAAAATTTAAATGTTAAAAGTGAGATAATTACATTTATACTCCTGACTTTTTTTATAAAATTTTAAATTTACCCTTAATTCCAAATTTGCATAAAAAAAAGTAAAAAAACAAAAGAGATATTTTAATCTTTTTAGGTATTGCTATTAAAAGTTAACAGTTAAATCTAATGGAAGGGTTCAAATTGATTGCAATTGAAAGTTCATGGGTTTAAATTGAGAGGTTTTAAAGTTTAAGAGGTCTTGTCAAAACGCGCGGAAATTTTCAAGGGTCTAAAGTAAAGTTTCTCCTAAATTTAATTATTTAATTTATATTCTATTAAATGCACGAATTTTAAATATCAATTATGAAATTGATGAAAAATATAGATACTTCACATGTTTGGTTTTAGATGCACCAATTTTGAAGTTTGGGAGGTCTTGTCAAAACACACGGTAATTTTCAGGGATCTAAAGTGAAGTTTCTCTTAAATATAATTATTTAATTTATATTCTATTAAATGCACCAATTTTAAATATCAATTATGAAATTGATGAAAAACATAGATACTTCACATGTTTGGTTTTAGATGCTTCTAATGATTTATTAGTGGTCCATATTACTAATACGTTATGATAAACCTCTTTTAACCACCAAAACATTATCATTCTTTCTTGTTAAAGCATGCAACTATCGAAGTTTGAAAAGGTGTTTGACAGAATGTCGAGCTCATGTATTTGGCTGGAATAAAACAGTCACTCACAATTTGATCTTATAAATATACAATTTTTTCTTGAGTCCAACTTCATTTTGATATTATCTGTTGGTTGAGAGTTTATCTTGGACGTTTGCCGTTTGTTCTCTGTTTGAATTTTGGGTCCAATAGAAACTGACTTCCCAACACACCATGTAACTAACCTCTGAAATCTGTGTGCAGGAATGTGGCTACCTCTTCAATTTCTGGACTTCAAACCTCAGAGAAGTCATTTGAAGCCAAAGGAAAACAGTGAGTCACAGCACTTCCAATGGTGCCTCTATAGATTTTGAGCTGTCAATTTCTTGGATACATAGTAAGGGCCATTGTTTACTGGAATGGTAAAAGATTTTGAGCTGTCAAGCACAAGTATGCAGATTAAAGAGAGGTTACTTCATGCAAAATATAGAATAGGGCCTTCTCCAAGTCATTTCTATACTTAGAATGTTAAAATTACCAATTTCTATAAACTTAAGCTTCAGAGATAAGTGGTAATTTAACGTAGTATTAGAGCAAATGTCTTAAATTTGAACCTTGTCTCTATCATTCATGTGCCCCATTTTAGTTAAAAGTTTCATGTGTTGAGCCTCACTTGTTGGCAGAGGGGAATTTTAATTCCATACGTGAGGAGTGTTATAATATTAATTAAATGAAATTCACTAGTTTTTATAAGCTTAAGTGTAATGAATTAAGAAAAAACATTAGCCACATCTACACTATCATCTCAAATTAACCAGTCAATTTGGAGCTTACAATTTCACATAGTAAGTAATTAATGTGGGACTTAGCAGTTATGATTGTCTTTTATAAACCACCTACTTCATGTGGGTTATTCATCTTCCCAATTTGGGACTGTGTTGTTACTTACTTCTTCTCTTAAACCCCTAACGTCCTTGTTAAGGTCACGTTCATACTGTCTTTAACGTCTCAAAGAAAAACGCTAGCCAAATCTGCATATCATCCCAAAATGATTAGTTAATTTGGAGCTTTTCTAAAATTACTTATAAAGTCAAGTTTTACTTAGTATGTAAGCAGTGTAAGACTTAGCACCAATGACTTAATTTTATAAATCACCTACTCCATGTAGACTACTCATTTTTTCAATGTGGGACCAGTGCATTACATGCTTTTGAAATAAATAGTGATTTAACACTCAAAACTTTACTTAAGTGAAGCAATATTCTGCTGTAGCAAATGTCTTAAATTTGAACCTTGTCTTCGTCATTCATGTGCCCCATTTCAGTTAAAAATTTCACGTGTTGAGCCTTATTTGTTGGTAGAGGGGAATTTTAATTCCATACGTGAGGAGTGCTATAATATTAATTAATTGAAATTCACTAGTTTCTATAAGCTTAAGTGTAATGAATTAGGAAAAAACACTAGCCATACTGCACTATCATCCCAAATTAACCAGTCAATTTGGAGCTTACAGTTTCACATAGTAAGTAATTAATGTGGGACTTAGCACTCATAAATGTCTTTTATAAACCACCTACTTCATGTGGGCTATTCATCTTCCCAATTTGGGACTGTGTTGTTACTTACTTCTTCTCTTAAACCCCTAACGCCCTTGTTAAGGTCACGTTTGTACCGTTTTTAACGTCTGAAAGAAAAACGTTAGTCAAATCTACACTATCACCCCAAAATGATTAGTTAATTTGGAGCTTTTCTAGAATTACTTATAAAGTTAAGTTTTACTTAGTAAGTAAGCTGTATAAGACTTAGCACCGATGACTTAATTTTATAAATCACCTACTCCATGTAGATTACTCATTTTTTCAATGTGGGACTAGTGTGTTACATGCTTTTGAAATAAATGGTGATTTAACACTCAAAACTTCACTTAAGTGAGCAATATTCTGCTGTAGCAAATGTCTTAAATTTGAACCTTGTCTTCGTCATTCATGTGCCCCATTTCAGTTAAAAATTTCACGTGTTGAGCCTTATTTGTTGGTAGAGGGGAATTTTAATTCCATACGTGAATAGTGCTATAATATTAATTAAATGAAATTCACTAGTTCCTATAAGCTTAAGTGTAATGAATTAGGAAAAAATACTAGCCACATCTGTACTATCATCCCAAATTAACCAGTCAATTTAGAGCTTACAGCTTCACATAGTAAGTAATTAATGTGAGACTTAGCACTTATGACTGTCTTTTATAAACTACTTACTTCGCTATTCATCTTCCCAATTTGGGACTGTGTCGTTACTTACTTCTTCTCTTCAACCCCTAATGTCCTTGTTAAGGTCATGTTCATACCGTCTGTAACGTCTCAAAGAAAAATGCTAGACAAATCTGCACTATCACCCTAAAATGATTAGTTAATTTGGAGCTTTTCTAGAATTACTTATAAAGTCAAGTTTTACTTAGTAAGTAAACAGTATAAGACTTAGCACTGATGACTTAATTTTATAAATCACCTACTCCATGTAGATTACTCATTTTTTCAATGTGGGACAGGTGTTACATGCTTTTGAAATAAATAATGATTTAACACTCAAAACCTCACTTAAGTGAAGCAATATTCTGCTGTACTCTTTTTTTGACCCTTTCTTAGGATTGTTGTCATAATGAAATTGTTTTTCTGCTAAAGAAGACGCCATACAAGTATGTTTTTTCCTGTATCCAAAGTTTGATCATTGCAAGACTCAGAAATCGTTGACTGCTAAAAAAGTAGTGCTTAGTTTTGTGTTTCTTTGGAATCATTTGTTTCGAGCACAAAAATGCAGCTATTGTAAGCTTAGCCGACCAAAGTTTATATAGATGCTGACAATTTGGTGTTGATGCTATAATCATAATTGAGATGTTTAAGATAAACTGGATATTGCTGTTTGGTGTGCAGTGGAGACCACGAAGTTCGTTGTGCAGTGGAGACCACGAAGTTCGTTGTGTTCAAAGGAAGTTGTTGTTGGAAGCCCTTTCAAACGAACTCCCTAGTGGCACCATTAGGTTCTCTTCCAAGGTGGTTACTGTGGAGGAATCTGGCTTCTATAAGCTTGTGCATCTTGCAGATAGAACCATTCTCAAAACCAAGGTAAATTCACCCTGCTTTTTATTGTTGGTTTTATGTTATTCGAACGGGCAACCTAAATTTAACTGGGTAACCTACTTAAATAAACTGATAAATAGGAGTTGGATAATGACCCTTCTTTTGTATTTATATTATAAGTAGAAAGCAAAAGTGCGGTGTGTAAACCACACATTCCAAGACCCTACTTGAATAGGAGTGTGATAATGGTGGTTGGATTCTTTACACTGTATAGCTGCTCTGCCTTGTTGGATGTATAACCAATCCAATTACGTAGACCCAGAAAATGGGTGTGGATCAGATGCAACGGGCCAATGCATGTGCAAGGAACTATGACTATGAAATCCCAATTAGATTAGAGGACAATTGCTGAGTGGACCATTATTTGTCCATTGGTTGTGAGTATTATGGCGGAAAATGTTTGGCTACGGTAGTTAGGTTTTACTCTAATTTCTTTACAAATTGATTACAATTTCCGTACTAATTTGTAATTGGCGAAATAATTAAGGCTCCGTTTACTTCGACGTAAAATGGTTTCCATCGGAAAATATTTTCAGATAAGTCATTTTTTCTGAAAATGTTTTCTATTGAAAACATTTTACGGTGTTTATGGTGCGTACGGAAAATCACAAAATTTATATATATTCATTAAATCATATTAAACTCTAAATTTACCAGTAGGTCCCAGGACTTGACCAGACCCCTTCGGGACTTGACCAAAACGTACTCGGAACTTTAACAAGACCCTCCTGAACTTAACCAGTAGCTGCCCGGGACTCGCCTGGGACCTGCTCGGAACTTGACAAGGGCTTGCCTGGGACTTTACTGGGACCCGTCCGAGACTTGCCCAGGACTTGACAAGGACTTACCCGGGACTTGTCCGGGACCTGCCCAAGACTTGTTCGGGACCTGCCTAGGACTTGACTGGGGCTCGGGTCAAGTCTCAGGCAAGTCCTGGGCAAGTCTTGGACAAGTCCCAGGCAGGTCCCAGTGAACTCCTGAGCAGGTCCCGGTCAAGTCTCAAACAGGCCCCGGACAAGTCCCGATGAACTCCCGAGTGGGTCCTGGTGAAGTCCGAGGTGAGTCTCAGGCAGGTCCCGGTGAAGTCCAGGGTAGGTCCCGGTGAAGTCCTGAGTGGGTCCTGGTGAAGTTTCGAGCGGGTCCCGAGCAGGTCCTGGTGAAGTCCTGGGCAAGTCCCGAGCGGGTCTCGATCAAGTTCTGGGCGGGTCCTAGGCAGGTCCTGGAAAAGTCCCAATGAAGTCCCGAGCGGGTCCCGATCAAGTCCCGGGCAGGCCTCGGACAAGTCTCGATGAAGTCCTAAGCAAGTCCTGGTGAAGTCAGAGGTGAGTCCCGGGCAAGTCTCGGTGAAGTCCCAAGTAGGTCCCCATCAAGTCCTGGGCAAGTCCCGGGTTGGTCCTGGTCAAGTCCTAGGCAGGTCCCAATGACGTCCTGAGCGGGTCTCGGTCAAGTCCCGGGCAGGTCCCGAGTGTGCCCCGGGTAAGTCCCAGCCAAGTCCCGGCAAGGTCTTAGGCGTGCTTTGATAGGATACGTCAATTTAAGAATGAGATGCTTAAAATCGGAAAATGGTCTGAAAATTAAAGAAGAATTTTCGGTCAAATGGAAAATATTTTCCTTTGACCACTATTTTACGTCGAAATAAACACCGTAAAATGTAGAAATCATTTTCTGGAAATCATTTTACGTCGAAGTAAACGGAGCTAAGAGTAGAGTGTATAATACTAACAAATTAAATTAACAAGTAAAATAGTCTTATTTTGATTACACATGTATTTGGAATGGTCTAAAAAAAATAGTTAATACCATCAATATGTTTTGAGTATGATTACTTACATGTAATTAGGGTATTCACTTTGTCAATGGAAGGTGTTGATTGGGTGTGATGGGGTGAACTCTCTGGTGGCAAAGTGGCTGGGCTTCAAGAAACCAGCTTTCACTGGGAGATCTGCCATAAGGGGTTGTGTAGATATCAAGCACAATCATGGTTTTGGGACCAAGTTCATGCAGTATTTTGGAGAAGGTGTTCGAACTGGTTTTATTCCTTGTGATGATACCACTATCTATTGGTTTTTCACGTGGACTCCGTCTTCCTCTAACCAAGGTGAGCCATTATTCCAAACTCAGTACTTGCTTCAATTCTTTGAGTTGAAGAATAGTTTACAAAACCACAAAGTAGAAAAAGACAATGCATTTGGAGCACGTCTTTTGGGAACTGTTTTCTAATAATTAAGCTGCAAGCCAGTGTTTGTTTCCTGTCAAGTACCTTAAGCTGTTGTGCGTGGAGCTATGTATGACCTATGTAGGATCCATTTCAAGTATAATTTCTCATATCCAGTACAATTGTAATACATATTATTTACTGCTAGCATATATGTGTGGCATTGTCGATGTAATTGTTATTTGTCTTTGTATCTTGCAGAAAAAGAGAGAGAAGATAACCCAGCTGAAATGAAGCGCCTTGTGTTAAGCAAGCTAGGAAAAGTGCCTGATGAAGTAAGGGCTTTTATTGAAAACACTGATTTGGATAGTTTTATATCATCCCCATTGAGGTACAGACATCCTTGGGAGCTTCTTTGGGGAAATATCAGCAAAGGCAATGTTTGTGTTGCCGGTGATGCACTTCACCCAATGACTCCAGACATTGGCCAAGGTGGTTGTGCTGCCTTGGAAGATGGTGTTGTCTTGGCCAGGTGTCTTGCTGAGGCGTTATTGAAAGAACCAAGTAGGGAGAAATTAGCTGAAAAAGAAGAATATCAGAGGATTGAAATGGGGTTGAAGAAGTATGCCAAAGAGAGGAGATGGAGAAGCATTGAACTCATTAGTACAGCTTATATGGTTGGTTTCATCCAGCAGGGTGATGGAAAAGTGATGCACTTCTTAAGGGATATATTGGCTGCATACATGGCTGGGTTGCTGTTGAAGAGGGCTGATTTTGATTGTGGGAAGCTCAGCATTTCATAAATGCATCCATATGCCTTTGCACTAAAGATAAAGTAATTATTGTTTATAATAATGGGTGTGATGAGTTGTTGCCCATGGCATTTGTTTTCAAGCAATGTAATTGAAGTGTTGAAGACATTCACCTGCTGCAGATTTTAATTGGAGATTTCTTTTTGATCAGTGAGAATGTCAAGTCAAAATATATAAATGATCAATTTGAACCACCAATTAAAATAGAGGTTTCCCTTAGTAATTCCATAGTATAAACTTACACTGAGAGTGTGCATATAGAAAGATGTTTAGAATCGTAAATGAGTCCATCTTGTTTCATTTATAATTTGAGCTCAGCTCGTATAAATTCTGCTTGAATTCTGATTATGTAATAAATGAGTCGACTTTGAATAATGATTACGGCTTGAATATTAAGACAGGAATATTGGGTTTTTAGCAAATGCAGTGAATGTGACTAAATCTCTGATGTGTCAAGTCACCTCATTCATCAAGTTGCTACTGTTGTCAGCCATTTTTTGTAATCTTGCAACCATTTTCCAATCACACATATATAGTGTAGAATTCCCTTCACCACAGAAAAAGGATCCAAAATATGAAGGAAGCAGGGGAAGACATTGTAATTGTGGGAGCTGGAATTGCTGGTCTTGCAACATCCTTAGGGCTTCATAGATACCCACCCTTCCCCTCTCTCTCTCTCATGCGTACATATATATATATATATATGAAGGTTTAAAATTAGTATATGTTTAAGATTGTAAGGAAGGCAAATATATATGTTGTAGGCTGGGAATTCGAAGCTTAGCATTGAGTCCTCGGGTAGTTTGAGGGTCACGGGATATGCCTTAGCAACATGGACAAACGCTTGGAGGGCCTTAGATGCTGTTGGCCTTGCTGACTCCCTCCAACAGCATCATCAACGGCTTTCTGGGTAAGTAATAGAACTCACCCTCTCTGTTATTCTGTCTTTCAGACCCCAAATAACACCATGTTTGACAGTTTCTCTGAATTATGTTATTTTGAGCATCGTATTAGCCAACCTTAAAACTAACACATGTTAAAAGCATGAAATTGACTTCCCAGCACAAGTACACAAGAACACACACACACCATTTAACTAGCCACAGAAATTTATGTGCGGGATTGTGGGTACCTCTGCAATTTCAGGACTTCAATCCACAGAGAGGTCATTTGAAGGCAAAGGAAAACAGTGAGTTACAACACTTCCAATGGTGCCTCTATAGCATAAAATCACTAGTAAAGGCCTTTGTTTACTGCAATGGTAAAGATTTTGAACTGTCAAGCACAAAGTATGCGGATTAAAGAGAGGTCACTTCATGCAAAATACAGATCAAAATCCCATTTAAGTGAAGCAACATTCCATTGTTAATTGTCATAGTGAAATTGTTTTTCTGCTAATTAAATAAGATGTCATATAAGTATCTTTTTCCTGTATCCAAAGTCTGATCATTGCAAGACTCAGAAGCTGCCAACTGGTAAAAAAGTATTGCTTAGTTTTGTGTTTCTTCAGAATCATTTGTTTTGAGTATAAAAATGCAGCTATTGTAAACTTAGGTGTCCAAAATTATATAGATGCTGACAATTTCTGTCTGCTATGCAGTGGAGACCACGAATTTCGTTGTGTTCAAAGGAAGTTGTTGGAAGCTCTTGAAATCGAACTCCCAAGTGGCACCATAAGGTTCTCTTCCAAGGTGGTTACTGTAGAGGAATCAGGCTTCCAGAAGCTTGTGCATCTTGCAGATGGAACCATCCTCAAAGCCAAGTATCGCGTTTTATTGTCGGTTATTTTGATAATGGATTGGGATTCCTATTAATTATTAGGTTGTGGAATCTATTTATCCTGATTAGATGTATCCCGCATTTTAGACTGTCTTAAATAGGTAAGTCCTGTATGCTGCTCTTCTAGACTGGTTGAATTTTAAGTTATTCAACATCCTAATAACAAGATTCCTACTTCAATAAACAGATCATTTAAAGGAAAAGCAAAAGTGTAGTGTCTAAAGTAAACCACTCAATACACGACCCTACTTGAATAGGAGTGTGATGATGACCTTTATTCTATTTGTATTGTGCTAGTAGAAGCCGTTAAGTGTAGAAATTAGAAGTGTGGTGTCTAAACCACTCATTCAAGACAAAATGATGCTTATTAAGAATGAGTAATGCTACACTACTATGAATCAATTTTTCATTAGGATGGAAATGATTTTCTCTTAACAAAAAGTAGGCGATATGTATAGTGTAAGTAGGAGTTGAAAGAGCAGTTGGCTTGGATAGAGATTCTTAGTAATTTTGTTATCCGAATCATTAGCAATTTGAATAGTAAATGTGAGAGAGTTTCTATGTTGTTCACTTATTCAGACCAATTTTGGGTAGCCTGCCCCTGCTCAGGAAAATGGACCTCATAGGAGCTCTCTCACATTTGCTAGAGATCCAAATCTAGTTGGCTTTTTTTTTATATTTTATTGCCGCTCAACCTTGTTGGATGTAAATTGGATGTATAACCAATCCAATTTAGAGCCACTCAGCCTTGTTGGTCTAAATAAGATAGTACTTAAAACCATCAATATGTTTTGAGTATAATTACTTGCTTGTTCTTAGGGTGTCCTCTTTGTGAATGGAAGGTATTGATTGGGTGTGATGGATTGAACTCAGCACTGGCAAAGTGGCTGGGTTTCAAGAAACCTGCTTACACATGGAGATGTGCCATTAGGGGGTGTGTACATCTCAAGCACAATCATGGGTTTGGGAACAAGTTCAGGCAATTTTTTGGGAAAGGTTTTCGATCTGGTTTTATTTCTTGTGATGATCACACTATCTATTGGTTTTTCACTTGGACTACATCTCCCTCCAGCCAAGGTGAGCCACTAATCCCAGCTCAATGCTTGCTTTTATTCTTTGCATTGAACAACTGTTTTACATAATTCAAACTCAAGACTTCTGTTCTGATATCATATTAATTCAACATTATATATAATTTTCCACATAATAATTTATCAGTGCAATTGTAATGCATATATGTGTGGCATTGTTGCAATTATTGTTATTCATCTTTTTATCTTGCAGAAAAAGAGATAGAAGATAATCCAGCTGAAATGAAGGGACTGTGTTAAGCAAGATAGGAAAAGTGCCTGATGAAGTAAGGGCTATTATTGAAAACACTAAGATGGATGGTACAGATATCCCGGGGAGCTTCTTTGGGGAAATATCAGCAAAGGCAATGTCTGTGTGGCCGGTGATGCACTCCACCCCATGACCCCAAACATTGGCCAAGGAGGTTGTGTTGCCTTGGAAGATGTTGTTGTCTTGGCCAGGTGTCTTGCTGAGGTGTTTTTGAAAGAACCAAGTGGGGAGAAATTAGCTGAAAGAGAGGAATATAAGAGGATTGAAATGGGGTTGAAGAAGTATGACAAAGAGAGGAGATGGAGAGGCATTGAGCTCATTACTACATCCTATATAGTTGGTTTTATCCAGCAGAGTGATGGCAAAGTAATGACCTTAAGGGACAAACTTTTGGCCGTACTCCTGGCCGGGTTACTTGTAAAGAAGTCTTGTTTTGATTGTGGGAAGCTTAGCATTTCCTAAATGCAGCCATATACGTATGTAGTAAAGATAAAGTAATGGATTTGGCTCAGATGCTATAAAAATACTACGTTATATTTAATTCTTAGTTTTTCATGAGATTGGCCATAATCATTTTGAAACACCAACTAGAATGCATATATATATTTGGATGATCAGACTGAGTGACAGTGTTCTTGCAAAACTAAGAGAAAGTCTCCGAAAAGCCATCGACATTTGGGGACCAAGGAGCCTCTAATGTTTAAGTTTCAAAAAGAAAAACTAAATAGAGAGAGAATGAGCGTGTAACATTTGATTTTTAGGGAGGTGTATCTTTTAATGTGCATGAGAGACTCCTTAATATGATTATTGGATGCTTGACACGTGGTAGGTTTGTAGCCCCTTTGATTATTTTCCATATAATGATGATAAAGACCTAACTTTTTTGTCCAATTTTTACCTAACTTTAGCCCTTTTTTTTTTTAATTAAAAAGTCAAAAATAAAAAAAAGTATCTGAAGCAATAATGTTTTTTTTTTTTCTCTTTTGTCCTTCTTTTAATTGGTTTTTTTTTTATTTAAATAAAAATTGCATTTTTCTTCAAAAAAATTGACCATTTTTATGAAGAAAAATGATTTTTTTTTTTTTTTTTTTTTAAATACCAACTAAAAGAATGACAAAAAAAAAACTATTATTACTTCAAACACTTTTTTTAATTTTTTAATTTGTTTTTTTCTTTAAAAAAAAATAAGGCAAAAGTTGGATAAAAATTGGACAAAAAAATTGGGCCTTTAACATTTTCCTTTTCCATATAATGGTGTGTTTGAGTGAACTTATGGTAATATATATATTAGTTTATCACTTAACGATGCTTTTTTAGCAATATAATTTTATTTTATTTTTTTATTTTTTATTTTATTTTATTTATTTTTTGAAACAAACCATTCATTCAACCAAGAAGAGGGCACAAAGCCTTACAAGCCAAAGAGAGAAAGGGGGGTGGATCTTTTCTACTAAAAATAGGATAAGATGGAGGGGGGAAAATAAGTGGGAATGCAGTCCGTGAAGACTCTTACTACGGCCCAAAACGCTACATGATAAGTGCAGAAGTTTGCACTGCAGTGAATTTTTTTAGCTATCCACAAGGAGGAACCTGGTAATAAGGACAAAGTATTGGCAATAATAGATTCAATGTGCCAATCTAAAGTGATAGAGGGACTTTTGAGAGCAGTGATGACCACTGCTGAATCCCCCTCAAGACTGAAGTGATTTAGATGCAAAAAAGCTGCTAAATAGGCTGCCAACCGAGCTGCTAAAGCCTCACCAAAGTTAGGATCACAAGAAAGGTTGATTTGAGAAAGAGCCTTGATAATCTTCCTTGTAGAGTCCCTGTAAACAGCAGCCTGTACTGAAAAGTTGTCCCGAATTGTTGTGTCAAAGTTGACCTTGAAGGAGCCTGCATGAGGAGGAGACCAGAACTCCTTGACAATAAAGGAAGTAGACTACCATGCTGCAGCATGATCCAAGGTAATCTTTTTGATTGAACTAGCCAGGGTACTGATATCAGGGATTGATCCTTCATGGATAGCTTTGTTCCTAGCAAACCATAAAAGATCACACAAAATAGATGCAAAAATCTGAAACAAATGACAGTCAACCAGAGGAATGAGGATGTATGAGGCTTTTGATCTAGTTCGAAAGGGGAAGAGAGGACCAATGTAGCGCCCTAGATTTTAATAGTCTTATTTTTGATATATTTATTTGATAACATTATTCAATTATTTTCTTTAAGGAGTTTATGGTATTATGGAGGGTGGTAATTCGATAATGGTAGTTATTGAATAATGTGATAGTAAATGGTAGATGAAATAGTAATGTTGGTAGGTGTATGGGTAGGTGTAATAGTATGGGTAGGTGTATGGGTAGGTGTAATAATATGGGTAGGTGTAAATAGTAAAATGAGGGTAGAATTGTAAATGAAAGGTAGAATAGTATCTTAAAATTTTCCTATAAATAGAGCTTCTCCTTCACAATTTCACACTCTTCTCCTTCTTCTTATTATATTCTTCCTTCTTCCGCTTTCACTCGGTCTTTCTTCTTTCGGAAGTGTTTACACGAAAAAGAGAGAAGAGGCGAGACAAGCCGAAGAAAGGAAGAACAAGAGAGAAAGCGGTCTTAAGAAATTAGTTCAAATAAAGTAGTGGGTGATAGTCAAATTGGAGCAGCTAAATTCTTTTGGAAACTTAAGCCTTGGTCTAAAGGTAAGTACATTCACTACCCCTTCTAAAGTTATCATGTCATGCAATTTATGTACAACTGTAAATGTTTATGTATTTTTATTTACATATTATAAAGTTATGTGGCATGCATGAAAGATTGAGAAAGATGAATTTCTTTGTGAACATGATGATTATAAAATAATAATAAAACCCTCATACATGTTGCCCTAAGATGCATCAAAAGAAGTACAATGAAAAGTAAGAAATGTTATGAATGTTTATGAAATGAGGGCACATGTATGAGAGGAGTTCTAAGATCGAGCACTTGGATGGAGGCGTAAACCACTAAAGAAAGCTATAAGAAAGTGGTATTCCATCAATGCACTGCTGAGTGCACCAAGTAAAAGAGTTAATTGACGGTCGGGCATGGTGAGGCCACGATTTAGTGCCATGGTCACAAGGACCCGCATAACCTCGTGCATGGGGTAATAGTGTACATGGGCCTTAAAATGAGAAAACGACAAAATATTTGCATCAATGATTTACTATGATGATTTTCTATGATGACTTGAAATGACAAGATATGACAATGATTTATAATGATGCAATATGATGAAGATTTACAATGATGATTTATGACGATGATTTACAATAATGATTTATGATAACGATTTATGACGATGAATTATTACTAGATGTAATAATATGTATATGTTACGGGAGATGCAACCGTGCATACATATATCATTATGGCTGGTCGTATATTTATTTGTAAAAACAGTTTTCGAAAACTGAGAACAAGGAGTAAAACTATGTATGGTTGTGGATTTACTTGCTGGGCCCCCTTTGGGCTCATTCAGTTTTATTTCTTGTTTTCAGGTAGAAAGCTTGCTGGAATAGGAGGCCGGAATGGGGGCAGGGATAACTATTAAATTTTCATAGTCTTTTTAAGTCAGTTATTGTAATAAAATAATCTTCCGCAATTAAAGTTTATGTTTTCTAGTTTCGCTTGTAATAAAAGCTCTTGATAAATGTTTTATACATTTATCGTACTCTTTGAAAAATCAAGTACTCTGATAGACCTTATGGATCTTTGCAAAGATTTTATTGTAAAAGAAGAAAGGTGACAAACCTAGCCTTAGTGGGCTGGGGGTGTTACAACCAACCTGTGGAATCTAGAGGCCAAAAAGAGGATCACCATGCCACTTTAGCAAAAATGCAGCTGAAAAACAGATGGGAAATGGAGTCTTCTTTAATTTTGCAAAAAGGGCATAATGAATCAGATAGAGGAATTTGGGAAATGGCTTTGAGTCTAGCTTTTGAGGGAAGCAGATTCCATGCTATTTTTTATAGGAACAAAATGAGTCTAGCATTGAGTTTAAGCTTCCATAGGGCTTTCCAAGTACTAGAATCAAGAGGAGAGAAGATGGAGTTAGTTCTTTGGCTATTGATCAACCTATAGGCAGAACTGGTGGAAAATGAGCCATTAAGGGATGGGGTCCAAAGGAATGGAGAGGATAAGGAATGACTGATAGGAATCTTTAGGATTTCTTTGACACATGAGGGGGTGAACAAAGAAATAAGAAAAGAGAGATTCCAAGAGTCATTTGAGATTAAATCAAAGACCATTAACTCTGGAAAGGAGGTCCTGCTCAAAGGGAGAAAGGCAGGAAAAAAGAAAGGCATAGTGGGGATCCAAGGGGAATTCCAAACAGAGAGGGCAAAGGAACTATGAATCCTATGGCAAGCACCTAGAGATATGATGGGTTTTGACTTGAGGATGCCCTTCCAAAGCCAAGAAGAAGAAGAAAGGGAAGAGGGGGAAAGAAAAGAACTAGTTTGAAGATACTTACGTAAGAGTTGTGAAACCCAAGGAGAGTCTAAACCAGATAGCAGCTTCCAACCCAGCTTTGAGATGAGAGCAAGGTTGACCTCTTTCATTTTTCTGATTCCTAGACCACTAAGAACTTTAGGAGTGCAAATGGAGTTTCAAGACTTGAGAGAGATTTCTAGTTTTGGAGGCAGGAAACCCTCACCAGAAGCTTTTGAAGACCTTATCAAGCTGGCTGCAGATGCTGTTAGGGAGAATGAAGGAACTCATGGCATAGGAAGGTATAGCAGTAGCCACAGACTTGATGAGAACCAACCTGCCAACTTGGGAAAGGGTCTTTGCACGCCACCCTTCCACCTTTGACTTCACCTTGTCGATAATATTGAGGAAAGTAGTCTTTTTTGAGTTTCCAAACAGAATAGGGAGCCCTAGGTAAATAGACCTAGATGGGAAAGAAGAGAAAGGTAAGATGGTCAGGATCAAATCTGCAATGACAGGATTGATGTTTATGGAGAATTTTGATGGAGGATTTGTTATTGTTAATAAATTGGCCAGACCAAAGGCAACATTTTTGAAGGCAAGTGTGAATGCAGGTGGCTTTTTTGGGAGTAGATTTGCCAATGATCAAGAGATCATCAACAAAAAGGAGATGATGGATAGTTGGAGAGGTTTTGGACATTTTCAAGCCCTTGAGGTTACCTGCAGCTTCTTCTTTGAACAAAAGCCTAGACAGGACTTCAACACTTTTTTAGCAATATTAAGTTACTATATATTAGCCAACTAGTTAATAATTTAGTATATTAGTTTATACTAGGTTAGAATATGTTTATAAACACATAAATATATGTGTATAAAAAAGTTGCATGACACTGAAAGTAAGCACCATGGGAAAGGTCGAAACTCGCTCCTTGAGCTCTCCTAAGAAACTCTGTTTCTTACTTCTTTCCCTCTCTTTTCCTTCCTTCCTTTCACAGCGTTGATACTGCTCCTTGGTACTCTTCTGCTCTTTTGTTACTCTTATGATACACATCTTCTCCTTGTTACTCTTCTTCCTGTTTTGTTTTCTTCTTTTCCTTATCTGATCATGGATGCAGCAACTCAAGATATTGACTCTCTCATAGCTCAAACTGCTGCACTAACATGGGAGGACCCCTCCTCTCAACTTGAAACTCTACCTAAAGAACTGGTTACTTCTGAGCTGTTACCTTTGTTAGGTCAAGTTATCTCCCAAAAAACTCAAAACAATCAATTTGTGAATGCTGCCTTGACAAAAGCCTGGTTCTTTTCCATTCCATTCTCTTTCGCTGTTCTAGGGCCTAACTTATTTCTATTCAAGTTCACAAAGAAAGAACACATAACCAAAATTCTCAAGAATGTTTGGAATGTGAATGGCCTTTTTATGACTATCCAAACTTGGTCCCCCTTGCCACCTTAGGAGAACTTTCTCTTTGGATGTTCCTTTTGGATTCCGTGTTCATGGTCTACCTCTGCATAACATATCAATAAAAATGCCATTGCTATTAGGGAAAGGTCTAGGTCAACTAGTGAAGGTTGAAGAAAACAATGGAGCTAAAGCCACTTTTCAAAGCTTTCTAAGGCTCTTGGTCACCATTGATGTCGAAGCCTCGATTCTTGTTTCTCCTTCACTAGAATGATGGTTCTTCTACTTGGATCACTTGAAGTATTAAAGGCTGGATATTCATTGCATTGAATGTGGGAAGATAGGTCACAAACAATTCTTGTTTCTAGCTTAGCAAGTTGACAGGTTTCCCTCTAGGTATCTTATATCTCTCAAGGTCGATGTGTTTTCAAATTTGCTTTCCTCCATATCTAGCTCTAACCAATCAAAAAATCACCTAACTCCATCTTCATCCCTTAGCAAAAATCCCATTCTGCCATACATGGATTGCTCTCAACCCCATGCAAACCAGACAAATAGCCTCCCAAGTTCCCAAAATTTCTTGACACTCCAAATTTCTGCTCTCTGGGCCTATAACCTAACATCTGCTACTCCACTTGCACAAGACACCCCATGTCCTATCTCAACCACTATCGCAAGTTTGGACACCCCTATTGAGAACACTTTAAATGCTCTTTCTTTGTTTCAAAAACCTATACAATTGTTCTCATCTAATCACTCCCCCTTATCTAGTTTGTCAAACCCCAATTCCCCTTTGATTTCCAACTGTGGATCCATCCCTGCATAGGCCCATTCAAAGTGATCAAAATAAGCTCATTCCCATTGAATCTTTAAACATAATGGCTACCAACTACAAAAACACCTCCCCTGTTCCCGCCAAAGTTAGTCACTCCAACAAACAAACCAAAAAATCCCCCTACAACACTAGAGATCGAAAAAAGCCTCTCCTATCCCCTCAAGACAAGCCTTTACCCTTTAATTCCACCCCTCTCCCTTACCCACTCTTTAGGTTTTGAGGAAGAGATCAAGTATCTCTGATTTGGCTTCTCCACCTAAAAAAGGACCTGGTCCTACCATTAAAAGTGATGAACCTCCTAACACAACCCCCACCACAACTCTTGTGTTCACCTCTGGCTACTCTGATAAATCTCCTGCTAGAGCCATCTATAAAGCTGCTAGAAAAGGGAAAAATAAACTTGTTTCAGTAGTTCTAGCTTCTGAATTTGAATATGAGAATAAGGGGGGCTTTGTTTCAGTAGCTCTTAGACGCTGTTGGCGTTGCTGACTCCCTCCGACAACAACATCAAAGGCTTTATGGGTAAGTAGACTCATCCACTCTTCATTATTGCCAGCAACTTTTACATAGAACATGGTGTCTTCTGGCTTGACTCCACCATCAGTATCTTTCTCCCAAGCGTAATTGGTTGAAGGCAAAACCTGATCCTTTTCATTTTATCTTACTCTTTATTTTTTATTTCAAAGTAGGATTTAAAGTTTGTTCATTGAATGTGTTCAGAATTTAAATTATTTAAATTTTTTCAAATACTTGTCAAAATCAACTTCATATTTATTGTTTGATGTGTTAAATAATTTCGGGTAAAGTCTATATTTCGCCCTCAAATTACCACTCAAATAACAATGTTCTCCCAAACTTTCAATTGTGACAATGCCCCCCTCCCAAACTATCAAAACATTGTTAATGTCTCCTCTAAGGCTAGTAAAAAGATAAAAATGCCCCTATATATTTCTCAATAAGACAAAAATGCCCCTATAAAATTTTTAAAAAATGAAAAAAAAATGAAAAAATTATAATTTAAAAAGAACGATTTTTTTAAAATATATATTTTTTAAGCGGAAATTTTATTTAAAAGAATTTTTTAGAAAAGGAAAATTTTATTCTCTTACAAAAATTGTTAATTTTTTTTTAAAAAAAAACAGAAATTTTTATTTAAAAAAGTTATAAAAAAAAATTCAATTTTTATAAAAAAAAAAAAAAGAAATTGAAAATTGAAAATTTTTTTTCTTATACAAATGATTTTTTTTTTTCTATTTTTAATTTTCCACCCTTTGGATTTTTTTTTAGCTTTATGTTTTTTTCTAGAAGTTTTAGTGTATATATATATATATATATATTTTTTAATTTTACTAAGGCTGGTTTCGTCATTGGGGGAACATTGACAAATTTTGATAGTTTCGGGCACATTGTTAATTTGGTGGTAGTTTGAGGGAAGTATGTGAACTTTTCCCAATAATTTCTTATTTTAAAAGTTCAAGCGGGTAAAAATAGATAAATTTAAGAGAAAACTTTACTTTAAACTTCTGAATTACCGTTCATTTTGACAAAACCTTCAAACTTCAAAACCTCTTAATTTGAACTCTTGAACCAATTTGAATCCCTATGTCAGATTTTAAATGTTAAAAGTGAGATTATTACATTTATACCCCTGACTTTTTTTATAAAATTTTAAATTTACCCTTAATTCCAAATTTAAAAAAAAAAAAAAAGAGATATTTTAATCTTTTTAGGTATTACCGTTAGAAGTTAACGGCTAAATCTGATGGAGGGGTTCAAATTGATTGCAATTGAAAGTTCAAGGGTTCAAATTGAATGGTTTTGAAGTTTGGGAGGTCTTGTCAAAACGCACCGTAATTTTCAAGGGTTTAAAGTGAAGTTTCTCCTAAATTTAATTATTTAATTTATATTATATTAAATGCACCAATTTTAAAAATCAATTATGAAATTGATGAAAAATATAGATACTTCACATGTTTGGTTTTAGATGCTTCCAATGATTTATTAGTGGTCCATATTACTAATACGTTATGATAAACCTCTTTTAACCACCAAAACATTATCATTCTTTCATGTTAAAGCATGCAACTATCGAAGTTTGAAAAAAGGTGTTTGACAGAATGTCGAGCTCATGTATTTGGCTGAATAAAACAGTCACTCACAATTTGATCTTATAAATATACAATTTTGTCTTGAGTCCAACTCCATCTTGATATTATCTGTTGGTTGAGAGTTTATCTTGGACGTTTGCTGTTTGTTCTCTGTTTGAATTTTGGATCCAACAGAAACTGACTTCCCAACACCCATGTAACTAACCTCTGAAATCTATGTGCAGGAATGTGGCTACCTCTTCAATTTCTGGACTTCAAACCTCAGAGATGTCATTTGAAGCCAAAGGAAAACAGTGAGTCACAGCACTTCCAATGGTGCCTCTATAGATTTTGAGCTGTCAATTTCTTGGATACATAGTAAGGGCAATTGTTTACTGGAATGGTAAAAGATTTTGAGCTGTCAGGCACAAGTATGCAGATTAAAGAGAGGTTACTTCATGCAAAATATAGAATAGGGCCTTCTCCAAGTCATTTCTATAGTAAGAATGTTAAATGATTAAATTTACCATTTTCTATAAGCTTAAGCTTTAGAGATAAGTGGTGATTTAACATAGTATTAGAGTAAATGTCATAAATTTGGACTTTGTCTTTGTCATTCATGTGCCCCATTTTAGTTAAAAATTTCACATGTTGAGTCACCCTTGTTGGCAGAGGGGAATTTTGAGTCCATACGTGAGGAATGTTATAATATTAATTAAATGAAATTAACTAGTTCCTATAAGCTTTAAGTGCAATGAATTAAGAAAAAGTACTAACCACATCTACACTATGATCCCAAATTGAGCTTATTCATAGTTTCACATAATAAGTAATTAATGTGGAACTTAGCACTCATGATTGTCTTTTATAAACCACTCCCTTCATGTGGGCTACTCATTTTTCCAATTTGGGACAAGGTTGTTACTCCTTCTTTTAAACCCCTAACGTCCTTGTTAAGGTCACATGACTCACGTTCATACTGTCTGTAATATCTCAAAGAAAAACGCTAATCAAATCTGCACTATCACTCTAAAATGATTAGTTAATTTGGAACTTTTTTAAAACTACTTATAAAGTCAAGTTTTACTTAGTAAGTAAGCAATGTAAGACTTAGCACCGATGACTTAATTTTATATATCACCCACTCCATGTAAACTACTCATTTTTTCAATGTGGAACCATTGTGTTACATGCTTTTGAAATAAATAGTGATTTAACACTCAAAACCTCACTTTAATTAAGTGAAGCAATATTCTGCTGTACTCTTTTTTTTTACCCTTTCTTAGGATTATTGTCATAATCAGGGGCGGATCTTGGGGGGGGTCGAGGGTGGGCATATGCCCACCCTCAACTCTTAAAATCCCTTTACCATGGTCAAAATAAAATTTTGCCCTTATTATGCCCTCCCTTAACCATAATTATGCTCTCTACCCTTATGTTTAAGCTATATTATGCCATTTAATAAGTTGAAATTTGAAAAAAAAATTAAAAGCCCTAATTTTATATTTGCAGTTTTAGTTTGGAAGAAGCAAGAAGACAATGAGCAAGTGCCTTCAAGCAAGCGGTGCGTTCTATTATAATACCGGTGAGTCCGGTGTGGGGTCCATGAAGAGTTAAAAGGTCAAAAAAATAAGGCTGGAGCCATAAACTAAAAAAAAGGGTAAATATATAATAACTCCTTGATTACGCCTTCCAAAATTTTAAAAGCTTAGGTTTTTTTCAAAATTTACTCCAGGTGGAAGGAAGCTGGAATAAAATCCTTGCCGTCACACTTTTAGTAACGGTTAACGGACCAAACGCACCGTTTTGGGACTGACACTCGTCAGACGAGCTCTCAGTGGGATCCAGCACCGTTTGGCACTAGCCAAAAGCAGTGCGTTTGGGCTAAACTGGGGTTTTCATCAACACCCGACACTCGTCAGAGTCACCCCATCCCCATCTCGCGACCCCATCTCCCCAACACCACCCACCCACCGTGAACCGACCGGACTCCACTCATGCGACCACGGACCATACAGACGGTACACCTACGACTGCGATTCAGGCGCTCCATCGGCGGCGCGCATTCCGGCGACTAGGGCTCCATTTTTCCGAAAAATAATTTTGGGAAAAATCTCTGAGCAGCAAGTATGATCCAAAATTTCTTGAGGGATTTTGTTGTCTGAAACGTATATAAGGTTTTTATTGTGCTTTTGGTTGGTTGTTGGTTGATGGTTGATTCCGGAGTTGTGGAAAAAAATCCGCTTTGTTGCTTTATATCTCGTTTGAATTTGTGGACTTTTATGATTGGTAGTGAGTTTTGTGGTGGCCCAAAGGACAGTTGTGGTCCTGAATCTTGATGAAATTTGTTTGTTATTCTGTTTTTTAGTGCTCCACAGGTGGGCTTGTTGTCGTCTTTTTTGTCCCCATACGTAGCAAGCAGTCATAGTTTAGAAAAAATAAATAAATAAAGGAATCCTGTGTGGTGGCCCTGGAAACCAACAATTCAAATGAAAATAATTTCTAAACTCCTTCATGCACAGTTTTACACGAGAATGTACATTTGCCGTAGGAAAACATTGATTCAAAAAGCAGATTCTTTTGTCCTGAATATATATATATTGTTATTAAAATATATATACAACTATATAGGCTCCTCATTGATTTTTGTCATGGCTAGGAGAGAGAATATATTGTTGGCTTTAGTTTGTGGTCCCATATCAGGGTTTTCTGAATTTTGCTTTTACAAGTCCTTGGGTCTTTTTTGATAATTGTGTTGGTATTACTATCAAACCATTCACAATAAAATGACTTCCTCGATGTTTGTGCTTAAGAATTTGCCGTTACCTACTAAAGTGTTTTTAATCTGCCTTTTTTATTATTATTATTTTGATAAGTCATTGTATTATTTTCATATGTTCACGTGTATGCTTGTCAATATAAAGGTCCACCATGGTGGCATGGTGCGCCATGCGCCGCTTAGCTATGTAGATGGTGATGTCCATGACGTGTCAGATATGATGTTTAGTTCTTCACTATGTGGGAACTAAAAGAATTGGTCGGGATTTGGATCGTGAACGAATTTAAATGTTGGTACAATGTCGAACATGAACAAGTGATAGCTTTGAATACCGATGTAGATATTGTAGATTTTTAAGCGTTATTGAAGACTATAAACCCGAGGTTGTTCATCTATATATTGAACATACGGTTGGCCACACGTTATGATAAATGAGGGTTTTGTGCATGAATATTCTCAAGCACAAGTTGGCGAAGGGGTGGTGGGGTGGATGAAGTACAAATGGGTGACCGTGAAGATGGGGATGAGGTTAACACAAATGAACAAAGAAAAGATTCTCAGCAACACCAAGTAAAACTCCACATGTGGTTAAAACAAAGGCTGCCCAGCTTACGCCTTCAAGGAAAAAGACTCCACTACTAGTGTGCCTCAAGAGCAACCAAGTGAGCATCCGCCAAAGACGAGGAGGTAGAAATTATACCTTTGTTAAAAATCGTTTTATGTATTCTATTTCATTTTTAAAATTGAAAATGGTTAGTGAAATTGATGTTTTAATTTTTTAATTTAACAGGAAGAGGCACATCCGTTCTCTAGGACTCGCTCAAAGAGAAGGACCTCAACCTACAAGCGTGGATGAAAGTGAGCAACCAACCACCAAGTGTTCGATAATTGAATGTATTACTATCACAAGCGATGTAGAAAGTGAGCCTCCGACCAACTAGGTCAAATCACCACCACTAGGGAAGGTACATTGCCGTCACTTTTTTATCATTTTATGCATTATATTTTTAAACTAAGAATTTGAAAATGGTTAGTTAATTGTAAATCGATTGTTGTTATACATTTGTTTTGTTTGTGAAAATGGTTAGTTAATTGTTAGCGATTGTACTTTTTAAGGGTATTTTTAATGTTTATGTAATTTTTCGAGCGAAGAGCTAGAAGAAGAGAAATAAAGGTGAGACTTTGGAGAGAGAATCCGACCACCACCGGAAAAGGTACACCCGTCACTTTTTGTGGTTTTATGTATTATATTTTATATTTTAAATTGAAGATGGTTATTTAATTATTGTTGCTATATTTTTATATTTTTGTTTTGTTTTTGTTTTTTTGTTTTTTTTGGTGTAATTTTCTCAAATGAAGGACAATACAAAGGAAGAAGATGGACAACCTGAGGGTCATCCGTGTCTGTGAGCAACGTCAATGTTGGCGTTGATCTTGCCCAAATCGAACCGCCAGACATGACAATGTTGGTGGTAATGAAGTGCCCGAAACTGAACCGCCAGGACACGACAATGTTGGTGGTAATGATGTGCCCAAAACTGGTAGAGGACACAAAAGACGTGGTAGGCCTCGGAAGAACAAAGATGTTATTGGAATTGATGAGGTTGTGAAGCAGGTGTTGAGCAATTTTGAATTTACTGATGGAGAAGATGAAGACCTCTACTATGATTTTGATGAGGTTCGAAAGGAAAGGGAGGGAACGTCCCACTGGTGGGACAGTGTTGAATTTAATGTGAATGAGGGAGTAGGAGTTGGGGAATGTCAACCTGATGAAGTAGAAGAGAGCGATGGTCTATCAAGTTTGGGAGACAATGATTTTGATGGGGTAAAACCAAAGAAGTATCGTCAATTTAATGAGAAACACGATTTGACGAGGCCAGTCAAGCTTGCCCTAGGGGATCAGTTCAGAGATGCCTATGAATTCAAGAGGGCGTTAAAGACTTTTGCAGTGTAAAACGGTTTTGATTACTACTATAGGCACAATGACTTGGGAAGGGTTAGTGCCATTTGTAGAGAGCATGAACGGAATGATTGCAAGTGGAGGATCCATGCCTCAATTGATGCTACAAGGGCCTGTTTTCAGATTAAGACCTTATACCCGACCCATACTTGTGGTAGTCAATATGAAAACACCCGATGTGACGTTGAGTATCTTGTCCATGTTTACAAGAAAGAATTCAAGGATGATCCCACATGGACCCCATACGCTTTGCAACAAAGGGTTAAGAGGGAACTGAACATTGATGTTCCGGTTGATCGTTACCTGAGCAAAGAAAGAGGCATTAGCTGATTTTTGGCAGCCATTCCATAATACCGACTCACCGAGCGATATGCATTGGCAATACTAAGCACGAACCCTGGTAGTAGTGCTTATGTTTGTAGGGATGGAGCATTCTTCGAGAATGTACATTTGCCTTGAGGCGTAAGAGGGTTTTAAGTTTGGTTGTCGACGATGCTTTGCTTAGATGCATGCCATCTAAAGGGAATATGGAGGGCAGTTGCTTTGTGCCATAGGCATAGATGGAAATGATGACATGTTCCCCATTGCATATCGAGGCCGAGTGTAGAGAGTCGTGGCAATGGTTTATCATTGTTATTCACAAACTTATGTGGGGCGGAGGCGGACTGGGTTGGACCATCATGACTAGCAGAGAAGGTAATAGGTTATTAAATTTCTTATTATTATTATGTGCTAAATTCTATCAAATTATTTATTGCACTCTATTGTTATTTTTGTAGCCATTTTAGTTGTCATATTTTACTCCTTGAAACATCTTTGTGTGTCATTTTATTTGTGTGTGTAGGGGCTTGGTACATGATTGACATTGTGTTGCCGCATGCAAAGCATCGCATATGTATTCACTTGCATGCTGCTGCAAGGCGAGGCTACAGGTAAAGCATTTAAGGATGAGATTTGAGGGGCTGCGGGCAACCAACGTATATGCATTTGTGAGCACATGCAAAAATTTATGAAATGGACAAAGGTGCATTCTTATCTTAGTGATGTGCCCAAGCAATCATGGTCTAGGCATGCATTCAATTGTGAAACAAAGAGTGACATTTTGTTAAATAATTTGGCGAGTGTTTTAATGCTAGATCAAGGAATCAAGGAGTAAGCCCATTCTCACCATGCTTGAGGATATTCGCGCCAAATAATGGCCCGCTTCATGAAAAAGAAATGGTATCCGGTCGGTAATTTTGCCATTTGCCCAAAAATTCAAAAGAAGTTGGAGAGGTCAAGAGTGATGCTAGGAATTGCATAAGTCCAAGAATGAAATGGAGTTCGAGGTGGACCACATGTATGATGCATGCCGCATAGTTAGATTAGATAAATATACATGTAGTTGTATGTGGTGGCGCTTAAATGGGATCCCATGTCCTCATGCTTGTGCAATATACCGCAAAAGGAAAAGCCGGAAAATACGTGGATGCATGTTACAAATGGGCAAGTACATAGAAGGATATGGTCCTAGAGTATTTGGCATGGAAGGGCCAAATACATGGCCAATGATGATCCATGTGATCCCATTATGCCACCTATTGTTAGAAAGGCTCCAAGTAGACCAAGATAGCCAGCAAGAGAGCGACGAGCCGACTAACCTGATAAGCTTACCCGTAGTGGATATACGTGAAATGTGGCAATTGTGGAGGGTTAGGACATAACTGGAAAAGTTGTAAGCAACCTTGGAAAATGAAGAAGCCAAAATGAAGAAGCCTAAACAAGATGGTAAGCTCAGCCAAATGCAAGCTTATAAATTATTATATATTCTTTTGAAAATAATTTGTACATGAGTTGTTTAGATTTTGATATATTTATGTTGCTTATTTTATGTGTATGGCTTCTTTAGGAGCACCGATTTATTTTCCTTACGTGTCAACTGTTTGTTTTCTGCTCCAAGGAATCTTGTCCTTTTCTTTTTCTTTCCATTTTCTTTTACTAAGCCACATTCATATACAACTCAATAATAGCTACGACATGACAATGTTGGTAATTGTTTAACGCATTGTAGGATCACAAGCTCAACCACAAGTGGCAGCGAAGGGAGGCGTCACAACAAAGTGTTCATACGGGTGACACGATCACGAGTGTAAAACCATTACTTTTTACTTAAGAAAATAATGTTGATGATCCATATCATAAGGTCCCACCGATTTTAAGGCATTTTTGTCCTTTTTAAGGCCATTATTGATTTTGCCTAATTTGTTGGTTAATGTATTGTAGGATTAGAAGCTCAACCGCAGTAGGAACGGAAGGAAAGTCGTCACAACGAAGTGTTCAGACACGCGTGGGTTACACAATCACAGTAAAACAATTACGTTTTAGTTAATATGTTTTTTGTTATGAAATTGGAAAAACATTGTTATGCTTTTTGTTACCTAAGTAATATTTTTCTTCTTATGAACCACAGGCGGAGAGAAATGCGGATCATCGCGGTACTAAGGAGAACATGTGCAACACAATGATGTGTTTGTCATGAAGTTTTTGTTTGTTAATATATATATATATATATATATATATATTTTTCTGTTATAACCACATGGGGTTGAGCCCATAACAATAGCATAAGTTTTAGTGTAACAAGTGTTGTGAAATTATCTACCCAAATTAATAAGCAAATAATCAGTTTTACTTGCAAGTGCACAAGGTCAAAAATGTAGTAAAGAGTGTAAGATCGATCCCACAGGATTGGTAAATTATGCTTAAAATTAAATTCGCAATATAAAGTAAAAGAGATAAAATTAATTTTGATTAAGCAATAAGGAAGAGGTAGGGCTTTGATTTCCACCGCTAATCATGCTTATACAATAAATCAATATGCCAATGCTTTAATTACATGATCAATATTTAATGGTTGCCAACCTAAGGGCATGGTGTATACTCCTTAAGCTATTGGTTTCCTAAGCAACGAATTAGGCATGGTGTATACTCTAATTCTTTTCTTTCCTAAAGGATTTAGCATGGTGTATACTAAGTTGTTCTTTAAGAAAGCATATGAACCGTGAAAACCGACAACCACATGAGACCTAGGGCATGGTGTATACTCCGGTTTCCCATGTTGATTAACCCAAGAACCCGGCGTGGATTGCTTTTGTTACTAATGTTAAACCCAGGACTTGGTCATCCAAATTGATCTAACTAACAAATCCATACCACATGCATATGTTGATCAAAGAGACACACATGAGGAATTCATGAAAACAGTATTAATCAAGTTAAATACTATCATGCAATTATCAAAGGTGCCAATATTGAATTAAAATATAAAACATGATCAGGGCTTCAATCTAGCCCTACTAAAAGGTTTAGTTACACATGAAATTGATGCTAATCATCTTCATAAAATAAATAAAGGAAAAGAATAAACCCGAAAATTGCTCCTTGAAAGTCATCAATTCTTCTCCCAAAATCGTCTCTCGAATTGTGTCCATAATTGTGAGGCTTAGAGGTCTATTTATAGGCTTTAAGAGAGTCCTAGAAACACTAGTAAACCTAAGAGATTCGGAATTTCATCTCCTAGACAAATTAGGAGACAATCCTATTACAAATCGGAGAAGGATTCGTCCAGAATTGGGCTCCTATCTTGGGGGCGATTTTAGCATTGCGACAGTCCAAATTAGGAAAATGGTATTTCACAATGATTTGTAGAATTTTGAGTTATCTTTCCAATGCCGTTGGAATCACCTCAATCCGATATTTGAGCTGAAAGTTATGGCCAAAATACTGAGACATGTTCAGGATCCAAATTTAATCCGATTTTGACTTCAATTTGATAAATTCCGATTTAATCCTTTCCACATCTTCTAGATCTTCCCAATTTGCCCTTTAAGCTTGGAACATTTCTAGAAACGCTTCATTTTCTTCCATGACCTACAAAAACACAGAAAACACAAAAAGGAAATAAAATAGACAAAATAACATAAACTAAAGGCGAATAAATATAATTAAGGGCTTAAATATGAATATTTAAGCACTTATCACACAAACTTACATATTGCTAGTCCCTTAGCAATACTTAAACTAAAAACAAAATGAAAAACAAAGAACAAAAAGATAAATCCATCTTTCGTGGATGTACGATTGCATTTAGCAAATGCAATAAGCCTTTTTAAACCTCTAGGTATTCCCTAGAGGACGAGTTAAGTCTCGTGAGGGTTTTCCAGGAATGTTACCCACAAACATTATGCACAGTTCATGTTATCTAAAAATTAAAGCATCACTCAAAACCATGATTTTCATTCATTAGCAAGCTTAAAAAGTTAAACTCCATTTTCACAATGAATTGGAATTAAAAGTTTTCATAACTTACAACAGGCAAGCCAAGGCATCACAAATTTGAAACAGTGTATAGTGAACTAGCACAAGACTATGAAGCTTTCCAAATGATTTCAATGCACAATGTCTCCATATCTCAAGATTCACTGAAATTCCCATTAGAATGAACAACAATGGCATACTTTATTTATTTATTTATTTTTTATCTTCTTTTTTTAATTATGACTCTGCAATGTCTAGTTCCCTTAAGCTTTCTAATTGACCCATATAGCGAGTGTTTAGCCAATGACTCCCAAACCAAATGATTTTAGGGCATTGGGTGTAAAAACACCCCTAAGGACTTACTAACTCGAGTCAAAAAGGCTACGAAACTAAACTAGTCATAATTTTGAACCAAATCAAATTTCTTCACCTTTTGACGTGAACACTCAATGCTTTGAGGCAAGAGGCCCAGTTACTCAGTGAAAATCTTATCAATGATTTTTTTTTTTTTTTTAATATGCCAATGTATCCAACCAATAGGTTATCCAGTTTCACCCAAAACATAGAAATATGCACATCAAAACCACATGTCATACCCCACCAATCATGTGCTAATGTGCTTGTGTCAGAGCAGATCAAACATGTGAATTCTCAATTGCCCAAAGTAAGTAACAAAAATCAAAAATCCAACATCAGATCATGTGTTCAAAAATTTTAAGCTAACCAATGAATATCAAATCACAATTCTTAGATCAGTCAAAATTTCAAGACAACATGAACATGCATTTTTTTTTTTTTTTTTTTAAAGAAAGAAAAGTGGGACCAAGTGTGTGTAAATGTGTCTCCCATACCCCCAAACTTAAATTACACATTGTCCCCAATGTGTGTCTAACATGGAAAGATCTTACCCGGGAGATGGATGAAGCTGTCTGGAATAAGTTTGACTCAAAGCATTCCCCCCAAACTTGAACTCAAGCACACTTGTTCCTGAAAAACAAAACACTAAAACAAAAACAAAATAAAAGTAAAACGAAAACAACAAGAAATTGAAAGGATATGCTGTGGGGTGCCTCCCATGAGCGCTAAGTTTAACGTCTTGACAGACTATCATGCGGTGCACAATCGTAGTGGAGCAAATTCACTCCAAAGATTCGTCCAACCCCCGCTCTTAGTGGCCTCAGTACCACTAACCTCAACAGAGGCGCTTGAGAATCTAGACTACTCAAACGCACTCCACCGTAGTTTCAGTGCTACTCCTTTGGACGGGTGCACTTGAAATCCACCAGATGTGGCTCAGGTGCTCTTGGTGTAGAATTCACTTCAACATATGGCTTCACTCGGTGTCCATTCACTTTGAATGTTTGCTTGTGCTGTGGACTATGAACCTCCAAAGTTCCCTGAGGAAGCACACTTGTGATAATACAAGGACCAAACCATTGATACTTGAACTTACTAGGGATGAGCCGAAATCTTGATTTATAAGTCCACACTTTCCGCCCACTTGAAACTCCTTCTTGGCATGGTGCTTGTCATGATTATTCTTGGTTCTTCCTTTGCAATCGCTTGCTATGTTTATCTACATGTTGCCTCAACTCTTCAAGTTCCTTCAGTTGCTTTTTAGCCTCTGGATGTGATGGAGGATTCTCCTGTGGTTTCACAACTTCCCGATGTCTTTAGTAACATTGTCAACAATGGCTCCTTGTCCTTCCTTGTGCCTTTGTGAGTAAGGGTAGCTTGCAATGGATTTATTTGATGGTCCCGAACAACATTCTCAACAACCTCTTGGATCATACAAGCATTAAAACATTCAAAATCATCTTGGGGCAATTGTGAAAAACTTTAAATTTTATCTTTTCACCATTTACTTTCATACTCACAATACCCTTTTTCACAGATTTTCATATTCGCAGTTCTCATGAAGGGCCTCCCTAAGATAAGTGGTAGAGGTGATGGCATTGGGCCTTCTTCCATATCCAAGACAATAAAATCAACAGTAAAATAAATTTACCTACCATTACCAAGACATCCTCAAGTATACCTCTTGGTCTTTTTATGCTTCATTCACGATTTGCAAAGTGATAGAAGTTGGTTGTAGCTCCCCAAACCTAGCTTTTCATACACCGTATGGCATCAAATTGACACCAGCTCCTAAGTCCAAGAATGACCGCTCACAATCATGATCACCAATCACGCAAGGAATAGTAAAACTCCCCGGATCATCCTGTTTAGGTGGCAATTTCCTTAATAACACCAAGACTTACCTCTTCACCAAAGCCACTGCTTCATGCTCCTGAAATCTCCTTTGTTAGTGCAACAATCTTTAAGAAATTTAGCATAAGATGGAATTTGTTTAATTGCATCTAATAAAGGAATATTAATTTGCACTTTTCTCAAGATTTCAAAGATATCAAACATCTTATTTTCTTTCTTCACTTTTACTAACCTTTGAGGGAAAGGTGGTGCATTCACCTTCCATTTCACTTACCTTGGATGTGGAGGCTTCTGTGGAGGTACTTGTGATTTTTTCTTCGCCTTTAGCTTTACTAATCTCTGAGGGAAGGGTGGTGGTGGATACACTCTCATCTTACTTATTTCGATTGTGCCGCCTCTTCGCCCTATCACCTTGCCACTTCGAGAACCGTGATACCGCACTTGTTGGTGACCTCCGGATTAGGTATGGTCCGGCTGGAAACTCACCTTGCTTTCTCACTCATCTCCTTAGCCAACTGCCCCTAATCGTTACATCCAGCCTTTGAATGGCTTGCTCATGCTTTGCATTGATTTGTCTTTGCTCATTCAAATTGTTGTTGGTCCGCCATAAACTTTTCTTGTGTCGCCATTAGTTGTTGAAAAGCTTGTCATTGAGTTGCCATTTGCTTTACAAGACTCTCTATGTCACCCTTCTTGATTCTTGAATTGGTTGGGCTGCTTGTTGAAATTTTGCTGCCTTGAGGGTTCAGGCGCTTTGATTGTTGCTCCATGAGAAGTTGGGGTGGTTTCGCCATCCCGGATTGTATGTGTTGGAGTATGGGTTGTTCTTGGGTGGATAATTGTTCTGTCCTACATAATTTGCTTGCTCTTGATCTGCAGAAGAATACAAAGGACAAGTGTCGAGTGTGATCAAATTGAGAACAATTAGCACATACCAAGTGGTGCATTTTGTTGACTAGGTGAGATGTTTTGTAAGGCCATGGCTTTGACAATCATGTCTAGCTTTCTCGTCCACCGCAACCATGTGACTTGAAGATCCACCTTGAGTTTACTTCATACAAGCCCTTACTCTTTACTCCTTGTCTTCCTCTTGATGAGAATTGTTGGGAGTGCTCGCTTAACGCCTCAAACAATTCCATGGCCTCTTCATCGCTTCTTTTCCATCGACTCCTCCACATCCGAATCAACTACTCCTTTATTGGCGTCATTCAAGCCTTCATAAAATGCCTATAATTCATCTTGAGGTAGCTTGTGATGTGGGCATTTCAGAGTAAGTCATTGAATTGACCCTGTGCTTCAAAGAATAAGTCGCCATCTTTCCGCCATGCTTGAATTTCCTTCCTCATCCGCCTTTGTCTTCTCAAGAATTTCTTCAAGAATTTATCGATGTGCTTCCCAAGTGTGGATGGTGTTTGAAGGCATTGAGTTGTACCACAGTCTTGCATTGTCCTTCAAAGAGAAAGGGAAGAGAATCATCCTTATTCCGTCTTGATCCGGGCCTTGAACATGCCGGGAACTTACAAAGATCTGAATTCCCTTAGATGCAAGTTTGGATCCTCGAGGTGTGCCTCAAGTGGGTCAATGCATTGAGTATCTGTGGAGATATATAGTAGTTGCCTTCTCGCCTGGTTGATAGGCAATGCATGATGTCTGGTTGGGATTGTCGGGGATGAAAGCTTGTTTCATGGGTCTTCGCTCTAGTGGCGGTTGGTTCCCAAGCTGTGGTTGGTTGACATGTTGTTCCGCCATAGCTTCCTCTTCTTGAAGTTCTTCTTTTCCTTCCTCAACGTTGTCTCCGGGCCTCTGTCGAATAGTCCGCTCAATTTCTGTATCCAGTGGAAGGATGGTTGGATTCTTTGATCGAAGTCCTTGCATGAAATTGACAGTTTTCGGAAGTTACAACAGCTTCAGTGCTGCGGTGTAGAGGTCCCTAGAACTGCTCTCGATCGCTGGAGAATGTGCGTTCGATCGCACTTGGTCTGCGATCGTTCGCTTGTGCAGAGACTAGGTTGTTGCAAAAAAAAAAAAACTAAAACAACATAGAAAAGCAAATTTTTTTTTCTTTTTTTCCGAAAATATTAAAAACAGAACTAAAATAAAACTAAATTAAACAAAAGTAGAATTCAAACTACAATAAAAATAAAAACAAAATAAAACTAAGAAAAGTAATTCTAAACAGAATTTAACACAATCCCGACAGCGCCTAAAAACTTGTTGTGAAATTATCTACCTAAATTAATAAGCAAATAATCAGCTTTACTTGCAAGTGCACAAGGTCAAAATGTAGTAAAGAGTGTAAGTGCAAGATCGATCCCAGTGGATTGGTAAATTATGCTTAAAATTAAATTCGCAATATAAAGTAAAAGAGATAAAATTAATTTTGATTAAGCAATAAGAAGAGGTAGGGCTTTGATTTCCACCGCTAATCATGCTTATACAATAAATCAATATGCCAATGCTTTAATTACATGATCAATATTTAATGGTTGCCAACCTAAGGGCATGGTGTATACTCCTTAAGCTATTGGTTTCCCTAAGCAACGAATTAGGCATGGTGTATACTCTAATTCTTTTCTTTCCTAAAGGATTTAGCATGGTGTATACTAAGTTGTTCTTTAAGAAAGCATATGAACTGTGAAAACCGACAACCACATGAGACCTAGGGCATGGTGTATACTCCCGGTTTCCCATGTTGATTAACCCAAGAACCCGTGGATTGCTTTTGTTACTAATGTTAAACCCAGGACTCGGTCATCCAAATTGATCTAACTAACAAATCCATACCACATGCATATGTTGATCAGGCAGACACACATGAGGAATTCATGAAAACAGGTATTAATCAAGTTAAATACTATCATATTATCGCAAAGGTGCCAATATTGAATTAAAATACAAACATGATCAGGGCTTCAATCTAGCCCTACTAAAAGGTTTAGTTACACATGAAATTGATGCTAATCATCTTCATAAAATAAATAAAGGAAAAGAATAAACCCGAAAATTGCTCCTTGAAAGTCGCCAATTCTTCTCCCAAAATCGCCTCTAATTGTGTCCATAATTGTGAGGCTTAGAGGTCTATTTATAGGCTTTAAGAGAGTCCTAGAAACACTAGTAAACCTAAGAGATTCGGAATTTCATCTCCTAGACAAATTAGGAGACAATCCTATTACAAATCGGAGAAGGATTCGTCCAGAATTGGGCTCCTATCTTGTGGGCGATTTTAGCATTGCGCGGTCCAAATTAGGAAAATGGTATTTCACAATGATTTGTAGAATTTTGAGTTATCTTTCCAATGCCGTTGGAATCACCTCAATCCGATATTTGAGCTGAAAGTTATGGCCAAAATACCGAGACATGTTCAGGATCCAAATTTAATCCGATTTTGACTTCAATTTGATAAATTCCGATTTAATCCTTTCCACATCTTCTAGATCTTCCCAATTTGCCCTTTAAGCTTGGAACATTTCTAGAAACGCTTCATTTTCCATGACCTACAAAAACACAGAAAACACAAAAAGGAAATAAAATAGACAAAATAACATAAACTAAAGGCGAATAAATATAATTAAGGGCTTAAATATGAATATTTTTAAGCACTTATCCTTCAGCGAGTTGAGTGCCAGATGTACTACGTAACAATGGATGCTTCTTATGGTGATATATCAAATGAACCTCCTAGTAATCTTTTACTTTCTTGACTAGTTTATGCTTGTTTACACTTTGTCCGCGGGGATCTGTAGTTAGTGGAGAAAATTCTATTGGACGCCATGGTTTTGAAAACCTAAACAAATATGCATGCTAACTAGGAAACAGATGGTCATTGTGATGCAAGTGTGTACATGGTTGTCTTTGCTTTTAAGGCTGGGAGCTTTACTGTGTTGAGTCTCATAAGTATGTTGGTTGAGATGAATAAAGCATTAGGGTTGTTTGGATTACTTGTGGAATTTGGTTTTGTGGAGCTATTATAGGAAGGACTTATTTGTGATATGGATGGCTCATCTGTAACTTTCTTTTAGTTTACCATCTGTTCTTGAACCATAGTGCATTGAATTTATTAGACAACGTGAATGACCCTATTCTATTAATGTGGTTCACTAAATTCTGTTACAAATAAGCATCATTGATTCCAATCTCTTTCCTTATCTGCAAGTTCAGCTATCTTTCCTAGAATTAATATGAGGGACCTATACAAACGACTTGGAATAAACAGGGAGGCATCTGAAGATGAAATTCAAGCTGCAAGGAACTTCCTTGTTCGTCAATATACGGGGCACAAACCTTATGCCTTCATTTTGTTTGTAATGGTTATATTCATTTGTATGTAATGGCTATGTTGACAATAGGTTATTTACATAATAGGGTTTTTATGTTGGTGGTAGTTGGTGCTTTTGGTTAAGTGGCTGATTTTGTACCATATGCTACAATGCCTTGTAATTATGGTGTACGTTTGTTACGCCTCCTTTGTTATTTTGTTTGTAATGGTTATATTCATTTGTATATAATGGCTATGTTGACAATAGGTTATTGACATAATAGGGTTTTTATGTTGGTAGCAGTTGGTGCTTTTGGTTAAGTGGTTTCAATGCCATATTGTTATGTTGTCACTAAATAAAAACAAGGTTATAAGCAAATTTATACATTTGTTAAGTGGCTAAATTGGGTTAGGTCAATCACCATGCAATTATGACCTAAATAAAATGTGCTAACATAGAAATCATAACGCCATTAACATACACATTCATTCTACAAATTTAAAAGTCATACTATTTTTAATTCGCCCGCCAATACAAAATACACAAAATAAGTTGTACATGAATGCCCCGAGCATTAGCATTGATGCCTCAATGACCCATCAACAATGCAAAACAACAACGCACAAACCACCAACGAAAAAACAAACAAATATGTTTGGATCCAATCTAGCTCTAAGTGATGACACTTCACCCTTCAGATAGTGAAGCTGTTTATACAACCAGTAGGACCTCCTTCCACGCGCACAAGTTTCTTGTCATACCATTGGAAAAATGGCATTGTCCAACTTTCTGTCATAATGCAAGAAAAATGGGTTTTCGAACTTCAAATATCTACATACAATTAGGATTTAAATACCGTAACTCAACACCAAAATGTTGCATACCTTTTTATGGTCATACATAGCACAACCATAAAATCGCCTCCAGGATTTCTAGTAGTAGTGGATGTTATAATTGGGGTTGTAAATCCGCACCTACCGCATGTGTTCCATGTCCTCTTTAACCAACGATCTAACGAGATCTGCGATGATGATTGTCATTCTACAATAACAAATAACTCGTTAACAACAAACAAAACAAACATCTTATGGGTTTAACTAAAGTAAAAATTACAAACCTTTTAAGCTTCCATAGTGTAGAATTAAATGTCATTGTCCGACTCACTAATAATTTTCTTCATTCGCTCATCTTATTAGTGGGACCTAACAATATACAATTGAGAAAGGCAAAGGTCAAAGTGTTATAGGAAATTTTATTTAGCTAATTTTCTACTTCATACTGCATTATATAACAGAAAAGTGCTTGAATTTTCTAATTCTCGTAAAACTGCATGAATGAGTTCGTAAATTATTTTCATTTGAATTGTTGGTTTCAAGGCCACCACAGGATTCCTTTTTTTTTTTTTTTCTAAACTATAACTGCTTGCTACGTATGGGGACAAAAAAGACGACAACAAGCCCACCTATGGAGCACTAAAAAACAGCATAACAAACAAATTTCGTCGGCATTCGAGACCTACAACTGTCCCTTTCCGGGCCACCACAAAACTCACTACCAATCATAAAAGTCCACAAATTCAAACGAGATATAAAGCAACAAAGCGGATTTTTTCCACAACTCCGGAATCAACCAACAACCAACCAAAAGCACAATAAAAACCTTATATACGTTTCAGACAACAAAATCCCTCAAGAAATTTTGGATCATACCTGCTGCTCAAAGATTTTTCCCCAAAATTATTTTTCGGAAAAATGGAGCCCTAGTCGCCGGAATGCGCGCCGGTGGAGCGCTGAATCGCAATGTCGGTGTATCTGTAGAGGTCTGTTGCACCGGTGGTGCGCCAAGTCTGGGCCGGTTCGGTGGGTGGGTGGGTGTCGGGGAGATGGGGTCGCGAGATGGGGATGGGGATGGGGGGTGACCTGCTGCCTCGCACAAGTGGTCTGGGGGTGTTGATGAATAACCCCCAAGTTTAGCCCAAAATGGTGCGTTTTGGATCCTACCGGAGCTGTCTCGACGTGTCGAGTCCCAAAGCGGTGCGTTTTGGTCCGTTAACAACCGTTACCAAAAGTGTGATGGCGAGGATTTTATTCGATTTCCTTCCACCCGGGAGTAAATTTTGAAAAAAACCTAAGCTTTTTAAAATTTTGGAAGGCAGACCCAAGGAGTTATTATATATTTACCCAAAAAAAAAAAACACCTAAAAAGGCTTAGCCTTTCTCAAAGCTTTGCCTTGACTTTTGTGACACTACCCAAAAAAAAAAAAAAGGCGCTTCATTAAAACCAAGAACAGTCCCTAAGAGGTAGCTCAATCGGTTATGAACCACGCTTTATGAAGCAGAGGTCACAAGTTCAAATCCCCCCTCCCCTTACCCTTGCGTGGACATGTCAAAAAAAAAAAAAAACAAGAACAAAAAGGAAGGGTTTCTGCTGCTTTTCAACTAAAAAAAAAGGGAAACTTCACAAGACCCCCCTGAACTACCATCCGTTTGAAATATCCCCCACTCTCAATTTAACTCCATCAACTTTCAATTGCTCTCAATTTGGACTCATCCGTACAAATTAGGGCACAAAATTTTTCAAAAAGACCAAAATACCCCTAATTTTTATTTTAAAAAAAAATTGGAAGATGAAATTTTATATAAAAGTCACCGTTTAAAATTCACTATTTAAAATTTTCAACTTCCAAAATGTTTTTTAAATAAAAATAATGGGTATTTTGGTCTTTTTGAAAAATTTTGTACCCTAATTTGTACGGATAGGTCCAAATTGAGAGTAATTGAAAGTTCAATGGGTTAAATTGAGAGTTTTTTAAGATCAGGGGGGGTATTTCAAAACGGATGGTAGTTTAGGGGGGTCTTGTGAAATTATCCCCAAAAAAAACTTTAAAAACATGTTATTCTAATGTAAACCCTAAGAAAAAAAGAAATAAAAGGCTTTGAGCCTCAATTTTCTGCCACCAACTTACAACTAAAAAAGAAAGTGATTAAATTTTTATTTTTTTAGGCTTTTAACTTTTTTATTTTTCAACTTCAATGAAACTAAATCTTAATTTTCTTTTGCTTTTCAACTTTAAAGAAAAATTAAAGTATGTAAATATGTAATTAATTTTATATTGCTATTAATTCAGCATGTTCTTGATAATCGTTTTTATATTTAATTATTTATGAATTTATATAGTTTTGTTTTATATTTTAATTGTATAAATATATAATTTGTAGTTATATGAGATTATGAAGAAAAACAACAATTCTATTGAGGTAGAATCAAATTCTAAACGACCTCCTGTTGAATAAATTTAGCAAATTTGCCCGGAGATCCTAGCTTAAGAAAAAAAATGTGTGATTATCATCCTAGTGATAGAGACCAAATACGAAGAGCATTTATACAAAAATGAGCTTGTCAACCCTTTAACCATGGTTTTCCAATAAAAGAATTTGGAAAAATAATGTGTCGTTTTAATCCAGCATGGTTCAAAGAATATAAATGGTTCAAAGATTATCATCCAATTGTAAGTTATATTTATATATTTTAGAACATAATTACATTTTTGTTGAATTTATTCACTTATTCCGTTAGTTATATTTTTGTTCAACTTTATTTTTTGTATTCATTAAAAAAAATTATGCCCTCAATGGATGAAATTCCTGGATCCACCACAGGTCATAATGAAATTGTTTTTCTGCTAACGAAGACACCATACAAGTATGTCTTTTCCTGTATCCAAAGTTTGATCATTGCAAGACTCAGAAATCGCTGACTGCTAAAAAAAGTAGTGCTTAGTAGTTAGTATTGTGTTTCTTCGGAATCATTTGTTTCGAGTACAAAAATGCAGCTATTGTAAGCTTAGGCGACCAAAGTTTATATCGATGCAGACAATTTGGTGTTGATGCTATAATCATAATTGAGATGTTTAAGATAAACTGGATATTGCTGTCTGGTGTGAAGTGGAGCCCTCGAAGTTCGTTGTGTTCAAAGGAAGTTGTTGTTGGAAGCCCTTTCAAACGAACTCCCTAGTGGCACCATTAGGTTCTCTTCCAAGGTGGTTACTGTAGAGGAATCCGGCTTCTATAAGCTTGTGCATCTTGCAGATGGAACCATTCTCAAAACCAAGGTAAATTCACCTGTCGGTTTTATGTTATTCGAACGGGCAGCCTAAATTTAACTGGGTAACCTACTTAAATAAACTGATAAATAGGAGTTGGATAATGACCCTTCTTTTGTATTTATATAAATAGAAAGCAAAGTGTGGTGTAAACCACTCATTCCAAGACCCTACTTGAATAGGAGTGTGATAACGGTGGTTGGATTCTTTACACTATATAGCTGCTCTGCCTTGTTGGATGTATGACCAATCCAATTACGTAGACCCAGAAAATGGGTGTGGATCAGATGCAACGGGCCAATGCATGTGCAAGGAACTATGACTATGAAATCCCAATTAGATTAGAGGACAATTGCTGAGTGGACCATTATTTGTCCATTGGTTGTGAGTATTATGGAGGAAAATGTTTGGCTACGGTATGTAGCTAGGTTTTACTCTAATTTGTTTACAAATTGATTACAATTTCCATACTAATTTATAATTGGTGAAATAATTGAGAGTGTATAATACTAACAAATTTAATTAACAAATAGTCTTATTTTCATTACATATGTATTTGGAATGGTCTAAATAAAATAGTTAATACCATCAATATGTTTTTGAGTATGATTACTAGATGTAATTAGGGTATTCACTTTGTCAATGGAAGGTGTTGATTGGGTGTGATGGGGTGAACTCAGTGGTGGCAAAGTGGCTGGCCTTCAAGAAACCAGCTTTCACGGGAGATCTGCCATAAGGGGCTGTGTAGATATCAAGCACATGCAATCATGGTTTTGGTACCAAGTTCGTGCAGTATTTTGGAGAAGGTGTTCGAATTGGTTTTATTCCTTGTGATGATACCACTATCTATTGGTTTTTCACGTGCGTGGACTCCGTCTTCCTCCAACCAAGGTGAGCCATTATTCCAAACTCAGTGCTTGCTTCAATTCTTTGAGTTGAAAAATAGTTTGCAAAGTCACAAAGTAGAAAAAAGACAATGCAATTGGAGCATGTCTTTTGGGAACTGTTTTCTAATAATTATACAAAATGCAGCCAGTGTTTGTTTTCTGTCAAGTACCTTAAGCTGTTGTGCATGGAGCCATGCATGCTCTATGTAGGATCCACTTCAAGTACAATATTCCAGTACTATTGCAATGCATATTGTTTACTACTAGCATATATGTGTGGCATTGTCGTTGTAATTGTTGTTCATCTTTGTATCTTGCAGGAAAAGAGATGGAAGATAACCCAGCTGAAATGAAGCGACTTGTGTTAAGCAAGCTAGGAGAAGTGCCTTATGAAGTAAGGGCTTTTATTGAAAACACTGATTTGGATGGTTTTATATCATCCCCATTGAGGTACAGACATCCTTGGGAGCTTCTTTGGGGAAATATCAGCAAAGGCAATGCTTGTGTGGCCGGTGATGCACTCCACCCCATGACTCCAGACATTGGCCACGGTGGTTGTGCTGCCTTGGACGATGGTGTCACTACAAAAAAAATTGGCATGAAGCCAGCGTTTCCAGTTCCGGTGTTTACGAAAAACGCCTAGGAAAACAACATCTGCTGACGTGTTGTGCGGACCGGGAATGGACCAGCAATGGCAACGCGTTTAGATGAAATGTCATCCCTGGTTCAGCTGGGTCAGCGTTTGCAAAAAAAACGTTGTCCATTTCAGGTAAGTCATCGTTTGAGATTTCTGATCCCTATTTGAAAGTTCAGTACTCTTTCATACTCATACTTCAGAGCTGAAGACAGGCGGCGGGGCCAAAAAATTTCCTTCATGCAGGTAAAAATATTCCACATATATCCAAGTTTTCCTCCCTCAATATATATTAAACAAATATTGATACTATTTTTATTAAATAATTAAAAAAAATTGAAACTCCAATACTTTCTCAGCAACCAAACAGTAGGAAAAGAAATTAGGGGAAAGATGACGGGTCCTCTATCTTTTTACCTTGTTTCTTCTTCTTCTCGTTTGTCTTCCCGTCCACTAATTGACGCACAAGTGCTGAATCTCTCGTCAACCAGAACATCACGAACACAGCAAGTCTAGAGGATTTTCTCAAGAGTCTTCCTGAAGGTTGAAATTAGAAAAGAAGAAAGATGAGAAGAACAAGAATTTTAAAATTAAACATAACTTTGGGAATAGAAATTGCAATTACAGCAGTGTAAAGAGAGAGAGTCAGAAATGGAATTGAAATTCACTAGAAATGAAATGCAATGAAATAAAATGCAGGAAATGAAAAGCCACGGAATGAATAATACATTAAATTACTATTTATTTTAGTTAATGTAATTTTTCAAGAATGTGTTGAATGCAATTCAAGAATATATATATGTTTAGGTTATTTAAATGTTGAGCAATTACTATGCAGTCTATGCACATTTAAGGATATATTGGATTTCAATAACAGCATGTATACTGTTAAACTCTATCAACAAAGGTTTTGGCTTCCAAAAACCTAATGGGGGCAGCGGTTGGTGCAACCTACTGAGGTGGCGCTTATCGTTTGTTTGTGATCTGTTAGGGGAAGTCGGAACATCGTGAAAGAGTTTGGGTTGGATTTGGAGAAATCCGATTGTATACTAAATTCAACGATATTGTTTCCTCGCTAGATTGATCTAGTTTGAGGAGGATTTGTTTTTCAGGGCTTTTCAGCCTGTGAAAGTATTGTGTGGCAATTTGCATTGAGATAGAATGGCAGAGGATTTACCATGGGATCAAATGGCGCTGACAGAAAGTGAAGATGCAGAGGTGAACATCCAAAGCGCAGAAATACAAGGGGTGGTATCTCGTGGCCAAAACTGTGTCATTGGGAAATTGCTTGCTGACAGATTGGTGAGTAAGGAAACAATTAAAAAGGGTCTTATGAAAGGATGGAAGCCGAAAGAAAAACTGTCTTTCAAGGTGCTTGGGGACAATCTGTTTATGATTGATTTTGTAGATTTGAAAGACAAGGAGCGTGTTTTAGAAGGACGGCCATGGGACTTTGAAGGTTGTCTCTTTTTAGTTGAGGATTTTGATGGTTCCATTCCATCATCAAAATTCACATTTGAGAAAGCGGCATTTTGGGTCCGTATGATCAATCTACCTCTTGGCTGTATGGGGCGTGACATTGGTCGAAAAATTGGCGAAACAGTTGGAGAAGTGGAATTAGTCGATGCGGACGATGAGGGGATTGCTTGGGGAGAATTTCTCAGGGTCAAAATTGTTCTTGATCTGACTAAACCTCTCCAACGAGGACGAAAATTGAACATACAGGGAGAACAATTTTGGGTTACGTTTCAGTATGAACGTCTCCCTAAATTTTTTTTTCTGTGGAGTTATCAAACATGGAAGAGGAGGGTGTTCACAAAGAAGTATGCTCCGACAACAAAATAAGCCACAGTACGGTATGTGGCTTAGGGCGGCTTCACCAACGCGTAGAACGGAACAAGCCCAGAATTGGTTTGGCACAAAGAGAGGTCCTTCTTCACCGGAGAAAAGACGAAGGTGGGATGGAGATGGAGATGGAGATTATGGGCGACGCCGAAATCCGGCGGAAGCAGGAGTAGATGAGAGGATGGGCGACGGGGAGGAACATCAATGGAGTCGAAACCCTAAAGATAAAAATGGAAAGAGCACAACCTCTGGCGGGAATTCAGGGAAAACTGCGAATCCAGGTATAAATGGAAAGAGCACGACCTCTGGCGGAAATTCAGGGAAAGATGCGAACTCAAAATTTGGGCAGGAGCGGAATGGGAACAATGAGAGGAGTAATTCTGGGAATAAAGATTTCCCATGCAATAAGGGTGAACGTGATAAGTGGACACCTTATATGGGAAATCAGACCAGTGATGATCCGATGTTGAATTCAAAAAATCCAGCTCAGTCAACGACTTCCCCTGTGGTTGACGCTACAAACAAAGCTATGAATGATGGGCCAAATTCTGTGGGCCTGGAGAGTACGAAGGGAAGCCCACGGTTTTCATTCACTGGTCCACTGATTTCTGAGGTGGAAAAGAGAATGAAGATTAATTGTCAAGATAGTGAGCTGAACTTCTCAAAAAAAAGATAGTGAGCTGAAGCCCAAAGGGAAAGAAGGAATTACTTGAAAGCGTAAAGCCCAGGGAATTGCTGAAATTGAGGGTCCTCGGAAGAAAAGAGACGGTAGAGGTGATGACTACTCCTCTAGTCTTGGTTCCAAGGGAAGGAAAGAAAGTGAACATGTAGTCAATCAAAGTGGATCGGGAATGGCGGCGGCTGTGGTACAGCCCCGCCGACCGCAATGAGTATTTTGAGTTGGAACTGTCGAGGGCTTGGGAACCCTCGGACAGTCCGAGCGCTTTACCGTCTTGTGAAGCAAAAGAAACCCTTTTTGGTCTTTGTAATGGAGACCAAGCTACCTAGAGTTCGGATGGAAAAAATAAGGCGAAAATTGGAATTCTCCAATATGCTTACTGTGGATTGTGTGGGAAAGAGTGGAGGCTTGGCTTTGTTATGGGGGGATGAGACGGAGGTGGAAATCCAAAACTATAGCCAACGTCATATTAATGGCATAGTTCGGAGTTCGGAGAGGGAAGAGTCATAGAGGTTTACGGGCTTCTATGGTCAACCGGATGTCACTAAACGACACGAAGCCTGGGCTCTATTAAAGCATCTTGCAACTCTTTCTCCTCATCCATGGGTTTGTTTAGGAGATTTTAATGAGATAGTAGTCCAAGCGGAAAAATGGGGTGGTAGAGGTCGCCGAGTAGCCAAATGATAGCCTTTCAACAAACTTTGGAGTTTTGTGAGTTGTCGGATTTGGGTTTTAATGGTCCAAAATTTACTTGGACAAATTATCGAGAAGAATCGGACTTCACGAAAGTACGTTTGGATAGAGGTGTTGCTAATTTGGCATGGCGAGGGATTTTTCCTTTGGCTGAAATTTTTGTGGAAGTGGTGGCATGCTCGGATCATACACCTCTAATATTGAGCTTAACGGAAAAATTCAAGATACGGCAGGGAAGTGCACGTTTCAGATATGAGGAGAGGTGGAAAATAGAGGAAGGCTTTCATGAGGTTTTGGAGGAGCAATGGGCGACACCTTTTACTAGCAGGAGCAGGTGGGAAGCAATTCAGTCCAAACTCAATAATTGTCGCATTGGCTTGGTGAGGTGGCATAAAACTAAAGGTGAACCCATGCAACAATCCATAACCGATTTACAAGGAAAATTGAAGGAGTTACAAGGCTGCCACGGAGAAGTGAATGGGGCTGAAATGAAGGCTACCCGATTAGCACTGCGACAAGGAGGACCTGCGATGGAGGCAAAGGGCGAAATCTGATTGGCTCAAAGGTGGAGATCGCAACACGCGATTTTTTCATGCATGTGCTAATGCCCGGAAAAAAGCAAACCATATTGCTAAGATTACTGATGCAGCAGGTATCCAATTTTCAAAGCCGGAAGAGGTACAAATGGCATTTATCAATTATTTTTCAGATTTATTTACTTCCAATGGTACAAGAGATATGGAGGCTGTTTTGCAAAATCTGGAAAATAGGGTGACAGAGGAAATGAATTGTGAGTTATTAAAACCATTTGTGGCCGAGGAGATTAAAATGGCACTTTTCCAAATGGGCCCTCTTAAGGCTCCGGGCCCTGACGGTTTCCTCAGGCTTCTATCGTATTTAACCGAATACGGGAGGAGATATTTGTCATGCAATTTTGGAAACACTCAATTCGGGTATTCTACCTTCATTTTTGAATGTGACTAATATTGCACTTATTCCGAAAATCAAGAAGCCTACTTGTGTGACGGAATTTCGTCCGATAAGCCTGTGTAATGTGACGTATAAGTTGATATCAAAGGTCCTTGCGAATAGGCTCAAAAAAATATTGCCTACAATTATTTCTCCCGTTCAGAGTGCCTTCATTCCAGGGAGATTAATTTCGGATAATGTTTTGGTGGCCTATGAGACCCTCCATACGATGCACACGAGACTAAAGGGTAAGAAGAGCTTTATGGCGATTAAGCTCGACATGAGTAAGGCCTACGATCGTGTCGAATGGAAATTTTTGGAAGAAGTTATGCGTCGTTTGGGGTTTAAGGAGCGCTGGGTTCAACTTATTATGATGTGTGTAACATCAGTTGAATATGCGGTGGTGGTGAATGGAAAGGCTTGTGGGAAAATTACTCCAGAGAGAGGTCTACGGCAAGGAGACCCCATTTCCCCATATTTATTTCTCTTGCGTAGAATCTCCGAGTTGTATGATTAACAAAGCCAATGGGATGGGGGCTTTGACGTGTCCCTACATCTAGGAGGGGCCCCCGAATAAGTCACCTATTCTTCGGATGATAGTCTCTTGTTTTGCGCCCTTTGTCAACAATGGGGAAGATTGCGAGAATATCTTGTTGCTTTATGAAAAGGCGCGAAATGTAAACCGAACAACAACAAGACTTCTATGTTCTTTAGTAAAAATAGTGGTGGATAAGGAAGCTATTTTGGAGATTGTAGGAATTCCATGACCCAATGCTACGATACATATTTGGGCCTACCACTTTAGTTGGTAAATCACGCATAACCGCTTTCAAGGGTATATTAGACCGGGTGTGGAAACGACTACAAGATTGGAAGCTACAATTTCTTTCCCAAGCGGGTAAGGAAATCCTCCTTAAGGCGGTAATTCAAGCAATTCCGTCGTATTGTATGAGTATTTTTCTCTTACCCAAAAGTCTTTGTTCGGACATTACCTCTCACATGCGTAGATTTTGGTGGGGTCACCAAGAGAATGAGCAGAAAATTAATTGGATGAGTTGGGAGAAGATGGGTTTGGGCAAAGCGTCGGGAGGATGGGTTTCGGATCTCAATTGTTTTAATAGAGCACTCTTAGCGAAGCAATGTTGTGGAAAAATCCGGACAGCTTAGTAGCAAGACTTATGAGGGCGAAATATTATCCGGATGGATCCATTTTAGAGGCTCCGGTTGGTACAAGGCCATCTTTTGCATGGCGGAGCATCTCTAGTTCTTGTGAGGTGCTAAAGGAGGGTTTAATATGGCGAGTTGGAAATGGTGCTATTGTTAAGATATGGAAGGATAAATGGATTCCAAATCCATCTACCTTTCGTATAGTCACGCCACCCAATATCCTTAGCCCGAATGCAACAGTGAAGGAGTTGCTTGAGACTGATTTGAAGGGCTGGAACATTCCTCTATTGGAAAATATTTTTTCCATTGAAGAGGTGCAGCTGATCCGGTCACTTCCAATTAGTTGTACAAACCAGCCAGACACGTTGATTTGGAGGAGTACGAATAATGGAATTTTTTCAGTCAGAAGCGCTTACCACCTACAAATGGAACGTAGATATTTGAATTCAGCAGGAAGCTCGGTTAGTAGGGGGGCAAATGGCTTTTGGAAAAAATTATGGGGTTTGGCGGTACCAAACGTAGAAAAAAATTTTCTTTGGCGGGCATGTCATAATATCCTTCCAACCCGGGAAAATTTGATGAAACGTAAGGTATTGCAAAATCCAGAATGTCCTATTTGTGGTTTTATGGTGGAAACGAACTTACACATCCTTTGGCAATGTCCGGCTGCCTCGGATGTGTGGAGTATGGGTCCTGTAAAATTCCAAAAGTGCAGCACTGCTGGGTCCAGTTTTATCGAGATTGCAGAGAAATTTTTCCTTACGTGTTCTGCAGAGGAGTTGAGGTTGTTTACTGGGCTTGCAAGGAGATTGTGGCTGCGAAGGAATGATTTGATACATGGTGGCTCATTTGTTCCTCCAGAAATTATCTTTTCTCAGGCAACTAGAGCAATGGAGGATTTCCAAGAGGCTCAAGAAGGCGTTCCTACTATTGTGCCCAGTTCTAGTCTTGGGGTGCTGTCTAGATGGGAGGCCCCGAGTCCGGGATGGGTAAAACTTAATTGGGATGCTGCTCTAAATAATCAGGAGGGAAAATATGGCGGAGGTGTGGTGATTCGGGACTGGGCCGGAAATGTGTTAGCAGCGAAATGTTTCTCTCGTAACGGGACTGTATCACCTTACACTGCTGAGTCTCTTGCGGCCTTGATGGCGATCGACGTGTGCTGGGAAAAGGGGTATACTCATGTGCACATGGAAGGAGATTCCAAAAACCTTGTCAACGCTGTCAATTGTGATGAAGTTGACTGGGGACCTATAGGGCATGTTATCGATGATATAAAGGTTGGGCTAAGGAATTTTCAACAGTGGAAAGTGAGTTTTACCAAAAGAGAAGGCAACCAGGCTGCACACTTATTAGCTAAGTTTGCTGTTAAAAATGGGGTGGACATTGTATGGAGTGAATCTCCAGATTGTATCTGCGAGACCGTTTTGTTAGAGCAATTTGCTCTAGCACAGTAATTTTAATAAGAGTTTATCTTTCAAAAAAAAAAAAAAAAAGGATATATTGTTAAGGAAAATTTGATAATAAATCTTGAATTAAAAATTCAAATTTTATTTGAAAGAATAAAATTTCTGTTTATTTACATTTTTCAAGATTCTTTATAATTCTAAGATTATAACTTAATATTAAGGGTAAAGTCCACTTAACCTCCTTAAACTAATACCCCAATGATAATCTACCCCTCAAACTATCAATTACGACAATTTACCTCCCAACTAACAAAACAATGACAATGTACCCCCTAATGCTAGTAAAATGGCAAAATTACCCCTATAAAATTTTCAATAGAACAAAAATACCTTAAAACTTTTGAAAATGAAATGAAATTTTAGTATTTTTGTTTTTATTTTGGTAAGGGTAATTTCATCATTTTTAAATTGGGGGTACATCATCATTGCTTTGGTAGTTTGAGGAGTAAATTATCGCAATTGATAGTTTGGGGGGTAGATTGTCATTGGAGTGGTAATTTGAGGGGGTTAAGTGGACTTTACCCTAATATTAAATAATATTTGAAATAAAAAAAAAATACATTAAATTTGTATTTATGTTGATTAATTAAATTTCTTAAGGTAATGTGTTTAATGAAATTCAAAATAAAAAAGGAAGACGCATTCTTTGGCCGTAAACGCAAGAGTCAAATAATATTAATGATTCAATATGGCTGTGTATAGCTTAAATGAGTGGATGTTGTGATCCTGAGCAGTAATTATGATAATCAATTTAAAGAGTTAATTTAAATCGTTTGATAAAATTTATAAGATTGAGTTCATGGTTATTTAAAGCACCATATAATTTGCAGAGCATGAGGTGACCTACAATTGGATCCCATTTTCCCATCACCAACTGTTTAGATTAAACAGAAAATAATCTAACGGCTCATTAAAAATCAAGGTGTGATTTTTGGCCTCGGTAAGTACTATGATTGTCAAGCACAAAGAAATTGTTAATTGTGAGTTTCTCTACGTGCAATTACGCTCCACGTCGCCCAGTGATTGATCTTAACCGTAGAATAAAAGATCTTAGTTGATGATTAAATGAAATCGTTGGATCTTTGTACGGTGATGGACATGCCAGACATAACATTATTGCCTTTTGAGTTTATGCATATCCCACCATCACGCATCAACGGCTCACATTTAATCAAAAACATTAAATGGTTTAGTGCGTTTTTACAAGAATTTAGGTGAATTAAATACAAATCCTTAATTAGCAAATACCAAAAACACACCATTTTTTATTTTTACCATTAATTACTATTTACTTAGTGTTTAATGCAATTCAACAAATATAATTTTTTTTTAAAGAAAAGAATATAATTTTATGTATAGGTTATATCCGATCATTTAAAAAAAAAAAAAAAAAAATCAGATGATCATATCAAAATCTGATCTTCCGATTTTTAAAAAGAATAGATTAGATATATATTTTTTTGGAGATAATAGATCAGATATTGAAATATGACTATCTTTTCCTTAAAAAAAAAACAAAAAAAGAAATATGACTGTCTCATTTTCAAATAATAATAATAATAATAATTTTGGAAAATCTCTACAAATCAACAATCCTAAATCAAAGGGGAAATTAGTTTTTCCATTCATGAAATACCACTCTATTTTCATTTGTTCATATGAACTATTAATTTTACATTACATTTTTTATGAACTACCATTTCGTTACCAACAATCCCTTACCGTTAGTCAAGGATGTCAAACATCACGTCAAAGGGTCACGTACGCTACATGTGCGTTCTTAGTAATTTGTCTCCCCATTTTGCCCTTACTTAGTTAAAAAATATATATATACAAAATTAAAAAAACAAAATAAGTTAAAATACTGAAACACCCAAAAAGGGTGTTTGCTAGTGGGACCTCGCGGTACCAGGAAGACCCTGTTGGCCAGAGCGGTGGCCGGCGTGCCGTTCTTCTCGTGTGCGGCTCCAGAGTTTGTGGAGTTGTTTGTGGGAGTTGGGGCATCGAGAGTGAGGGACTTGTTCGAGAAGGCCAAGTCGAAAGCACCGTGCATTGTGTTCATAGATGAGATTGACGCGGTGGGAAGCCAGGGAAGGCAGAGAGGGGCGGGGCTTGGAGGTGGGAATGATGAGAGGGAGCAAACTATCAACAGACTCTTGACAGAGATGGATGGGTTTTCGGGGAATTCGGGGGTGATCGTGTTGGCGGCAACAAACCGGCCGTATGTGCTCGATTCGGCGTTGTTGAGGCCTGGGAGGTTCGATAGGCAAGTCACTGTGGATAGGCCTGATGTTGCTGGTAAGTCACTGTGGACAGGCCTCGCTCACAGTGAAAAAACAGCTTTATCTTCCACCAAAGAATGATTCCGAAGCTTCCTCCTCCCTCGCCTCTAATTGCCCAAAAATGATCTTCTCCCATGGCTTTCCAGTCGAGAATTTTGCAATTAACGTCGACAATCCGAGCATCGACAACATTGTCGGCTCCAAGGCCGTATTTTCTCATCAAGGGTCCGTACGCGCCTCCAGTAATGTGCCCATCGACATGGGAAGTACCCTTCTAGAAGCTCTCAATGTCCGCGTGGAAGGCTCAGGCCAGAAGGTTCTCATCCTCGCCCACGGCTTCGACAGGCAGCGCATTCTCTCCTCCTTCACGCCCTACTACCGCATCATTCTCTACGACCTGGTGTGCGCCGGCAGCATCAACCCCGATTACTTCGATTTCGGCCGCTACACCACTCTCAACGCCTATGTCGATGACTTGCTCACCATCCTCGACATCCTCGGAGTCGATCGTTGCGCCTACGTCGGCCACTCCATCTCCGCCATGATTGGGATTTTGGCTTCCAGTCGTCGCCCTAAGCTCTTCACCAAGCTCGTCCTCGTCGGAGCTTCTCCAAGGTAATTAATAAATAATTTTGAAAATAACAAAAAAAATGTCACGTTTTAACCAAGGGCAAAATGGGGAGAGAAAACCAAAAGAATGCTCGTGCAACGCACGTGACCCGTTGACCATGATGTTTGACGTCCTTGACTAACAGTAGGGGGTCGTTGGTAACGAAATGGTAGTTCAAGGAAGTGTAATATAAAATTTATAGTTCATAATGGCAAATAGAGAGGATGGTAATTCTTGAGGGAAAAACTAATTTCCGATTTTTAAAAAGAATAGATTAGATATATATATTTTTCAGAGATAATAAAGATTAGATATTGAAATATGACTGTCTCATTAAAAAAAAAAAAATTGGAAAATCTCTACAAATCAACAATCCTAAATCAAATAAATATCTTGCTCTGATCTTCTTCAGCAACATCATATATGATTTAATTAATTATATGATAATATATTATATACGTAAGTTCCTACGGTTGAGATTAACAATTTAACATATATTAATTATCACTTAAGAAAAAGTAAAAATTCAAAAATAAAAATAAAAGATAGCGGATTCAACTAATATCTATCTATGCAAATCAACATCCTAGAAACTGGGTTCAACTAAGCTGTCTAAATTTTCAAAAATCTCTAGAAATCAACACTCATAAATCAAATCAATATCTTGCTCTGATCATCTTCTTCAACAAAATATATACGTAGCCCCTTATCTCGCCACTACCTATTGCAAATTCTGCCCATTCCTACAAATTTCTCGAACACTTTTCAACTCATACAAGCTACAATCATGAGATGACTTAGGAAAGTTAGGAACGACTCAAGTAAGTAAATTTTTCTTATTTCTTTTGATATCACGTTTGTCTTTATAGAAGAAATAGCTAGGAGATTATTATTTTGTGGTATTGGTGTACCTTTTGTTTTTGTTTTTGTTCTGTTTTGTTTTTTTTTTTTGTACTTAGTGTAGTTTGATATGGATCCCGATCCTTTTGATACGAGGCCTCCCCAAGATTATTGGATGAGAAGTGCTTTTATGCTATATGGCAAAAAAACATAAACTTCCATTAAAATGTTGCACTTCATTTAGTACATTTTAAGTAATTAAACTAAAATGAGATGTTCTATACAATCTTAATTAGCTGCCTTTCATTAAAATGCTGACATCTCATTTAGAACATTTTAAGAAATTAAAACTAAAACACCTAATAACTATATTCTAAACATTAAAAAACCAACAAATCTACCGAATGCACATAAATACCCGGATGCATAGAAATATGCCTAAAAGAATCTACCTTTCGCATGATTTAAAACTCGCAATAATGCTGTGTGAAATTACTTTTATCATAATTGTGTATAATTAGATAAATAACTTTTAGAAATATTGTGCAGTGAAATTTCACTGATATTGCTGTCTCTATATAAATTATGTGAGATGTACTTTTCTGTTAAAAATAATTCAATTTTTTGTTTGTTTGAAAAAATAAAAATTATTAATATCCTTTTTAATTTTTCCCGAATTTATTTGGATTTTTTTTTCATTTAAAAAATATATTCCTTGTGCATTTAGCTCTTCCTAAAGGCATACAGCTTTTTAAAACAAACTTTAAAAATTAAAATTAAAAAAAAAATCACTTTTTAAAATTAAAATTTTCCCTTTTTTAAAAAAATAAAATAAAAAAAAAAGCTTTTTTTAGATGAGGCCAAATTCTTAAAATGTCCTAGAAATGTTTTTCTTTTTTCTTTTTTTAAAAAAAGGAAAATTTTAATTTTAAAAAGCGATCAATTTTTTGTTTGTTTGAAAAAATAAAAATTATCAATATCCTTTTAATTTTTCCCGAATTTATTTGGATACATTTTTTCATTTAAAATATATATTCCCTGTGCATTTAGGCTATTTAGCTCTTCCTAAAGACATACAGCTTTTTAAAACAAACTTTAAAAATTAAATTTTTTTTTAAAAAAATCACTTTTTAAAATTAAAATTTTCCTTTTTAAAAGAAAAAAAAAGGCTTTTTTTAGATGAGGCCAATTTCTTAAAATGTCCTAGAAATGTTTTTCTTTTTTTAAAAAAAAGGAAAATTTTAATTTAAAAAAGTATTCAATTTTTTGTTTGTTTGAAAAAAAAAATTATTAATATCCTTTAATTTTTCCTGAATTTATTTGGATACTTTTTTCATTTAAAAATATATTCTCAGATTAGCTCTTCCTAAAGACATACAGTTTTTAAAACAAACTTTAAAATTAAAATTAAAAAAATCACTTTTTAAAATTAAAATTTTCCCTTTTTTTAAAAAAGAAAAAAAGAAAAAAAAAATGTCCTAGAAATGTCCTAGAACAAGCTTTTCTTAGATGAGGCCAATTTCTTATAATGTCCTAGAAATTTTTTCTTTTTTCTTCTTTAAAAGGAAAATTTAACTTAAAATAGTGATTTTTTAAAAAATTAATTAATTTTTAATGTTTGTTTTAACAAGCTGCATGTCTTTAGGAAGAGCTAAATGTTCAAATAATATCTATATATATTTTTTTAATTTTTAAATGAAAAAATACACAAATAAATTTGGGAAAAATTAAAGTGCATCTCACATAATTCATATAGAGACTAAGAGACTGCAATATTAGTGAAATCTCACTACACAATATTTGTAAAGTTATTTATCTAATTATATGAATTATGATAAAAGTAATTTCACAAATTACGCAAGTTTTAAATTATGCGAAAGGTTGATTCTTTTAGGCATATTTCTATGCATCTGGGTATTTATGTGCATCCAGTAGATTGGTTGGTTCTTTAATGTTTAGAAGACAGTTATTAGGTGTTTTAGTTTTAATTTCTTAAAATGTTCTAGATGAGGTGTTTGCGTTTTAATGGAAAGCAGTCAATTAAGATTATATAGAACATCTCATTTTAGTTTAATTACTTAACATGTACTGAATGAGGTGCAACATTTTAATGGAAGTTTATGTTTTCTATCATACCGTATAAAAGCACTTCTCATCCAGTAATCTTGGGGAGGCCTCATATCAAAAGGATCAGGATCCATATCAAACTACACTAAGTACCAAAAAAAAAAAAAAGGTACACCACCGCAAAATAATAATATCCTTGCTATTTCTTCTACAAAGTCAAGCGTACTATCAAAAGAAATAAGAAAAATTTACTTACTTGAGTCGTCTTCCTAACTTTTCTAAGTCTTCTCACGATTGTAGCTTGTATGAGTTGAAAAGTGTTTGAGAAATTTGTAGAAATGGGCAGAATTTGCAATAGGTAGTGGCAGGATAAGGGGCTACGTATATATTTTGTTGAAGAAGATGATCATAGCAAGATATTGATTTGATTTACGAGTGTTGATTTCCAGAGAATTTTAGTTGAACCTAGTTTCTAGGACGTTGATTAATTTGCATATATAATATATTATCATATAATTAATTAAATCATATATGATGTTGCTAAAGAAGATTAGAGCAAAATATTTATTTGATTTAGGATTGTTGATTTGTAGAGATTTTTCAAAATTTTTTTTTTAAAAAAAATGAAACAGTCAAATTTGATCTATTATCTCTAAAAATAAATAAATAAATAAATAAATAAATCAGATCTATTCTTTTTTAAAATCAGAAGATCAGATTTTGATACGATCATCTGATTTTTTTTTTAAAATGATCGTACATTTAAATTTTGATCTAATCATTTGAATTATTTATTTTAAAAGATTGTACTGTCAAATTTCATACGGTTTTAGACTCTTATATAGTGATTATATAAATCATATAACACAATCACCAAGAACATGCATTTATTCTCTTAATGGCTTAAAGATGGCAAAGGGCTCGAATCTGAGCCAACACATCAATGTATTCAATCAGATAATCAGCGATTTGAAGAGGGTTGATGTGAAGTTCGAAGACGAAGACAAGGCGTTGATGCTGTTGAATTCACTCCCAACTTCTTCTACCTATGAGAATTTGGTTACAACTCTGACATGGGGGAAAGAAACCTTGGAGTTGGAGGATGTTACAGGAGCCTTGTTGGCTTTTCATCAAAGGAAGAAAAATATTGATGAAAATTCTCAAGGAGAAAGGCTAGTTGTAAAGGGTAACTATGAGCGTGGAAGAAGCAATAATAGGGGTGATTCGAAAGGCAAGAATTCTCGGTCAAAGTCCAGGAGGAGGAAGGACATCAATTGCTATAAGTGCAGAAAGAAAGGGCACATGAAGCGGAACTATCCAGACCGGAAAAAGAACAAGGATGACGAGAATGAAGGTTCCTCAAAATCTGCAAACGTAGTGGAAGACAATTCAGACGATGTAGATGGTGATATGCTTTCTGTTGCATCTACTTCAGAGCATCCTGTGGATTCTTGGATTCTGGATTCAGCATGTTCATTTCACGTGACGCCCAACAGAGATTGGTTTGACACCTACATGTCAGTTAATTCTGGTATAGTTACTATGGGTAATGGTGCACATTGCAAAATTACTGGCATAGGTAATATTAGAATTAAAATGTTTGATGGTGTGGTTAGAACGTTATGTGATGTTAGACATGTACCAGAAGTGGAAAAGAATTTAATTTCATTAGGCACCTTAGACTCAAACGGTTATGGTTATAAGTCTATAGGTGGAGTAATGAAGGTAACTAAGGGTGCGATGGTAGTGATGAAGGGACAGATAAATTCAAAGAATATCTATAAACCGTTAGGAAGTACATTGTAGGTGGAATTGCTCTGAGAGTCTAATATGATTGTACGCTTTTGTGGCATATGCGGTTAGGGTCATATGAGTGAGCGGCATGTTAGAGCTTCATAAGAAAAATCTATTGAAGGTGTCAAGACATGCAAACTTGATTTTGTAAGTTCTGTTCGGGGAAGCAGAATCGGGTACAATTCAAGACACACACACAAGACAGAGGACATTTTGGATTATGTTCATTCTGATGTATGGGGACCAAAGGAGAACAGCAGGGAGGACATATGTATTTTGTCATCTTTATTGATGATTTTCCAGAAAGGTTTGGGTGTACTTCATGCGGCACAAATCGTAAACGCTTTGCCAAGTTCAAGTTGTGGAAAGTCAAGTGAGAACCAGACTGAAGAAGGTTATGCCTGGATGATAATGGCACCGAGTACACAAACGATGAGTTCAGGATTTTGTGAGCAGCATGGTATAAAAAGACACCTCAACAAAATGGTGTGGCGGAAAGGATGAATAGGTCGATTGCAAGAGAGAGCAAGATGTCTCAGTTGAATGTCGGACTTGCAAAGATTTTGGGCAAGATTTAGTTAGTATGGCATGCTACTTGATAAACAGTCACCAAGGGCAGCACTAGATGGGAAAGTTGCAGAGAGAGGTGTGACAGTAATGAGGTAGACTACTCGGCTTAAGAGTATTTGGTTGTCCAAATTTATGTGCACATACCCAAAGGAAGAACGATCAAGCTTAATCCAAAGTCTAGAGGTGTGCCTTTCGGATATGGGAAAGGGTTAAAGGTTATAATTTTGGGATCCGACGCATACAAGATGGTGATCTGAGAGAGCGGATATTTGACGAAAATTCCATGTTGAAGAGTACTCAGGGTAAAGAGCAACAGGTGTCAGAAAGCAGTAGCAATAATAAGCAGATGGTGCAAGTGGAGTTAGAGACTCCTGTGCAAGAAAACACTTCTTAAGGTACAGAGACTTTTACTTTAGGAATTGAGCAGATCACAAGATAGCCACGAGCAGCACCTGCACGCACTATCAAGTACGGTTTTGAAGATATGATTTCTTATGCTCTTGTTATTAGCAGCGAAGATCCTACTACTTTTCAAGAGGCTGTCAATAGCTAAGAATGCAGCAGACATGTTGACAAAACCAGTTACTGCAGATAAGTTCAAGCATTGCTTGGACTTGATAAATGTCTCTAGTTGCTAGAGAGGAGAAGAAAGAGGCAGCATCCACAAACCTATCAATCCCAGGTGAATCCAAATGATTATCTTTGAAGAGGTGAATACTCGCCAAGGTGGAGATTGTTGGAGTTAGTTGCTTATATTAACACCAGTGGAGGGCCAAGTAGACGAGAGTGTAGTGAACGTTGTGATAGTGACATTCACAGAGTAGGAGTCTACTAGCCTATAGGCGTAATTAAGTTTGCGGGGGGAACGATTAGGTTGTGGGGGTGCGAGGGCAACACCCCGTATGATGTTTTGCAGGGGGTATTTTAGGATTCCAGCATATAATCCGTATGCGTAGATTTTTTGGGGGTTTTCCTATATATATATCTCATTGATGTAAACCTGAATCAATTATCAAAATAATAGCCGCCTCTTTGTGTCTCTCTCTCTTTTCGATTATATATATTGTTCATCATTATTGTGAGCGGTTACAACATATACCTTTAGCCATGAGAGCAGGTCAAATTGATCCTAATCAAGCACTAGACCTAGGTTTGATTTATGATGCAACTCCACATGACTATGCCAACCTTTTATGTGCTATGAATTTAACAAAAAGCCAAATCTTAGCCATTACAAAATCAAGTGGGCACAATTGCTCAAACCCATATTTTGATCTTAATTACCCATCATTTATTGCTTTATACAACGATACCAATGTGACATCAATGGTTCAAAAGAATCAGATGATTGTGACCAATGTTGGAAAGGGTTTGACAACTTACAGGGCCATGGTGACAGCACCAGAAGGTTCTGTAGTTCAAATCACACCAAAGAGATTGGTATTTACAGAGAAATATGAGAAGAAGTCCTACGATTATTATAGAGTATAATGGGCTAAGCAATCATAGGTTTCATCGTGCACTTGTTTGGTTCAAAGAAAATGGAAAGCATACAGTTAGAAGTCCCATTGTAGTAGCACCTATGATGCGTTTTGTAATTTAGTGGCCGCTTAATACTAGAAACTACACTTTCATCGTATCAATATTTCACTAGGCAGGTGTGGTAATGTTAATAACCCCTTCGATTTGGCATCATTGTTAAAAAAAAATAATAATAAAAATAAAATCAATGGTTGATTAGCATTATCATGCCTGTAGGGTTAAATAACGGTAGGGTAAAAGTGTTGTTTTTAGTATTACTCTTAGTTGACATGTGTGAAAAGTGGTAAAATAATGTTATAAATTACAATTAGATCACATCCCTATCTCATTGGGCTGATGTGGCCCTAGAATTTTTATTTTTTTTAATTTTTAATTTTTTATTATTATTATTTTTTAAACAATGGTTGATCAAAGGCTTGATGGACACTACAACATTAACCAAGTGAGATAGGAGTGGAATGGGGTGTACCATATAACATTTCTCAAATTGATATTACAAATGTGTATGTTTGCATTGATTTGAAATTTCAATTTTGGTTTTGTATGCCAATTTTGCACTTAGTTTCCTTCTAATTAAGCCTATTGATCTTCATGATTTTGGAATGTTTTAATTGCTAATTAAATAAATAGTAAACTTTTCACAATCTTTCACCATTGTGAGCCCACGATTCTTAGAGATTTTCATAATTAATATATAGTCACAGGTGATCCAACTGGTGTAACATCCGCTTTTTATCTTATAAATAAATTGAGTATTCTAAAATAATCTCACACAGTGGAAAAAGTGAAATTATCAATACAAAATAATATCATTATAAATACTTTTCTTTATACAAAAACACCCCAAAGCTATGTCGTAAAAGGCATTTATACAAATCTAAGATTTCCTAAACTCTAGACAAACTTCACTAACTTGGAATCTTTGTACATCTCAATATGAATTACCTTGACTTTCTATTTCCAAGCACTATAAAAAGCTGAAGTAGAATCAATTGATTCCTGATAATATAAATCATTGTTGAATCATATATATATCAAAAGGTCATACAAGTTATAAAATCATAAGAATCCATATTATTGGATATCAATATCATATAGTAAGTAAGAATACTTACATGGATTCTGAGAATGAATCATTAAAGGTAATTACTTATCACATCTCATTCTGCTGCAATTAATCATTACCCATAAATTTCTCAATTCTTGACTTTCTCTCTCCCAAACTCTAGTACTTGAGATAGGAATTTCTAAATGAAAAGTATGAGCTTCGGCCTATTTATAAGATATTTGAGGATATATGAAATTTTCTATAAAACTTAAATAGTAAAATAATATAAAATATCTATAAAAGATATTTAATATAATATATTATAATATAATATCTTATATTATAATATATTATAAAAGATATTTAATATAAGAGATTCTCCAAAATATCATTCTCATCTTTTAACTTCCACTTAATAATCTAAATTTAACTCATTAAATCAATACATCATAAATCATATTAATAAAATCTGGGTCGCTACATCGGGTCACCTCAAACCCGAGTAATACTACAAGTCCCTCTTGTGTCCCTCAAGAATGATGTGGATCTTAAATCATCATTGAACTTGCGATTGATTATTATAAGATATTGATCGAATGATAATTTTAAGAGGCACATCATTTTTAGATGGATATTAGAGTAACACATGGACTTGTAAAATTACTCCCTCAAACCCTAATAGAATTGTCAAAGTGATAAAAGTTTAAGAGATTAACTTAAGCTTTTTTCCTTTCCTTTATTACTTTTATCAGCTTAAACATTTGAATTGGTAGACAAAACTCAATATTGATGATCAAACATGGAGACTAATACTATATATATGGATCCCTTTCAAACCAAATTAAGTTTGATAAAGTCGTAAGCATGCAGCCTCTAGCTACTAAAGTTCAAAGGATACTTTTTTAAATTTTCTGGTTGTCGTTGGCTTAAAACATGATTCAAATTCAGGGTCGTTTGGGATTGGGATTTTGCAAGAATAATGTGTATTTTTAAAAGATATCACAAAACGTAAGACGTTTGACATTGCAATTTAAAAAGCACTTGATTTAAAATAGAAAAAAATATTTGCAATTTCAATAATCAAGCTAGATGGTGCTTATTTTTAAAAATACGAATTTAAACTAAAATATGAATTCACATAATAAATATTTAATAAAAAAATATTTTTAATATGTTTTACCAAATACCTTTATAATTAAAAATATTTTTAATATGTTTTACCAAATACCTTTACAATTATAAGAAGTAACAATTTCAAAAGTACCATTTTTAAAAAAATTAAACTTTGATCAGGACTCCCTGTAAAATACCCCTTTTACAGCCTTCAATCACCAATTGCCACATCAGCTAAATCACAAAAATTGCACATTATTAAACTAGAACTACATTTACTGGATGAGGAACAGATAAAAGAAGAAAAGTGAAAGAAGAAGGGCAGGTCTGGGAGAAAGAAAACATTTATTATTCTATTTTTAAAATCGCATTTATTATTCAAAAAGACGAAAGGATCACGAACTCTCGTACGTATTGGCTGTCATCATCAACTCGTCATCATTGCCATCTTCCTCCTACCCTCCTCCAATTATTTATATTCAAGATCTGTGTTCCACCGTGAGATCTTAATTATCCTTCTCCATTGGCCTGTTCGTAACCTTCCGACCACCTTCCCATCTAGGACACAAATTCATTTCAAAGTGATACTATATATATAGTGTAGATTTATCGATCATCCCCTGCACCACAGGAACAGGAGCCAAAATATGATGGAAACAGGGGAAGACATTGTGATTGTGGGAGCTGGAATTGCTGGTCTTACAACATCCTTAGGACTTCACAGGTACCCACTCTCTCTCTCTCTCTATATATATATATATATATATATCTTTTCATTAAGATTGTAAAGAAGGCAAATATATATGTTGTAGGTTGGGAATTCGAAGCTTAGTGTTGGAATCTTCGGAGAGTTTGAGGATCACTGGATTCGCCTTATCGCTATGGACAAATGCTTGGAGAGCATTAGATGCTGTTGGCCTTGGCGACTCCCTACGACAACATCATCAACGGCTTTATGGGTAACTAGGCTTCACCCTTATCGATCTCTTCATTATTGCCACCTTAATTAGCTTAGTTACCAATATTTGGTGAAGCTTGGACCTTTCAATACTGTTCTTAGGAGATTTTATTTCTTAAAGAAGCTTTATATCTTCACGGACCTTAATCAATCGCCTTAACTGCCTAACCTTTGAGCTGGCCCGGTTTACATAGTAAATCCACAACTTGATAAAATATGGATATACTTCTACAAAGGTTTAGACTTTTAGTATTGGTCTATTGATCCAAATGGTTAATTATATAGGTCTATTGATTAGTTGCTGGTCCATATTAATACTAATAAACTACGAGGACCTCTTTCAAATGAAATGGAGAGAAGTTGGTTCTTTACTTTTAGAAAGGGTAAAATTATAATTTTACTTTTTATTTTTTTGACAATTTTATCCTTAGGACGGGGTCGTCCTCTTTTAACCCCTACAATATTATGAATAATTTTTCATTTTAAATCATTAAACTGACCAATCCCCACCACATAATTAAGTAACTATATACCTCTACAATTTATTTGCAGGAATGTGACTAGCTCTACAATTTCAGGACATCAAACCTCAGAGACGTCATTTGAAGCCAAAGGAAAACGGTGAGTTTTACAGCAGTACTGCCAATAGTAATAGTGCCTCTACAGCATAAAATTACCTCTAGGTGGCTTGGTGTTTTTCCCACCCCCATTTCTTGGATTCCTAGTAGGGGCCATTGTTTGCTGCAATGGTACAAATTTTGAACTGTCAAGAATAAGTAATTAGCGGATTCAAGTGTTGAGAGTAGAGAAGTTTTATGATTATTATTGAAAACCGATGAGAATACGTACGTACTACAGCCTAAGCCGTCCTTATTAGGCTTATATAAAAAAATAAAGCCTTAAACCTAGTAAAACACAAAATAAAATATGAAGTCGCGATCTCGTTTGGACGAGTAATTTCCAGTTTGGTTAGGAAATGCAACTGAGCCCCATGAACACTCTAAAGACCATCCTTGGTCTGACAGGTGAGTGATTGAGACTCTAATTGGACACCTTAGGAATAAGTTCTCGATCAAATGGGATCCGGCAGCAATACTGACCGGATGCCTCGAGTCTTAGAGCCGATCTCATTCAAATGCGGACCGACCGCCACTTCAACTGAGGCTCTCAAGAATTTCCCCCGAAGCTCATCTAGTAGACAGGTTCGAATGAGAATTGTTATGAGCACATGTAAAAAAATATATATATATATATATATATATATATATATATATGAGCACATGTAAAAAACATACATATATATATACTATGCTGACGATTTGATTTTAATATTTATGATCATATATAGTTGAAGTGTTTAAGAGCTGGATTATTGGTGTGTGATGTGCAGTGCTGGAGAGCACGAAATTCGTTGTGTTCAAAGGATGTTGTTGTTGGAAAGCCTTGCAAAGGAGCTCCCAAGTGGCACAATTAGGTACTCTTCCAAGGTGGTTTCTATAGAGGAATCAGCCTTCATAAGCTTTTGCATCTTGCTGATGGAACCATTCTCAAAACTAAGGTAATTTTTTTATATATTTCTTTGGAATTCTTTTCTTGAGTATAATTACTCAGACCTTATTAGGGTATCCTCTTTGTGAATGGAAGGTGTTGATTGGGTGTGATGGAGTGAACTCAGTGGTGTCAAAATGGCTGGGGTTGAAGAAAGCAGCATTTACAGGGAGATGTGCCATAAGGGGGTGTGTAGATTTCAAGAAGAGACATGGGTTTGGTCCAAAGTTCATGCAGTTCCATGGCAAAGGTTTTCGATCTGGTTTTGTTCCTTGCGATGATCAAATCATGTATTGGTTTTTCACTTGGACTCCCTCTGGCAAAGGTCCACCATTATTCCCAATTGATCGATTTAAGTTTTTAGAATAACTGGTGATTTAACACGTTTTTTTTTTTAACTTTGTAATACATATTGTTCACTTCTAGCATTTATGTGTAGCATTGTCACAATTGTTATCCATATTTACATCTTGCAGAGAATGAAGAGATAGAAGATAATCCAGCGGAAATGAAGCGACTTGTGTTAAGCAAGCTAGAAAAGGTGCCTGATGAAATAAGGGCTATTATTGAAGACACTGATCTGGAGGGTATTATATTATCCCCATTAAGGTACAGACATCCATGGGAGCTCCTTTGGGGAAACATCAGCAAAGGCAACGTCTGTGTTGCTGGTGATGCACTCCACCCCATGACCCCAGACATTGCCCAAGGTGGTTGTGCTGCCTTGGAAGATGGTGTTGTTTTGGCAAGGTGTCTTGCCAATGCCTTGTTGAAAGAGCAGCCAAGTGGGAAAACAAAAGAGAAAGCTGAAAGAGAAAGAGAGGAATACAAGAGGATTGAGATGGGGTTGAAGAATTATGCCAAGGAAAGGAGATGGAGAAGCATTGACCTCATTACTACAGCTTATATGGTTGGTTTTATCCAGCAGGGTGATGATAGTGTGATGAACTTCATCAGGGATAAAATATTGGCTGCTTACGTGGGTGGATTTCTGTTGAAAAAGTCTGATTTTGATTGTGGGAAGCTCAGCATTTCCGATTCAGAGTAGTTTATTAGTATTTAGTTTTATATTTTGTTTGATTTTCAAGAGTCAATGGTATTAAAATTATGTTAGGTAAGTTATAACAAATGCGTGTTGCCTTAGGGTTTACACGGAGTTTATTTGAGCATACATTGTACTCCAATTATGAAGGTGGATTTTATATATATATATATATATGTTGGATGCCGCTTCATGACTCAATACGAGATCCATTGACTAGTCGACTCGAGTACAATCGCAGAATACTACACCAGATCTCCTCTTTTAACACATCAATAATGCTCTTTGTAATCGCTTATTAAGTCATGAAACTTAGAATACACAGCAATATGAGAGCCTCCAATGAAAGCGTGCCATGTGGCTAGCAGCTACGGAAAATCTGCTATAAAAAGCAAATGGCCCTTAACCATGGGTGGGGGAATTAGCTTGTTCTTTGATCATGTGATTCCAAGTTTATGCCAGCTTCTTTGCTAGTGTAGGTTTCCATTTGGGCCACATTGGATTTGAGAATAGAGAATAAGTCTTGAAAGGTGGGCTAAATGAGGAATGTTGCAGTGTCTGGCCCATGTGAGCCTCTAGTACTGTTGGGCTTCTGTTGAATATAGTATTTATTGGTTTTGGCCCATCGCTGGACGGCTGGAGGATAATTGGGCCAATTGAAACCCAAACTTTATTTTTTAACTGACATATCATGGATGTCGGATGATAATTTATACTTCCTAGATAACATGAAATAAGGAAAGTTTAAATGTAGAGTAGATAATTTTTGACACAAATATAATATAAAATTAAATGGTTAGAGTTTGGGAGTCTGACTCTTTTTGTTAAATGGTTTTAAGTTAAAGTTAACATATATAATCTTATATCCATCGATCAGAACTGCGATATAATAATAGACAATTTTTTACATAATTCGCGAGCTAGACATGAGCTGAATACAATATTAGAGGATTATGGTTTAGATGTTTGATTCATTTAATTAAGTGAAAAAATAAATTATTATCTAATTCCTTGATAGTTAACTACATACTCAACTTCTTATCTGATTCCTCAATATGAAGTATAGTGATTTCGAGATAGGTTTAGGTCTTAAAGGGGGAAAGAAATCGAGAGAGAAAATAACCATTTTTCCATCTCATGGAAAAGGTAAGAGAGTGGAAATTAGGGATGTTACCCAGGTTCGGTTTTCTAGTTTTTGGCCAAAACCGGGGGTTCTTAGTTTTAGGAAACCAGTCCGGTTAGCAAGGGTCGATTCTTGGCGGTTTTGGTTTCTACCCGATCCGATAACCGGTTTTTTAAGAAAATTATTTTTTTAAATTGTTTAATATATATATATATATATATATATATATATATATAAAGGAGAGATGAATCAAAAGTTAAAAAGTTCCGATCCTATTAATATATATATAATATTAAAATATATTATTTTATATATATATAAACCCAATTCCAGTTTTTCGGTAATTTTTGACACCTCTAATGGAAATAGACTTCTGATTTTTTTTTTGACATGTCCAAACAAATGAAGGAGGAAGGAGAATTGCTAATGTCAAACTTGTGAAACTTGGTCATGGCCGATTATTATCAAATTGAAAGACAACTTTTGATCTTTAAACAAAGCAAGCTACACATGGCCTCCACATCAATAAAGCATAATATTAATTTGTGTTTTTTTGTCCTTTCTTAGATTTCTTAATTTTATTGTTTTTAACTGTGTAAATAGTGATATATATATATATATATTAAAATAAATAAATAAATGCGCTAACATTAGGTTTCTATCCTTTTTCAACTACAAAGAGACAGTTTATTTGATTTTTTTTTTTTGGGTCAAACTATTTGACTTATTTAAGAGAAAGATGAGCAAGTTTAAACTTACTTTACGCTTGTCATCAATTGGGAAAGTAATCGAGAACTCAGGAAGAGCATATCTACCCCAAGTGAAACATTAATGGTTGATACATGGGGAACGAAGCTCACGCGAGGGTCGTAGGAGTGGAAGCCGTCCTCGCTCTGACCATCTCTAATCCCCTTAAGCCGCTCTCTCTCTTTCTCCACTGGTGCAACGAGCGTAGTCGGCTGAAAATGTTATGTTTCTTTCTAAAATCAGTTGCTATGCTAGGTTTAGTTCACTCTTCTGAAAGGAGCCATTGAAGAAAATTGTAGCTCACATATAATGGTTGATATTTGAAAAAAGTGATTTGATTGTTTCCTATAACTTCTACTATGTGATGACAACCGCTCATTTCATTGATCTTCATTTTCTAGAATGTGAATTTTCAGCTTGAATAGCCTGTATGATGCTTCAGAGCCATTTGGCTACCAAATGTTCCACCATATCACTTTTAAATAAATGCATATGTTAGACGTTGTGGCTGAAAACATATCTCAAAACACTTGGAAAAGCATAAATAAAGATTAAAAAAGTAGTCTTACCAATTTAGTTTTGATTTATTATTCATTTGCTTTTTATGTTCTTTTCCTCTTTATATTGGTTCCTCTCTAGCCAAAGGATGCATTACTGGACATAAGGATAATGGACATTTTTCTGGTGAATTGAGATTGGTGGCTGTTTCTTGTGAGTGGTTTTATTCAAGTTTATCTATGATAACTTATTATATTTGTATTTACTTAAATTTTTCAGCAAGCTCTAACTCGACTACAAGATTAAAATGGCATCTAGTGGTAAAAATTGTCATCACTCTCTCTCCCCTCAAGAAGTCCACATGTTTTCTTTGAGGCCCTTAAATGTCAGGGACATGTGATAATATCATATATATATATATATATATATATATATATATGATATTATATGATATGATATGATTAGGCTTTAGCAAATACAAAGCATGTGGCAAGCAGGCTGTAATGGCATCAATTTGTACCATAAGTCACCTCGGTCCAGCCAACTTTTAAAGACCAGCTGCAGACTGTAAAGACTAGAAGCCAACTTTTCTTTTGGCAGCCGCAAGTGGGTTTTTGGACTATTATTACTCCATTCCATTTTTTTTTTTTTTTTGACATGTCCACACACAAGAGGGGGAGGCAACTCCATTCCATTCTTAATGTTTCTCTCAAATTATCATATATATATATAAAAGCCGAGTTTTTGCTTGAAAAGACCCCAGAATTGCGACATGTGTCCTCAATCGGTCATATTAAAAAGTACCTAGAATTACGACACGTGGCGTTTTAAATGTTAGTCTTTTAATGAGATAATTAAAACATAGGAGTTTTATTTGTAATGCATTGAATTGTTTAAATGAAAAAAAAAAAAAAAAAACGAAAGGTTTTCAAATTCTCTCTTTCTATCTCTTTATCTAATTTTCTTTTCATCTTCTCTTAATTTATGCTTTTATCTTAATGTGAGACAATTAAAACGTATAGGTTTTATTTGTAATATATTTAATTGTCTTAAAAAAACAAAAGGTTCACAAATTCTCTTGCCTAGAATTGGTGTTTTAGATTTTAGCATTTTAGTGAGACAATTAAAACATAAGGATTTTATTTGTAATATCTTTAATTGTCTTAATGAAGAAAATAAAGGTTCACAAATTCTCTTTCTTTATTTTTCTTTTATCTTCTCTTACTTTCTTTCTTTATATTTCAATGTGAGACAATTAAAACGTATGAGTTTTATTTGAATGCATTTAATTGATATCTTAATGAGGAAAACAAAAGGTTCCCAAATTCTTTATTTGTGTTTATTTTTCTTTTCTCTCTTGCTTTCTATTTATATCTCAATGTTTCTGGAAAAAGACGAGAGAGATGTAGAGAGTTTCAATAGTTGTTTCTCAATGAAAATTATACTAGAGTTCTTTTCTTCTTTCTTTTTTTTTTTTGCTAGAATATTTATTTTACATTATATTAGTATTGTCATTTTATATTTTTTATCTTTATTTTTTGTGCTTATGTTTTTTCATTTTGTTTTGGTCCATTATATATTTTTTCTTTTGTTTTAATTTTCTCTTTTTTTACTTTCTATTTTATATCAATCTAATTTGGAAAAGACAAGAAAAAGAGTTTCTATTCATTGTTTCAAATGAAAAATTATACTATAGTTATTTTGTTATTTTTTTTTTCCCTATATGCTTATTATTTTCAATTTTCCAGTCAATGTTTCTCAATGAAAATTATATTGTAGTTTTTGTTTTGTTTTTTTTTTCTCTTTCTTTTTTTTGCTAGAATTTTATTTTCATATTTTTTCTTTATTTCCAATGCTTAATTAATTTTATTTTTATAAATTTTACATTGAATTAAAAATAGTGAGAGAGTTTTTTGTAGAAACTCAATTTTTTCAATATATTTTACACTCAATTTTTCAATCGATAATTTTTTTTATTTGCTTTCCGTATGTCTTAAAATTAGTTTTATTTGTATATATGTGAAGTCTTAATGAAAAAAAAACATTTATTTTTCCATTATATTAGTATTGTCATTTTATATTTTTTTTATCTTTTATTTTCTTGCTTATGTTCTTCCATTTTTGTTTTGTCCCATATATTTTATTTTTTCTTCTTCACTTTCTATTTATATCAATCAATTCAAAAAAGACAAGAGAGAGAGATTATATTTATTTGTTTTCAATAAAATTATACCATAGTTATTTATTTATATATATATATATTTTTCCTATAATAGTTTTTTTCAATTTTTTAATCTTTATTTCTCAATCTAAAAATTATACTACAATTATTCTCTTTTTGCTTTTTTTTTTTTTCTAGAATAGTTATTTTCAATTATATTAATATTTTCATTTTTTAATTTTTTATTTTATTTTGTTCTTTTTTTTTTTTGTTGACTTTTTATATTTATATATTCTTTTTTATTCAAATGATTTCTTTTTTTGTAAATTTTTCATTTTATATCAATAATAGTGAGAGTTTCTTTTCAGAGAAACTCAATTTTTAATATATTTCACATTCAATTATAAATAGTTATTTTTTATTTTTTTCTTTTCCTATGTCTTAAAAATTAGTATCATTTTCTTATAATTGTGGATTTCATTGAATATATATATAAAAGCCAGTTTTGCTCAAGAGACCCTAGAATCAAACTCTCTCTTTCAATCTCTCTTTATTCTAATTTTCTAGAATTGTGACATCTTCTCTAAATGTTTTATCTTAATGAGATAATTAAAACATAGGAGTTTTATTTGTAATGCATTGAATTGTAAATGAAGAACACAAAAGGATTTCAAATTCTCTTTCTATCTCTTTATCTAATTTTCTTTTCATCTTCTTTACTTTATGCTTTGTAATATCTTAATGTGAGACAATTAAAATAAGGTTTTATTTGTAATATATTTAATTGTATTAATGAAAACAAAAGGTTCACAAATCTTATGCTTTCTCTTTATATTTCAATGTGAGACAATTAAAACGTATGAGTTTTATTTGAAATGCATTTAATTGATATCTTAATGAGGAAAACAAAAGTTTCCCAAATTCTTTATTTGTGTTTATTTTTCTTTTCTCCTCTTGCTTTCTATTTATATCTCAATGTTTCTTTGTAAATTTCACACCCAATTCAGGAAAAGAGAGAAATGTAGAGAGAGTTTACGAAAAATTATACGTTCTTTTCTTTGCTTTTGCTAGAATATTTATTTTACATTATATTAGTATTGTCATTTTATATTTTTTCTATCTTTATTTTTGTGCTTATGTTTTTTCATTTTGTTTTAGTCATTATATATTTTTTCTTTTGTTTTTAATTTTCTATTCTTTTACTTTCTATTTTATATCAATCTATTTTGGAAAAAGACAAGAAAAGAGTTTCTATTCATTGTTTCTCAATGAAAAATTATACTATAGTTATTTTGTTTTTTTTTTTTCCCCTATAACAATTATTTTCAATTTTCCAGTCAATGTTTCTCAATAAAAATTATATTGTAGTTTTGTTTTTGTTTTTTTTTTTCTTTTTTTTTGCTAGAATAGTTATTTCATATTTTTCTTTTATTTCCAATGCTTAATTAATTTTATTTTTTATAAATTTTTGAGACAATTAAAAATAATAGTGAGAGAGTTTTTGTCTTAATGAAAACTCAATTTTTTCAATATATTTCACACTCAATTTTTCAATCGTATAATTTTATTTGCTTTAGTGTATGTCTTAAAATTAGTTTCTTTTACTTTTATATATGTAAGTATGAAAAAAAACATTTATTTTTCCATTATATTAGTATTGTCATTTTATATGTTTTTTTATCTTTATTTCAATGTGAGACTTCCATTTTTGTTTTTGTCCCATATATTTATTTTTTTCTTTTCACTTTCTATTTATATCAATCAATTCAAAAAAGACAAGAGAGAGAGAGATTATTTTTCTTTTTTCAATAATTATATTTATAGTTATTTTTTTTATATATATATATATTTTCCTATAAGAGTTTTTCAATTTTTAATCTTTATTTCAACTAAAAATTATACTACAATTATTTGCTTTGCTTTTTTTTTTTTTTTCTAGAATAGTTATTTTCAATTATATTAATATTTTCATTTTTTAATCTTTTGCTTTTGTTCTTTCTTTTTTTTTGTTGACCCTTTTTTAATTTATATATTATTTTTATTCAAATGATTACTTTTCTTTTGTAAATTTTTCATTGAATTCATGAAATAATAGTGAGAGTTTCTTTTTTATAGAAACTCAATTTTTAATATATTTCATTCAATTTTCCAAGAGATTTTTTTGCCTTTCTTTCGTATGTCTTAAAATTAGTATCATTTTCTTATAATTGTGGATTTCATTGAATTGAGAAAACATACCAAAAAGATAGTTCTTTTTATTATATTAGTATTTTAAAAATTAAATTACCAACATTCTTTTGTTTACAAAATTAGTAAATATAACTATAATAAGATATCATTTTCATATATATATATATATATATATATATATGTTTAGTTTTTGCTTAGAGAGACCCTAGAATGTTTTAAATGTGTCCTCAATCAAGATATTAGAAAGTTCAAAATTCTCTTTCATTTTTCTTAAATGTTAGCCTTTAATGAGATAATTAAAATATAGGAGTTTTATTTGTAATGCATTGAATTGTTTAAATGAAGAACACAAAAGGTTTTCAAATTCTCTTTCTCTCTATTTATCTAATTTTCTTTTCATCTTCTTTATTTTATACTTTTATCTAATGTGAGACAAAAAACGAGATAGGAGTTTTATTTGTAATATATATATAAAAGCCAGTTTTTTCTTTTCTCTGCTAGAATATATATTTGTCCTCATTATATTGTCATTTTAACTATCTAGAATTGTGACATGTTTTTTCATTATGTTAGTCCATTATATTTTTTTCTTTTTTTTAATTAAACATAGGAGTTTTATTTATATATCAAATTGTCTAAATGAAGAACAAAAGAAAGGTTTTCAAATTCTCTTCTTTCTCTTTATCTAATTTTCTTTTCATCTTTGTTTACTTTATACTTTTATCTTAATGTGAGACAATTAAAAGGTATAGGTTTTATTTGTAATATATATATATTGTAGTTTTTGCTCTGTTTTGCTAGAATAGTTATTTTCATTTTTTTGTCCTCAATTATATTAAAAATATTAGAAAATAAAACCCTTATGTCTTAAATATTAGCCTTAATGAGTAATGCATTGAATTGTTCAAATGAAGAACACAAAGCTTTTATCTTCTCTTGCTTTCTCTTTATATTTCAATGTGAGAAAATTAAAACGTATGAGTTTTATTTGAATGCATTTAATTGATATCTTAATGAGGAAAACAAAAGTTTCCAAATTCTTTATTTGTGTTTATTTTTCTTTTCTCTTGCTTTCTATTTATATCTCAATATTTCTTTTGTAAATTTCACACCCAATTCAAGAAAAAAGATGAGAATAGAGAGAGTTTTCAATCGTTGTTTCAATGAAAAATTATACTACGGTTCTTTTCTTTTCTTTTCTTTTGCTAGAATATTTATTTTACATTATATTAGTATTGTCATTTTATATTTTTTCTATCTTTATTTTCGGTGCTTATGTTTTTTATTTTGTTTTGGTCACTTATATTTTTTTCTTTTGTTTTTAATTTTCTTCTTTTTACTTTCCATTTTATATCAATCAATTCCGAAAAGACAAAAGAAAGAGTTTCTATTCATTGTTTCTCAATAAAAATTATACTATAGTTATTTTGTTTTTCTTTTTTTTTTTTCCCTATAACAATTATTTTCAATTTTCCAATCAATGTTTCTCAATGAAAAATTATATTATAGTTTTTTTTTTGTTTTGTTTTTGTTTTTTCTAGAATAGTTATTTTCATTTTTTTTTTTTTTTATTTATTTCAATGCTTATGCTCTTCCATTTTTTGTTTTGACCCTTATTTTTTTCTAATTTATATATTATTTTTATTCAAATAATTAATTTTATTTTTGTAAATTTTACATTGAATTCAAAATAATAGTGAAAGAGTTTCTTTTGTAGAAACTCAATTTTTCAATATATTTCACACTCAATTTTTCAATCGTATAATTTTTTTATTTGTTTTTGTATGTCTTAAAATTAGTTTCTTTTACTTTTATATACATGAAGGATGGTTGAAAAAAAAAATTGTTTTTCCATTATATTAGTATTGTCATTTTATATGTTTTTTTTTATCTTTATTTTCGTGCTTATGTTCTTCCATTTTTGTTTTTGTCCCATATATATTTTTCTTCTTTCACTTTCTATTTATATCAATCAATTCCGAAAAAAAGACAAGAGAGAGAGATTCTATTCGTTGTTTCTCAATGAAAAATTATACTGTAGTTATTTTCTTTTTTATATTTTTTTTCCTATAATAGTTCTTTTCAATTTTTTAATCTTTATTTCTCAATGAAAAATTATACTACAGTTTTTTGTTTTTTGTTTTGCTAGAATAGTTCTTTTCAATTATATTAATATTTTCATTTTTTAATCTTTATTTCGGTGCTTTTGTTTTTGTTTTTTTGACCTTTTTTTTAATTTATATATTATTTTTTATTCAAATGATTACTTTTCTTTTGTAAATTTTACATTGAATTCATGAAATAATAGTGAGAGTTTCATTTCATAGAAACTCAATTTTTCCAATATATTTCACATTCAATTTTCTAATCGTAGATTTTTTTGCCTTTCTTTTCTATGTCTTAAAATTAGTTTCATTTTCTTATATTTGTGGATTTCATTGAATTGAGAAAAGATACCAAAGATAGTATTTTTATTATATTAGTATTTTTAAAAAATAAATTACTAACATTCTTTTTGTTTACAAAATTAGTAAACATAACGTAATCGATATCAACATACTCATATATTTTAGAATATTTCTTTATTTTTTGTAATGGTAAAATTTCTCAAAAGTTTGTTTATGAAGAGAAAGCTTCAACTCTTGAAAGACAAAAAGTTTACCACAATGGATTGTGTAGTGGAGGAGAAGTGGTATCATTGTTGAATATAATGTAATTAATCATTTTCTATAATTGATTAATCTAGGTTTTATTTTGAATTTTTTCCTTTATATTTCATTTTAAACTACATATATGCATGGAAACAAATATTTAACATGTTTCAATTTATAAGAAATAAAATTTATGAATTTTTAAATTTATTTAATATGTGGGTTTATGCTATTAAGTAAAACTATGGTTTAAAATGATTTTATGAATATTTGTAATTTTTGGTAGCTAAATTGTTAATTAAGAGAAGAAAATAAAATTTGTTGTTTATAATCTTTTAAAGATTTTTTAACTTAATTATATATATATATATATATATAAAATAACCCGGCGCATAGCGCGGGCTCTAAGCTAGTATATATTAATATAATAGATTATATCTTCTCTATATAAAAAGAGCGGATGTCACAAGAATTTCTTTGATAATCAAATACCATTTTGCCCTTCTGATTGTTCTACTACTTTTACTTAATGTCGATGACTTTGGGAAGGCTTTTCCGTCATTTAGACGCGTTTTTGGCACTACATGAGAGTTATTTAGGGGAAAACCCCATTTGTTTGTTCTGGTCTGCAACAAGTGAGAGAGTGACGTAGCGATCGTGAGGGAGAGACAGAGCGATCGTGAGAGGGAGAGAGCCAGAGAGGTGAGATTTTGAAGTGGGTCGTTGGAGCTGGGGGCTGGGCGACGGTGATTTTGGAGGTGAGAGACAGGCAGTGAGACGGAGAGCGTGAGAGGGAGAAATCGTGACTGAGAGAGAGATGGAGGCAGCACCCAACTCCGGCGTTTTGAGCCCAGAAACCATCCTTATAGGTGAAATTCGATTTCCTTAAGCTTTGGGTATGTGATTTTTGGTTGGGTTTTTCAATGGGTTTGTAGATTTAATTGTATAAATACCCGATTGGGTTAGGTACTTTGATTGTTGGGGATTTTTTTGTTAATTTCTTAATCCTAACCGAATGGGTCTTCAGGTTTTGGTGTTGAGCTTGTGGATTTGATTCTCTCTGATTGTTTCGGTTTGGATGTCCTCTGCCACGGCTGAACTCTATAAAAGCGAGCTAATATAATTATTTTGTACAGATTGCGAGCGATAAACGGAGAGAATTTTCTACTCGAATATTCAGTCCTTCACAGACCCCATTCCCGCTACGGTCAGAGCTTCTTCTGTAAGTTTTTTTTTTTTTTTTTCAATTAATATTCTCGTAATCCATTAATTCATCTTAGGTATGTGCGATTAATCCGATCTTGGTTTTACTTTCTCTTCTGCTTTGTTTTGGGTTTTTGGGGTTTACCTAGACGGTTGTTTGGCCTGCTCGACGTGATCTTGATCTATCTTGAGTTGTTATTACTGTTTTTGGTGAGATTGCTGATGTCAAGATCATGTTTTTTCAATCTTGAATTTATAAAAGATGTCAATTTTCTATGATGATTCAATGTGCTATTAATATTAAACGGTCTTTCTGTGTGTAAGCGTGTGTGTTTTTGGAAATGTTTATTTATCTTGGCTTAATCAAACCAATGTTTTTCAAGAGTCTGTCATGAAGTAAATGATAGTGAATTTGCAGTATTATGCGTGGAAGGAGGAAGAACAATTCAGTCTTTGGTCACATTCTTACTTGTGTTGATAGAATGGGGAATTATTGTTGTTGTAGGAGAAGCACACAAAAGGTGGGATGTTCATGAAGGATTAGCCATGGCCAAATGATCAATTTTGAGAAGGTGCACTGTGATGGCCGAATAGGTGATGGGTTTGGAGTTTCATTTTGAGTCCTGTTCTTTGTTAAATTCCTGGGTGATTGGCCGAAGTAGATACTCTGATTTGGGTATTTAACCGTGGTAAGTTTCTTGTGCATAGTTTGAGTTTATGAGGGATTGATCTAGGTTTAAAGGCGGGCTGTTCGATGGCCAAAACTATGGGTTTTCTTAGAAAATTGGCTACATAGGTTGTTTATAAGGTTCAGTTTTGATGAATGTTGAGCTGGATTTTATGGGTATGAAGTCTTGTAGAAATTTCGGTGTTTCTATTTCTGGGTTTTTTTTTTTTTTTGGATAAGTTAAGGATCAAACTAGAGGTAACAATAGGTGATTTTGGGACTATTTTAATATTCACCTTTGTGCTATCATCTGTGATAGACCTTAATAACAAAGAAATTGACTTTGTTTGTTGATTATATGATAACAGGGGAGTATTTGATGGCTACTGAACATATCTATTAGGAGCAATTTGTTGTTGGAGTATTTGAGGGCATTGCCTGAACCACTAAGATTGTTGTTGGAGTTATCATTGTCTTAGTTTTTTCACATGATTATAATTTGTGTTGATATCAAATGGGTTTTTACTTGGTAATATTTGCACCTAGGGAGTTTGCCTTCTTCAGACAACATGTGGGACTCCCAACTATGTCACACCTGAGATAATTATAAGGGTGACTAGCTTCTAAGTTGACTTTAGCATTAGCTAATATATATTTCTTAAGTCATGCTTATCTATTGACTATTTTCATTTTTTGCTTTAGATTCTCAGTCACGAGTTATGATGGTGCTGTTTTATGTTTTGTTGTTTGGATATCTCCCATTTGATGATCTTCATTTCACCACGCTATATAGGAAGGCACAAGCTATTATCATCAGTACTATTTTCCATGATTATCACATTATGTTGTGTTATAAATCGCAATATTTTTTTTTTGCAAGTATTAGTCAAATGTCTTTATATCTATTGATTTTCATTAAATGTTTGAAACTTCAATGTGAGCTCGATTGAGCATGTTTATTTTCATTAAATTACATTTATTACTATCGAACACCAGGAATTGAGCACGTGCTTCCCCACTAGTCAATTATAAATATCTCGGTCCAACAACTTCAGTGTACCAGCTGCCGCAGCGAGAGACCAAGAAATTCTGCAATACACATAAAAAATTCTGTGATACATCTCAATATTACGTATGCGCTGCCATAATCAATCAGCCTGTGGTGGTTGGGAGCATCTACCAGTCCATTTCTTCTGCATGTTCGAGATTGCGTTGAAAAACTTGCAAGCAATCCCCTGTTCCACCGTGAGATCTTCATTCTCCTTCTCCACTGACCTGTTTGTAACCTTCCGACAACCTTCCCATCTAGGACACAAATTCATTTCAAAGTGATACTATATATAGTGTAGATTTATCAATCATCCCCTGCACCACAGAAACAGGAGCCAAAATATGATGGAAACAGGGAAGACATTGTGATTGTGGGAGCTGGAATTGCTGGTCTTACAACATCCTTAGGACTTCACAGGTACCCACCCTTCTCTCTCTCTAGATATATATATATCTCTTTTCATGCGTATTTAAGATTGTAAAGAAGACAAATATATATGTTGTAGGTTGGGAATTCGAAGCTTAGTGTTGGAATCTTCGGAGAGTTTGAGGATCACTGGATCCGCCTTATCTCTATGGACAAATGCTTGAGAGCATTAGATGCTGTTGGCCTTGGCGACTCCTCCGACAACATCATCAACGGCTTTATGGGTAACTAGGCTTCACCCTTATCGATCTCTTCATTATTGCCACCTTAATTAGCTTAAGTTACCAATATTTGGTGAAGCTTGGACCTTTCAATACTGTTTTTAAGAGTTTTTTTATTTTTTAAAGAAGCTTAATTTATATCTTAGGGACCTTAATCAATCGCCTTAACTGCCTAACCTTTGAGCGGCCCGGTTTACATAGTAAATCCACAACTTGACAAAATATGGATATACTTCTACAAAGGTTTAGACTTTTAGTATTGGTCTATTGATCCAAATGGTTAATTATATAGGTCTATTGATTACTTGCTGGTCCATATTAATACTAATAAACTACATGACCTCTTTCAAATGAAATTGAGAGAAGTTGGTTCTTTACTTTTAGAAAGGGTAAAATTATAATTTTACTTTTTTTTTTTTGACAATTTTATCCTTAGGACGGGGTCGTCCTCTTTTAACCTACAATATTATGAATAATTTTCATTTTAAATCATTAAACTGACCAATCCCACCACATAATTATGTAACTACATACCTCTACAATTTATTTGCAGGAATGTGACTAGCTCTACAATTTCAGGACATCAAACCTCAGAGACGTCATTTGAAGCCAAAGGAAAACGGTGAGTTTTACAGCAATACTACCAATAGTAATAGTGCCTCTACAGCATAAAATTACCTCTAGGTGGCTTGGTGTTTTCCCACCCCCCATTTCTTGGATTCCTAGTAGGGGCCATTGTTTGCTGCAATGGTACAAATTTTGAACTGTCAAGAATAAGTAAGCGGATTCAAGTGTTGAGAGTAGAGAGTTTTATTATTATTATTATTGAAAACCGATGAGAATACGTACGTACTACAGCCTAAGCCATCCTTATTAGGCTTATATATAAAATAGTCCTTAAACCTAGTAAAACATGAATAAAATATGAAGTCGCGATCTTGTTTGGACGAGTAATTTCCAGTTTGGTTAGGAAATGCAACTGAACCCTATGAACACTCTAAAACCATCCTTGGTCTGACGGTGAGTGATTGAGACTCTAATTGGACACCTTAGGAATAAGTTCTCGATCAACGGGATCCGCAGCAATACTGACCGGATGCCTCGAGTCTTAGAGCCGATCTCATTCAAATGCGGACCAACCGCCACTTCAACCGAGGCTCTCAAGAATTTCCCGAAGCTCATCTAGTAGACAGGTTGAATGAGAATTGTTATGAGCATAAAAACATATATATATATATATATATATATATATATACACATGTACATGACAATTTGATTTTGATATTTATAATCATATATATTTGAAAAGAGCCGGATTATTGGTGTGTGATGTGCAGTGCTGGAGAGCACGAAATTCGTTGTGTTCAAAGGAAGTTGTTGTTGGAAAGCCTTGCAAAGGAGCTCCCAAGTGGCACAATTAGGTACTCTTCCAAGGTGGTTTCTATAGAGGAATCAGGCTTCTATAAGCTTTTGCATCTTGCTGATGGAACCATTCTCAAAACCAAGGTAATTTTTTATATATTTCTTTGGAATTTTTTTCTTGACTATAATTACTCAGACCTTATTTGGGTGGTATCCTCTTTGTGAATGGAAGGTATTGATTGGGTGTGATGGAGTGAACTCAGTGGTGTCAAAATGGCTGGGGTTGAAGAAAGCAGCATTTACAGGAGATGTGCCATAAGGGTGTGTAGATTTCAAGCAGAGACATGGGTTTGGTCCAAAGTTCATGCAGTTCCATGGCAAAGGTTTTCGATCTGGTTTTGTTCCTTGCGATGATCAAATCATGTATTGGTTTATCACTTGGACTCCCTCTGGCAAAGGTCCACCATTATTCCCAATTGATCAGTTTAAATTTTTAGAATAATTGGTGATTTAACATGTGTCTTTTGAAACTTTGTAATACATATTGTTCACTTCTAGCATTTATGTGTAGCATTGTCACAATTGTTATCCATATTTACATCTTGCAGAGAATGAAGAGATAGAAGATAATCCAGCTGAAATGAAGCGACTTGTGTTAAGCAAGCTAGAAAAGGTGCCTGATGAAATAAGGGCTATTATTGAAGACACTGATCTGGAGGGTATTATATTATCCCCATTAATGTACAGACATCCATGGGAGCTTCTTTGGGGAAACATCAGCAAAGGCAACGTCTGTGTTGCTGGTGATGCACTCCACCCCATGACCCCAGACATTGGCCAAGGTGGTTGTGCTGCCTTGGAAGATGGTGTTGTTTTGGCAAGGTGTCTTGCCAATGCCTTGTTGAAAGAGCAGCCAAGTGGCAAAACAAAAGAGAAAGCTGAAAGAGAAAGAGAGGAATACAAGAGGATTGAGATGGGATTGAAGAATTATGCCAAGGAAAGGAGATGGAGAAGCATTGACCTCATTACTACAGCTTATATGGTTGGTTTTATCCAGCAGGGTGATGATAGTGTGATGAACTTCATCAGGGATAAAATATTGGCTGCTTACGTGGGTGGATTTCTGTTGAAAAAGTCTGATTTTGATTGTGGGAAGCTCAGCATTTCCGATTCAGACTAGTTTATTAGTATTTAGTTTTATATTTTGTTTGATTTTCAAGAGTCAATGGTATTAAAATTATGTTAGGTAAGTTATAACAAATACGTGTTGCTTTAGGGTTTATGTAGAGTTTATTTGAGCATGCATTGTACTCCAATTATGAAGGTGGATTTATATATATATATATATATATATATATGTTGTGTGCCGCTTCATGACTTGGTACTGAGTCCATTAGCTACTCGACTCGAGTTCAATTGCAAAACACCACACTAAATTTCCTCTTTTAATACATCAATAATGCTCTCTATGATCGTTTATTGAGTCACGAAACTTAGGGTACACAGCAATATGAGAGCCTCCAATGAAAGCGTGCCATGTGGCTAGCAGCTGCGGAGAATCTGCTATAAAAAGCAAATGGCCCTTAACCATGGGTGGGGGAATTAGCTTGTTCTTTGATCATGTGATTCCAAGTTTATGCCAGCTTCTTTGCTAGTGTAGGTTTCCCATTTGGGCCACATTGGATTTGAGAATAGAGAAGAGGTCTTGAAAGGTGGGCTAAGGAGGAATGTTGCTGTGTCTTGCCCATGTGAGCCTCTAGTACTGTTGGGCTTATGTTGGATATAGTATTTATTGGTTTTGGTCCATCGCTGGACGGCTGGAGGATACTTGGGCCAATTGAAACCCAAACTTTATTTTTTAACTGACATATCATGGATGTCGAATGATAATTTATACTTTCTAGATAACATGAAATAAGGAAAGTTTAAATGTAGAGTCGATAATTTTTTACACAAATATAATATAAAATTAAATGGTTAGAGTTTGGGAGTCTGACCCTTTTAGTTAAATGGTTTTAAGTTAAAGTTAACATATATAATCTTATATCCATGTTTTGACACAATCTGAACCCGACTTGCGACATAATAATAGACAATTTTTTACATAACTCGCGAGCTAAACATGAGCTGAATATAATATTAGAGGATTATGGTTGAGATGTTTGATTCATTTAATTAAGTGAAAAAATAAATTATTATCTAATTCCTTGATAGTTAACTATGTACTCAACTTCTTATCTGATTCCTCAATATGAAGTATAGTGATTTCGAGATAGGTTTAGGTCTTAAAGGGAGAAAGAAATTGAGAGAGAAAATAACCATTTTTCCATCTCATGAAAAAGGTAAGATAATGGAAATTAGGGATGTCAACCAGGTTCGATTTCCCGATTTTTGGCCAAAACCGGGGGTTTTTAGTTTTAGGAAACTAGTCCCGGTTAACCGAGGTCCCAGTTACTGGCCGGTTCCGGTTTGTACCAGGTTTGGTAATCGGTTTTTTAAGAAAATTATTTTTTTAAGCAATTTAATATATATATATATATATATATATAAAAATAAAGGAGAGATGAATCAAAAGTTAAAAAGTTCCGATCCTTTTAAAATATATTATTTTATATATATATATATAAACCTGATTCCAGTTTTCCGGTAAATTTTGACACCTCTAATGGAAATAGACTTCTGATTTTTTTTTTTTTGAGATGTCTACACAAAGGAAGGAGGAGAGAATTGAACTAAGGATCATAGCTTCATGAGACTTGGTCCATGATCGATTATTTAAGACAACTTTCGATCTTTAAACAAAGCAAGCTACACATGGCCTCCACGTCAATGAAGCATATATTAATTCGTGTTTTTGTCCTTTCTTAAAATGAAAAGTCGATTTCTTAATTTTATTGTTTTAAGCTGTAAATAGTGATATATATATATTAAAATAAATAAATAAATGTGCTAACATTAGGTTTCTACCCTTTTTCAACTACAAAGAGACGGTTTATTTGATTTTTTTGTCAAACTATTTGACTTAGATAGTCTGTTGTTGTCCGTACAAAGCGAAACAATGGGTTTTCCGCCTTCCACTTATCTATTGACACCTCAACCATTCCAAAAAATACACCAACTAAAATGAAATCAAAACACCAAATCAATAAATTAAGCAACTAAATAAATAATCCACCTCCCACCTCCGATAAGCCGCCACCTACGCCACCACCGCCCAACCCGTGACGACGGCGCCACCACCTCAGCGACCAAAAAAAAAAAAAAAAAAGAGAGATAGATCAGCCACGGGTGGCCACGATCCACCAACGCCGGGGAAGAGATCCGGCCACCCTCAGTGGCCATATTTGCCTCCGGTGAACCAACCAAAAAAATAAAAAAAAAAAAAAGATCCGGTGGCCATTTTTGTCTCTCCGGCGAACCAAAAAAAAAATCCGGCGAGCCTAAAAAATAGTTTCTAATGCCTCAAAAATCGATTCTAATGCATAAACTCATTTCTAATGCCTCAAAACTAAAACCTAGAGGGGAAGGTGAACCCTATTTGGAATTTTATCATCCTAAAAAAAAAAAAAATCAAACTCACTGGAACCGAAAGGAAAAAAAAAAAAAAACAACCCACGGCCGACGAGACCCAGCCATGGGTCTCGGTGGCCGGCCGTAACTTGCGAGGTGTCTGGTCGTGGCGAGATCCTTCCGGCGAGACCCAGCCCTTCCGTCCAGACCCACCTCTCCGGAGAACCCAAAAAATCAGACCCACGGTGGGTTGCGTTGGCCGGCCGTGGGTGGCCCGTGGGTCATCTCTCTTTCTCCCAAATCATCTCTCTTTCTTTGTTAAATGACAAGAAGAAGGAAGAAGGAAGAAGAAGCATGGGAGAGGTCGGCGGGAGGAAATGGGAGAGAAGAAGAAATGGAAGAAAGAAGAAGAAAAAAGAAAAAATTTTAGTGTTTTAGAGTGTAGGATAATTTTATGGGTTTTTTTCTCTTTATATGATGTGGCATATTGTGATTGGGGGGTGTAAAAGGGGGCTTTTACGCCCCATCCGAAGGGAAGTTATTCTCTTTGACTTATTTAAGAGAAAGATGAGCAAGATTAAATTTACTTTACGCTTGTCATCAATTGGGAAAAGTAATCGAGAACTCAGAAGAGCATATATTTGCCCCAAGTGAAACAAAGAATGGTTGATACATGGGAAAGCGAAGCTCACGCGAGGGTCGAGGAGTGGAAGCCGTCCTCGCTCGACCATCTCTAATCCCCTTAAGTCACGCTCTCTCTTTCTCCATTGGTGCAACGGCGTAGTCGGCTGAAAATATTATGGCTTCTTTCTAAAATCAGTTGCTATGCTAGGTTTAATTCACTCTTCGAAGGGGCCATTGATGAAAATTGTAGCTCACATATAATGGTTGATATTTGAGAAAAGTGATTTTATTGTTTCCTAGAACTTACATTGTGATGACAACCGCTCATTTCATTGATCTTCATTTTCTAGAATGTGAATTTTCAGCTTGGATAGCCTGTATGATGCTTCAGAGCCATTTGGCTACCAAATGTTCCACCATATCACTTTTAAATAAATGCATATTTTAGACGTTGTGGCTGAAAACATATCTCAAAGCACTTGAAAAGCATAAATAAAGATTAAGAAAGTAGTCTTACCAATTTAGTTTTGATTTATTATTCATTTGCTTTTTATGTTCTTTTCCTCTTTATATTGGTTCCTCTCCAGCCAAAGGATGCATTACTGGACATAAGGATAATGGACATTTTTCTGGTGAATTGAGATTGGTGGCTGTTTCTTGTGAGTGGTTTTATTCGTTTATCTATGATAACTTATTATACTTGTATTTACTTGAATTTTTCAGCAAGCTCTCGACTACAAGATTAAAATGGCATCTAGTGGTAAAATTGTCATCATTCTCCCTCCCCTCAAGAAGTCCACATGTTTTCTTTGAGGCCCTTAAATGTCAGGGACATGAGATAATATCATATATATATATATATAGGCCTGCAAATGAGCCGACACACTCGACAGCTCACTCGAGCTCAACTCGATTAAGCTTAGATCGAAATCGAGCTCGACATCTATTATTTCGGCTCGTTCTTGTACAAGCTCGCTCGATTAGCAAATGAGCGAGCTCGGCTCACGACTAAACTCGACAACGGCTCGTGAGCTCGACTTGTTTTCATTCATAAATGAGTAGATTAAATGATTATTAATTAAGTAACTAATGTATTTCTTACCATTTATAAATTATAATCACATTAATGTATACAAACTTAAATGACCTTAATGTATCTCTTTAAAGTGTGACAAATAACAATTGACATTATATACAATAATACAAACTTAAATGTTATATTAATTAATTGTATAAAATTAAATTAGTTTAACTTAGTTTTATACTTATAAATTAATAAATTATAATATATATTTATATATGATATGTTTATTATCAACAGTATATGATATACATCATATACTAACTTAATTTTAACAAATAACAACTAACAAGTATCAAATAAAATATAGAGATAAATTATATCATTACTTGATATGAATATTAAAATAATCTCAAATTTAGTACATAGGCTCTAAGAATCTAAGCAATTAAAAAACATAGGTGATAATTAGAAAGTTAGTCAACAATGTGTACTTAATCAATGTACGTTACTCTTTAAGATGTGACAAATGACAATTGACATTATATTCAATAATACAAACTTAAATGTTATATTATATAAAATAAATTATATTATATAATAATTATACTATATAAATTATAAAATTAACAAGTATATAAATTATCTTTTAAGTTTATAGTTAATATAAATTTATTTAAATTATAGGAAAAATTAGGCTTGCAAATTAGCCGAGCGGCTCATGAGCTCGCTCGAGCTCGACTTTCTTGTACAAGCTCACTTGGCCACTGCTCGATTCTTGTACAAGCTCGGGTCGAACTCTAAGCTCAACTTGGCTCGAATCATTTATAGGCCTATATATATATATATATATATATATATATATATATATGATATGATATGATATGATATGATATGATTAGGTTTAGCAAATACAAAGCATGTGGCAAGCAGGCTGTAATGGCATCAACTTGTACCATAAGTCACCTCGGTCCAGCCAACTTTTAATGACCAGCTGCAGACTGTAAAGACTAGAAGCCAACTTTTCTTTTGGCAGCCGCAAGTGGGTTTTTGGACTATTATTACTCCATTCCATTCTTAATGTTTCTCTCAAATTATAAACAATAAAAAATGATTCTCTTTGGTTCAAGAGAGAAGTCCTCTTTGATCACATGCAAATGTAAACCATAACCATAACATAATATATTAATATAATAGATTATCGATTATAAATATCTCGGTCCAACAACTTCAGTGTACCGGCTGCCGCAGCGAGAGACCAAGAAATTCTGCAATACATAAAAATTCTGTGATACATCTCAATATTACGTATGCCATAATCAATCAACCTGTGGTAGTTGGGAGCATCTACCAGTCCATTTCTTCTGCATGTTCGAGATTGCGTTGAAAAACTTGCAATCCCCTGTTCCACCGTGAGATCTTCATTCTCCTTCTCCACTGACCTGTTTGTAACCTTCCGACAACCTTCCCATCTAGGACACAAATTCATTTCAAAGTGATACTATATATAGTGTAGATTTATCAATCATCCCCTGCACCACAGAAACAGGAGCCAAAATATGATGGAAACAGGGGAAGACATTGTGATTGTGGGAGCTGGAATTGCTGGTCTTACAACATCCTTAGGACTTCATAGGTACCCACCCTTTCTCTCTCTCTGTATATCTCTTTTCATGCGTATTTAAGATTGTAAAGAAGACAAATATATATGTTGTAGGTTGGGAATTCGAAGCTTAGTGTTGGAATCTTCGGAGTTTGAGGGTCACTGGATTTGCCTTCGACATGGACAAATGCTTGGAGAGCATTAGATGCTGTTGGCCTTGGCGACTCCCTCCGACAACATCATCAACGGCTTTATGGGTAACTAGGCTTCACCCTTATCGATCTCTTCATTATTGCCACCTTAATTAGCTTAATTACCAATATGCATGGCCTTTCAATACTGTTTTTAAGAGTTTTTTTTTTTTTTTTTTAAGAGAAGCTTAATTTATATCTTAGGAGTCATTAATCAACCGCCTTAACTACCTAACCTTTGGGCCGGCCTGGTTTACATAGTAAATCCACAACTTGACAAAATATGGATATACTTCAGTTCTACGAAGGTTTTGGTTTTAGACTTTTAGTATTGGTCTATTGATCCAAATGGTTAATTATATAGGTCTATTGAGTACTTGCTGGTCCATATTAATACTAATAAACTACGATGACCTCTTTCAAATGAAATTGAGAGAAGTTGGTTCTTTACTTTTAGAAAGGGTAAAATTATAATTTTACTTTTTTTTTTTGACAATTTTATCCTTATGAAATAAAGGACGGGTTCGTCCCTCTTTTAACCCGTAAAATATTATGAATAATTTTTCATGTTAAAATCATGAAACTGACCAATCCCCAGCACATTATGTAACTATATAGCTCTACAATTTATTTGCAGGAATGTGACTAGCTCTACAATTTCAGGACATCAAACCTCAGAGACGTCATTTGAAGCCAAAGGAAAACGGTGAGTTTTACAGCAATACTACCAATAGTAATAGTGCCTCTATAGCATAAAATCTCTGGGTGGCTTGGTGTTTTTCCCACCCCTATAAGCTCTTGGATTGTACAAATTTTGAACCGTCAAGAATAAGCTATTAAGCGGATTCAAGTGTTGAGAGTAGAGAGTTTTGTTATTATTATTATTATTGAAAACCGACGAGAATACGTACTACGGCCTAAGCCGTCCTTATTAGGCTTATATAAAAAAATAGTCTTAAACCTAGTAAAACATGAAATAAAATACACAGTCGTGATCTCGTTAGGACGAGTAATTTCCAGTTTGGTTAGGAAATGCGACTGAACCCTATGAACACTCTAAAAACCATCCTTGGTCTGACCGTGGGTGATTGAGACTCTAATTGGACACCTAAGGAATAAGTTCTCGATCGAACGGGATCCAGCAGCAATACTGACCGGATGCCTCGAGTCTTAGAGCCGATCTCATTCGAATGCAGACCGGCCACCACTTTAACCGAGGCTCTCAAGAATTTCCCCTGAAGCTCATCTAGTAGACGGGTTCGAATGAGAATTGTTATGAGCACATGTAAAAAACACACACATATATATATATACACTATGCTGACAATTTGATTTTGATATTTATAATCATATATAGTTGAAGTGTTTAAGAGCCGGATTATTGGTGTGTGATGTGCAGTGCTGGAGAGCACGAAATTCGTTGTGTTCAAAGGAAGTTGTTGTTGGAAAGCCTTGCAAAGGAGCTCCCAAGTGGCACAATTAGGTACTCTTCCAAGGTGGTTTCTATAGAGGAATCAGGCTTCTATAAGCTTTTGCATCTTGCTGATGGAACCATTCTCAAAACCAAGGTAATTTTTTTTATATTTCTTTGGAATTTTTTTCTTGACTATAATTACTCAGACCTTATTAGGGTGGTATCCTCTTTGTGAATGGAAGGTATTGATTGGGTGTGATGGAGTGAACTCAGTGGTGTCAAAATGGCTGGGGTTGAAGAAAGCGACATTCACAGGGAGATGTGCCATAAGGGGGTGTGTAGATTTCAAGCAGAGACATGGGTTTGGTCCAAAGTTAATGCAGTTCCATGGCAAAGGTTTTCGATCTGGTTTTGTTCCTTGCGATGATCAAATCATGTATTGGTTTTCACTTGGACTCCTCTGGCAAAGGTTCGCCATTATTCCTGACCGATCAGTTTAAGTTTTTAGAATAATTGGTGATTTAACATGTGTCTTTTGAAACTTTGTAATACATATTGTTCACTTCTAGCGTTTATGTGTAGCATTGTCACAATTGTTATCCATATTTACATCTTGCAGAGAATGAAGAGATAGAAGATAATCCAGCTGAAATGAAGCGACTTGTGTTAAGCAAGCTAGAAAAGGTGCCTGATGAAATAAGGGCTATTATTGAAGACACTGATCTGGAGGGTATTATATTATCCCCATTAATGTACAGACATCCATGGGAGCTTCTTTGGGGAAACATCAGCAAAGGCAACGTCTGTGTTGCTGGTGATGCACTCCACCCCATGACCCCAGACATTGGCCAAGGTGGTTGTGCTGCCTTGGAAGATGGTGTTGTTTTGGCAAGGTGTCTTGCCAATGCCTTGTTGAAAGAGCAGCCAAGTGGGAAAACAAAAGAGAAAGCTGAAAGAGAAAGAGAGGAATATAAGAGGATTGAGATGGAGTTGAAGAATTATGCCAAGGAAAGGAGATGGAGAAGCATTGACCTCATTACTACAGCTTATATGGTTGGTTTTATCCAGCAGGGTGATGATAGTGTGATGAACTTCATCAGGGATAAAATATTGGCCGCTTACTTGGGTGGATTTCTGTTGAAAAGTCTGATTTTGATTGTGGGAAGCTCAGCATTTCCGATTCAGAGTAGTTTATTAGTATTTAATTTTATATTTTGTTTGATTTTCAAAGAGTCAATGATATTAAAATTATGTTAGGTAAGTAATAACAAATGCGTGTTGCCTTAGGGTTTAAATAAAGTTTATTTAAACATGCATTGTACTCCAATTGTGAAGGCAGATATTTTTTTATATATATGTTATGTGCCGCTTCATGACTCGATACTGAGTCCGTTGACTACTTGACTCAGTACAATCGCAAAACACCACACCAAATTCCTCTTTAATACATCAATAATGCTCTCTATGATCGTTTATTGAGTCACGAAACTTAGGATACACAGCAATATGAGAGCCTCCAATGAAAGCGTGCCATGTGGCTAGCAGCTGCGGAGAATCTGCTATAAAAAGCAAATGGCCCTTAACCATGGGTGGGGGAATTAGCTTGTTCTTTGATCATGTGATTCAAGTTTATGCCAGCTTCTTTGCTAGTGTAGGTTTCCCATTTGGGCCATATTGGATTTGACAATAGAGAAGAAGTCCTGAAAGGTGGGCTAATGAGGAATGTTGTTGTGTCTGCCCATGTGAGCCTCTAGTGCTGTTGGGCTTCTGTTAAATATAGTATTTATTGGTGTTGGCCCATCGCTGGACGGCCGGAGGATACTTGGGCCAATTGAAATCCAAACTTTATTTTTTAACTGACATATCATGCATGTCGGATGATAATTTATATTTTATACTTTCTAGATAACATGAAATAAGGAAAGCTTAAATGTAGGGTACGTCGATAATTTTTTACACTAAAACAAATATAATATAAAATTAAATGGTTCGAGTTGAGGAGTCTGACATGTTTAGTTAAATGGTTTTAGTTAAAGTTGACATATATAATTTTATATCCATGTTTTGACACGATCTGAACCCGACTTACGACATAATAATAGACAATTTTTTACATAACTCGCAAACTGGACACGAGCTGAATACAATATTAGAGGATTATGGTTGAGATGTTCGATTCGTTTAATTAAATGAAAAAATAAATTATTATCTAATTCCTTGATAGTCAACTACGTACACAACTTATTATCTAATTCCTCAATATGAAGTATGAGGTTTGCTAGGGGTTCTCCCCGTAGTATTCTCCTGGCGTTCTCTCAGTCTTACATAGAACATAATTTAAGAAAATATAAAATTGCAGTATTGTTTTTCTGCTAACAGATTAATTTTTATGAGTTAATAGTTAGGTTCTAATGCTTTAAAACTTGTTTTTGGATTCAAAAGTAAAACCTAAGGTTAGAAGGTTAACCCTTTAGGGATGATATCATCCAAAATGGATTTGATCATCTTAAATTTGGTGCTAATGCCTCAATTTTGGTGTTAATGCCTCACAAATTTGATGCTAATGCTTCAAATTTGGTTCTAATGCTTAAAAAAACCGATGGTGGAAGCTACTACAATTTTATTTTTTCTTAAATCATGTTTTACATAAGACTGAGAGAATGCTAGGAAAACCTACAAGGAGAACCCCTAGCATTTTCCATGAAGTATAGTAATTTTGGGATAGGTTTAGGTCTTAAAGGAGGAAAGAAATCAAGAGAGAAAATAACCATTTTTCGGTCTCATGAAAAAGGTAAGAGAATCGAAATTAGGGGTCAACCTGGTCTGACTTTTCAGTTTTTGGCCAAAACCAGGAACTGGAACCGAGATACCCCGGTTCTTGATTTGGAAAATCATCCTGATAATCGGGGCCCCTGTTATTGGCCAGTTCTGGTTTGTACCCGATCCAGTAATCGGTTTTTTAAGAAAATTATTATTTTTAACCAATTTAATATATATATATATAATATTAAAATATATTATTTTATATATATATATATAAACCTAGTTCCGGTTTCCTAGTTATAATTGGGTGCCAAAAACAGGGACCACAACTGGGGTCCTCGGTTTTTGGTTTTTGGTTTTTTTAACGGGTTTAATATATATATAATATTAAAATATATTATTTAATATATATATATATAAACCCGGTTTCAGTTTCCCAGCTATAACTTGGTGCCAAAAACAGGGACCGAAACTCAATTTTTGGTTTTTTGCAACCAAGTTTCCTGGTTTCTCGGTTTTCAAATTTCGGTTCTGGTTCCCCTATAATTTTTGACATCTTTAATGGAAATAGACTTTTGATTTTATTATTATTTTTTTTTCTTGACATGTCCACATAAAGGAAGAAGGAGGGAGAATTCGAACTAACGATCACAACATCAAGAGGTGTGGTCCACAGTCAATTGAGCTATCCCTTGAGGATGACTTTTGATCTTTAAACAAAGCAGGCTACACATGGCCTCGACTTCAATAGAGCATATATTAATTCGTGTTTTTTTGTCCTTTCTTAAAATGAAAAGTTAGATTTCTTAATTTTACTGTATTTAATGGTGTAAATAGTAATATATTTTTTTAATAAATAAATAAATAAATGTACTAACATTAGGTTTCTACCCTTTTTCAATTACAAAGAGACGGTCTATTTTACCTTCTTTTTTTTGGTCAAACTATTTGATTTATTTAAGAGACAGATGAGCAAGTTTAAATTTACTTTAAGCCTGTCATCAATTAATTAACTAGATTGGCATGACATGCTAAAATAGTGCTATGTCTTTTCGACATTATTTCAAGCATTAATGTCTTTTTGGCTTGGAAGATAATAGAGAGAAAACTAATCTAAAGATATGAATTGTTAATTTTTTTGAAAAATTCATCTTAGTCTCATTCATGAATCAAGAGCAAAGCTCTTACAATACAGGACATGCCCTAAAGTATCCGTAGTAAAACTACAAAGACACCAACGTCAAACAAGACGACATAATTCAAACTCTTAAAATAGATCTCCTAACTTATGACTAATTAACTAATGAAATACAGATCTGTACCAAAGAGAATCAACTAATGCATAGGTAACAATTATTCCTTGACACTGGGGGCTGAGAATCCCAAGCCAACACTTATTCCTTGACACTGAGGGCTGAGAACCTCAGGCCAACACTTATTCCTTGACACCAATCGCATGCAAGCAGATCTCGTACACTGAAGGACGCGTTAGAAGCTCGACGCGATGGAGGCACGGAAAAAGGCCTGGCAGTGGATGAAGAGTGATGAAAACAGCGAGAAGATCGGCAGAATCAGAAAATCAAAAACACACAAAACAAATAGAGAGAAGCAATACAGGGAAATACTAAAGCAAATATAGAAACCCAACAAAACAAAATACAAATGAAAATCAAAACAAAATAAAACAAAGGAAACAAAATATAGGGAAACCATATAAAACATAAAACAAAAAGCGTAATGATTAACCTGGAGAAGGCTCACAATCTGGCCGAACACCGCGAGAAGGTGACGATGGAAAATGACGCGGTGGGAGGCGCAGAGGACCTACCTCAAGCAGAGGTTGCAAAACGCTAAAAGGAAGACCCAAACAAGGCACAAAGACCCTAAAAACAACCGAAAAAAGAAAGGAAAGAGGAAAACAAAAAACCAAAGAAAGTGGCAAGGGAACCCTGGCTAGATCATCGTAAATCGCTAGACCCTAGGGGGTGGAGAGACCTGCGTACAAGGAGGAGGCTAGGGAAAAGGAAAAGGAAAAGGAAAGGAAGGCACTGGGACTAGGACATCAAGTAAATAACTAAAGCCCAGTACAAAAGGACGTGGGGAGTAAGGCCATCCCTCCTCCCTGTGTGTGGAGCAATCTGGAGGGCTACTAAAACAAAGAAAACCTAAAGAGAAAACCTAAGGGCTCCACGTATCACAATTCTAGGCCTATGGTTAATTATACCCTAGTTGATTATATTCATATGAATTGTTAATTAATTACATGGGATTGTCTATATAATTTTATTAGCTTGACTTCCTTATGATTTGCAAATAATTTTAGACTTTTTATTTTCCAATATAAGGTATTCCTAGGTACTAATTGTTAGAAAATATGTATATTTTATTTTAAAATAAGATCCAATTCCTCCTAGATAAATATTCTGTTTTCGTCCTTATTCAATTTGTCTAAGAACACCATGTTCACAAATATAAATAACCAAATGATCTGCTAAAGAGTACCCCATTCATATATATACAACTACAAGGCAAAATTCTTCTAGCTGTTTCAGAAATATGGGGCTGGATGATAGGGTTTTTATCCCATATTTGTTCTTCCTTGTTTGGGGTTTCTTTCTTTTCAACCCTAAATTATCATCAGCACAAAGGGTAACATATATTGTTCACATGGACAAATGTTTCACGCCCAAGCCCTTCATTACCCAGCAGGAATGGTATTACTCTGTTGTCAATTCCCTTAAGCCTGCAATTACAAATCAAACATTACCAGACACTCCAATGGTTTTATACGCTTATGATACAGCTCTTCATGGCTTCAGTGCCCTTTTATCTCCAGATGAATTCAAGGCTTTAAAGAATATATCCGGGTTCATCTCAGCTTATAGTGACAAGATAGTCACACTTGACACAACCCACAGCCGAGAATTCCTCTCCCTCACTCCCTCTATAGGCATATGGCCAGCCTCTAGCTACGGCAAAGACATTATCATTGACGTCATTAAAAGCAGTGTGTGGCTGGAGAGCGAGAGCTTCAAAGGAGATGGAATGGGCTCTGGAGTTCCGGGTGGTGGAAGGGAGGTGTGAAGAAGGAGAAAATTTTAATTTATCCATGTGTAACTCCAAGCTTATAGGAGCTAGATACTTCAACAAGGGTGCATTAGCCTTACATCCAAGCATTGATGTCCATGTTCCATTCATGAATTCTGCTAGAGATGATTTGGGACATGGAACACAAACTCCCTCCATAGCTGCCGGAAACTTTGTAAGCGGTGCTTCTTTTTTCGGCTATGCAAATGGAATAGCCAAAGGTGTTGCTCCACGTGCTAAGGTTGCCATATTCAAAGTCTACTGGAATGTAAGAGGCTATGCCTCAGATGTTCTTGTAGGTATTGTTAAATTATTACTTATTAAATTTACATTTTTCTATCAATTTAAACTTTTGGGATAACTAATATTTTAACATGGTATCAAAGCCAAAGGTCCTGAGATCGAACCTTGACTCCGTCAATTCACCCCCCATTTAATTTAAATATTCCACGTATTGAGTCCCACTTATTAAAATGGAGTTTGAGCCCACATGTGAGGAGGAATATTTAACTAATGATTAAGTGATTAAATTTACTTCTTCCCATCAGCTTAAGCTGTTAGGATAACTGGTAATTTAACAAAATATTTAATTAACATAGGAGGTGAATGAATGAGATATATGGTTCAAACCCAGGACCTCTAGTGGTCTGTCTGGATTGGATTTTTCTTAACCCTAACTGGTTGGTCTTCAAACTCATTGTATGTGAAGGATACCTTTTTTTTCCATTGTTCATTTTCATCTAAATCTCCACTGCTTCTTAGGAAGCATGTTTAGATGTTTGACTGGGGTATTCGTACTCCCAATGGTAATACCCATCATATTGTGCTGCTTTCATTGGCTGCATTCGCAGTGACCTCCACTTTTACCTTCATTGAGGTGTTATATGGTCCTCGAATGGATTATTATATCTAAGCTTATTTTAGCTTCTTTTTTCTTCTTTTTCTTCTTCTTAAACAAACACCAGAGGCTAAAAAACAAGCCTACAAACAAGCAAAAACCCTCACAAGGGAGGAGAGAAGGAGTGGATCTTTTCCACTAAAAATGGGATTGAACTTTGGGGAGAAAATGAGGGAATGCAGCACAGGATAACCCTTGCATGCCCTATATGCCGATATAATAGGCGAAGTTCTCACTTCTATTGATCTTTCTAGCCTTCCAATGAGAGGAGACTTGAAAGCTAGCTAAAGTTTCCAATATAACATGATCTATATGCCAATTCAAGCTAAGAGTAGGATTGTTAAGAGATAAAATTACAATATCCAAGTCCCCTTCTAAGATGAACTGGTCCAACTTAAGAGAAATGGCCAAACGACCTGCTAGTTGGGCTACAAGAGCTTCCCATATCGGACTACTGAGGTGTTACTTGAGTGAGAGCTTTGATGATCTCTCCTTTAGAATTTCTGCAGACTGCAGCTTGGGTGGAGATGTTCTCTTGGATGGCTGTATAAAAATTGATTTTACAAAAGCCATGGGGAGGTTTGGACCAGACTTCTTTGATAGGATGAATTTTGGATGACCAGGCTGTAAAATGCTCCAAAGCAACAAAATTGATGTTAGCTGCAATAATTGAAACTGCAGGGATGACACCTTTGTGGACAGCTTGGTTTCTATAAAATCATAACATATCACATAACACTGCAGCTAAAAAATGTGAATCTGCACAGGTTATACCAAAAGAGCTAAAAGAAGTTAAAATGCCTTTTATCCAATCAGCTAAACTTAAAGCTGACCACTTCAAAGAATCTAAAGGCCAAGGTGAAAGTCTCCAAGAAATTCTAACAAAACAACATCTAAAGAAGAGATGAGAAATTTTAGCTTTATGTTTGTTCTATAATCTCCTTTTATTTTATGAATGCCGTTTGTTACCCAAAAAAAAAAAAAAATACTTAGAATCTTTAATTTGATACCATGTTAAATCATCATTTATCCATAAAGCTTAAAGGTGAATGATGAAGACATAGTTCGAACTCATGACTATACCATGTAAAATTATTGTTTATCTCAAATGCTTAAATTGATATGAATAAATTTAATAATTTAGTCAATGTTTTAACAGGTATGGACCAGGCGATTGCTAATGGTGTTGATGTACTTTCCATCTACATGGGTTTTGATGGAGTGCCATCATATGAGGATCCTATAGCAATAGCATCATTCGCTGCCATGGAGAGGGGCGTGTCGGTTTCAACTCCAACAGGAAATTGAGGTTCCTGGCCGCTCGGTTCATTACATATATAATGGGATCCCATAGGTTTTGACCGTTGGAGTTGGCACCATTGATCGTTCGTTTGCCAAAACTTTGACTCTTAGAAATGGTCAAACCATCAATGGATGGACCATGTTCCCTGCCAGCAATGATCTACAAAATTTCACACTAGTGTACAATAAGACCTCATCATGATGTAATTCATCAATGTCAATGGATGAAGCCAAAGCACATTCTAGCCTCTTCATATGTGATGATATCATGTCTCCCTGGCCTACTATCAAATGCAAAATATAATCAGATCAACAATGTGGGGCATATTCATCCACGATTATCCTCTGTACAAGGTTTCTGTTCCTGGTGTTGTTATTAGCTCCAAAGATGCATTAGCTATAATTAGTTATGCAAGAAATGCTTCTAATCCCATTGCCAGCCTAAAGTTTAACAAAACATTTCTGCATTTAGTGCAAGCACTAGCTGTGGCATACTCTTCAACAGACCCTTAATTGAGCTATTAGGGCATCTTGAAGCCTGATATAATTGCACCTGGGTTTCATGTTTTGGCCTCGTGGGTTCCAAATTTACCAGTTGCTGAAACTGGACCAAGTGATTTCTTATTCAATGGCTACAATATAATTGTTGGGACATTTGCAGCTTGTGCTCATGTAGCTGGTGTGGTGGTGCTTTTGAGAGGAGCACACCCAAAATGGAGTGATGCTGCTATCAGGTCTGCCATAAGAACCACTGCTAATCCGATGGATAATGCTCAGAATCCAATAAGAGACGATAGCAATTATTTGTAGCATGCTACACCTTTAGCCATGGGAGCATGTCAAATTGATCTTAATCAAGCACTAGACCCAGGTTTGATTTATGATGCAACTCCACAGGACTATGTCAACCTTTTATGTGCTATGCATTTAACCAAGAGCCAAATCTTAGCCATTACAAAATCAAGTGGGCACAATTGCTCAAACCCATCTTTTGATCTTAATTACCCATCATTTATTGCTTTATACAACAGTACCAATGTGACATCAATGGTTTAAAAGAATCAAAGGACTGTGACCAATGCTGGAAATGGTTCGACAACTTACACGGCCATGGTGGCAGCACCAGAAGGTTCTGCAATTCAAATCACACCAAAGAGATTGGTCTTCGCAGAGAAATATGAGAAGAAGTCCTACACATTTACTATAGAGTATAAAGGGCTAGGCAATCAGTAGGTTTCATCTGGTGCACTTGTTTGGGTCGAAGAAAATGGAAAGCATACAATTAGAAGTCCCATTGTAGTAGCACCTATGATGCATTTTGTAATTTAGTGGATACTTAATACTAGAAACTACACTTTTATCTTATCATCATTTCATTAAGTAGACATGGTAATGTTAATAATCACTTAGATTTGGTATCATTGTTAAAAGAAATGGATAAATGTAAAATTGGTCCTTGTGGTTGGCTTAAATTACAAATCACTCATTGTTATATAAAAAATAATTTTTAGGTTCTTGTAGTTGGCCTGAATTACAAATCACTCCATGTGGTGATAAAAAATAATTTATGTCTTTAAAGTATGCCAAAATAACAGTTTACTCTCTTAAATCAAATTTCATTAAGTAAATTAACAAAATTTGTCAGTTTTTCACGTCATACCAATAAATAAAGTGACACGTGTTATTATGAAATTTTTACTTCAGAAATGACAATTATTATTTTTCACATCATTTTACGACGCCAGCTTAGATTACACATGAGCTCTCATTTCACGTCATACTGTTACAGTAAATTAACATAATCTCTTATATTCCCAAAATTTTACCCCGTGTATAACCCTTCCTTATCTTCATCTTCCTCAGCCGCTTCACAAAGTAACAGATTTTGTTAAATTACTTAACGTAAATTAATTTTAGTGAGTAAACTGTTATTTTGGCCTACCTTAAGGATTTAAAAATTATTTTGTATACCATAAGGAGTGATTTATAATTTAGACCAACTATAGGAACTTATAAATTATTTGTTATACCACAATGAGTGATTTATAATTTAAGCCAATCACAGGAACCAATTTTGCATCCCTAAAAAAAATAATAAATAAAAAAATCAACCGTTGATTAGTATTACCACGTCAGTAATTAAGGAGGAATAGCGGTAGGATAAAAGTGTGGTTTTTAGTATTACTCTTAGTTGACATGTGTGAAAAGTGGTAATGTTATATATTACACTTACATCTCATACCTATCTCATTGGGCTGATGTGGCCCAAGAATTTTTATTTACTTTTTTTAAACAATGGTTGATCAAAGGCTTGATGGACTTCAACATTAACCAAGTGAGATAGGAGTGGAATGAGGTGTATCATATAACATTTCTCAAATTGGTATTACAAATGTTTATGTTTGCATCGATTTGTAATTGCAATTTTGGTTTTGTATACCAATTTTGCAATTAGTTTCCTTCTAATTAAGCTTATTGATTTTCATGATTTTGGAATGTTTTTAATGGCTAATTAAAATAAATAGTAAACTTTTTCACAATCTTTCTTGGCCATTGTGAGCCACAATTCATAGAGATTGCCATAATTAACACACTACAAATAATAATAATAATAATAATAATAATAATAATAATAATAATAATAATAATAATAATAATAGAAGTTTAGTGATAGCTGGTGTAGTGTCGTTTTAAGGAACCGACACTAATAATACTATAAGGTGACGGTTTTAGTGAAACTGATACCCCTTACAAAGGGGTGTCAGTTTTAGAAGAAACCGACACTAATTAATGGTGACGGTTTTAGTGGAACCAACGCCCTTTTGTAAATAATGTCGGTTTCCTTTGAGACCGACACCTCTTAATATTGGTTTCGGCACCAAATTAGAGCCCAAAAAATACCGTGCACCTCTTCTCTTCTCTGGCTCTTCTCTCTCTTATCAGTTCCCTCTCTCTAGCTAGAAAATACTATTTTCTCCATTAAACAAAAGAGGATGTCCACCACTGCAAACTGTTCTCCATTAATTGATAGTTCTTTTTTATATTCTCTGTGCTTCCTTCAAATCACTCGCTCATGGCTCATTCAGTGCAGAAATTTCAGTTGAGCAAGTAATCGAGAACTCAGGAAGAGCACATCTGCCCCTATTGAAAAGGTAATGGTTAATACATGGGGAACGAAGCTCACGCGAGGGTTGTAGGAGTGGAAGCCTGTAATACCCCAATAAAAATAACCTTTTTATTTGAGGAGATCTTTTCCACTAGAACGTTTAACAAGAACCTTTGATAAAATTTGCTTAAACAAGGTCTAAGTCCCTTAGCGTTAACCTAAACACACTTTGAGCCTTTAGAAAATAGAAGCCAAACACGGATCCTCAGAAGGCGGACGTACTCTAGGTCTAGCGGATGTAGGCCTGTAAACGAGCCGAGCCGAGCCAACTTTTGGAAATTCTGGCTCAACTCGTTTTGGAGGGCATATAAATGAGCCGATCTCGAGCTCAAGCCGAGCTTGAAAACCCCTACTCGAGCTCAGCTTGTTGGGAAGGTATAATGGCTCAGGATCATTACAAGGGCAATTTTGAGCCGAGCCGAGTACTCGAGTGGCTCGACTTGGCTCAAGCTCATTAACAAAAAAATATATATATATCCAAGCAGAAACTACAACAAAGAAAGAAAGAATAGGCGGTGAAGATAATCTTTGACTGGGAGATGTAGTTTGATGTCCAAAGACCGATAAGCTTCGCTACTTCAAGAGATAGTGAAATCGTGTGAGAGTGTCATGAGATTGCTAGGGTTGTGTGCATTTTTGTGTGTTGAGAATGAAAAAAATCAAGTTGTGCGTGGGTGGGTGAGAACAAAGGAAGAAGGGGAGGAAGGAGAAGAAAATGGAAGAGAAAAGTGAGGTGGGTTGGCTTGAAATTAGAAAGAACAATTAGATTTAGGGTTAAAATAAAATGGATGGTTAGGATGCAATTTGTGGATGGATGGTGAAGATGATTCTTGGGAATTTGAGAGTGTGTGTGTGGGGCGTGTGGAGTTGTAAACCATATACTGGCTTATTGGCTAATCACAGCCATTGGATTTGGGGGGTAGTTGATGCTTTTAATTCAGATGATAAGAAGTGGATGGTTAGGATGTGCCCAATAAATCCAACAACGGAGATTTGTTTGTTTTTCTCTAGATTATGCATGGAGAATAACTTTTATAAGGAGCTGGTGTAAACCAGCTCCTTTGTGCCCACCAATTAGAATTAGACAACTAGGATTATTACACCAATTCACATAAAGTGAAAAATACCAAATTATACACCCACACCCTACTTTTTCTCCTCTCCCCTCTCTCTCTATGCCGTAAATTGCAGTCTCACTCATTTGTGCAAATGAAAAACCACATTGTGAGAGAAAAACAGAGAAATAATTTTGGTGAGAGAGAAATTGTGTCGTGACTATGAGTGAGAGAGGAGAAAGCACTGGGCAATAGAGAAATTTTTTTTTCTCTGCTACCCGTGTGTGTGTCTATGAGAGTGAGAGTGAGAGAAGAAAGAGAGAGAGAGAGGGGAGCACCAGAGAGGTCTAGGTTGGGCTCTATCGTCTTCTCTAGCAAAATTTGGGCCGTGCTCCGGCTTCGTCAATGGCAAGCTCTTGGCTGGGATGCAAGGTATCGCTGGAAGATAGAAAAATATTGAAGATGAGTGAGATTGCAATTCACGGCATAGAGAGAGAGAGAGAGAGAGGGGGAGAGGAGAAAAAGTAGGGTTTTGTTTTTAATGGATGATGCTAGTGGGTGTATAATCCGATGTTTTTCACTTTATGTGAATTGGTGTGATAATCCTAGTTGTCTAATTCTAATTGGTGGGCACAAAGGAGCTCATTTACACCAACTCCTTATAGAAGTTATTCTCTTATGCATGACCAACACATCACATGTTCAAGTCCAATCTATAAAAGCAATTAAACGGTTAGATAAAAAACTAACTGTTAGATCTAGAACATATATATATACATATCAAAACAATTTTATGTATATATAAGAAGGCAATACATTATTCCACTAAATATAAATAAAATAATATTTTCTTACAAATTCCATTATAAAAAAAAAAAGTTTAATTATAATTTATTAATGAAAGTCAAAAAGTCCTACTTTGAAATAAAAAAATCAATATGTTGAAAAAATAACTAATATTAATATGTTAGTACATAATATTTTTTATTAATAGAAAATAAAACAAAATATTTTACTAAACATTAAATGCAATCAAATCAATCGTAAATAAAAAATCATTAATTAGCTTTGTGTGATTTAAATATAAATCCTTAATTAGCCATGACCAAAACGGAAAAAGTTCACAAATGAAATTGAAGATGAAAATTTTTGAATAAGACTTTTTATCTTCTAATCATTTATTAAACTATTTTTTTCCATTTTCAACTATGAGACTTTCAAAATATAATATTGTAGAAGATATGGTTTAATGCTACGAATTGAATACTATTGATTTTTAATACTATATTTAAAATAAAAAAAAATAAGCAATTTTAGAAAGAAAAAAAAATTATTCAACGTGAAAATCAACTGAGAACTCTAGAATCAACAAGTGCAAGAACTAATATTAATATGCTTTTTTTTTAAATAATAATAATATGTTTTTTTTAGGAGAATCCTTCATATTCATTCATTAAAAAAAGATAAGAACATAAAGCTCTTATATTATAGAGTAAAAGCTATAAGGTTACAACATCATAAAGACAAAAATCTTACAATCAAGTCTTAACTATGGCTTCAACATTCGCTAACTCATAATACATATGTAGCTCATATGTGTTTAATACAATTTTCTAAATTTTGTCTACAATTAGACACGTGAAACATAATTAGGGCTCTTATTTATTACTATCGGTTTTTTAAGTCTTTTTTTTTTTTGAAAGGAAAGTCTTATTTATTTCAGAATATTTCATATTCATATGATATTAATTCTTTTTTTTAAATTAAGGTAGGGGGCCTTAATTAAAGTGTACAAATTTTTTAGTATGTTAATACTTGTATTCTAATTTTTTTTTTTTGACATGTCCACACAAGAGAAGAGGGAGGGGGGATCCGACCTTGTGACCTCCGCTTCATTAGGCGTGGTCCACAGCCGATTGAGCTACCCATTGGAGACGTATTTTAACTATTCAATATAAGTATATATTTAATTAGTTAACAAATGTATATTATATACATAATTTACGTACAAATATTAAGTAACACATAATTATTATTTTTTGTCAAAATAACCTATAGTTAATTATACTCGATTAGTAATTGAATATATGTTAACTTAGTTAATATCTTAGTTTATTAACTAACTAGTTATTAGTTAGTATGTAATTCTAATATATAACAATATACATATAAATATTGAGTAACCGATAGTTAATTATATTTACTTAATATATATCAATTAACTAGATAATATGCTAGTTTATAACTAACTAGTTAGTATGTTAATTAATACATACACATATAAATATTAAATAACCTATATAACATATATTACTTAATTACTAATATACAAATTTATATAACTCTTTTTGTAATATATATATATATATATATATATATAAAATCTATAAATGAGCTAACAAGCTGGGCTAACGAGTCAGACGAGTTCAACTTAAACGAGTCGAACTCACGAGCCCCCGTCGAGCTTAATTGAGCGAGCCGGGTATGTGTCACTAACTAATCGAGCAAGTTTCAACAGTAACGAGTGAGCTTGTATAGTATCAAGGTTGAGTTCTGGTGGAGCTTAGTCGAGCGGGTATCGAGCAAGCTGTCAAGTATGTCGGCTCATTTACAGCCCTAGGCGGATGTATGCTATTGTCTATAGTACGGACGTACGAGGGGGGACTGGACATACGCTCTACAAACCATACCAACGAATGTACATGGGACCACCAAACGTACGCTATTTTTTGAATACCCTTTAAGTAATACCTGAATGTACGAGACACTCTTTGGACCACTATGCAAGAACCACCGGACGTCCGCTGGTCTAACAAAGAGTTGGTGACGGATTTTTCCTATAAATACCTACCCCCACCTCTCATTCCTCACGCCCATTTCCACCCTTTGGTGTGCCCCTAGGTTGCCAAAACCCCCTTCCACGTTTTAAGAGAGAGTTTGGTGAGGAAGAGTACTTCCAAGTGGAGTTTTCAAGGAGGAGAGGCCATGTCCATGCTCAATTTCAGGGTAATCCTTGTTTCCCTAGTATTTAGCACTGTTATAGCCTTTGTTTTATGCTTGTTGAGTTTTCCCAAGTATTCATTAAGTTTCCTCTTATAAATGATAATGTTTGCAAAGAACTCTTTCAAAATCCCGCGGTATTATGATTTCTTACGTTGTATGTGCTCTTTTATTTGCTTAAAAGAGGTATAGAGGTCTAAAAGTGAAATAGGAATCGTGTATTGTCTAAATCTTAAAACGGTGTGGTTAACACACTAAGCGGATGTACGCCATCGAGGCCGAACATATGGTTAGTGGACAGAGCACTAGTTTGAGTTTCACATGTGTATGCTTTGGCCTAGCTACATTTTAGGTTAAATAGGGCCTAGAATGACGATGTCTTGTATCCGTTATGACAGGACTTAGCTTTATCGAAGGATTCGCTCGAATGTGCAAGGTAAGTAGACACTTACACTCTTTTTATGTAAAACGTGGGATATGTTAATTGACTGACCACGCGTATGATATGAGTATGTCTACTTTCTGTAATTACTTAGTAACTGTGTTATTAAATAAACTGCTAAGATGCATCATAAGACATGGTACACCGCGGTATATGCGATATATGAACAGCTATGGGCTTACTATGTAAATCGCTGCGTATAGTCAAATGTATGTGTTAAACGAGGCTTTGGATCCATTGGTTTTGTGACCTTGGTGCAACCATTCCCAATAGTTTGATTACTATAGGACGACGGCATTAGTTGGTGTGGGCCACTCGGTCAAGTCGATCGTGTCACTAATATTACGTCGATGTTGTGCAATGGCTGGGACACTAACATTGAATTATAGGTCCCTCGGGACAGTACCAACCCTACTGAGAATGGGTAATATCTCGGGCAGACCAAATGTGGGAGTTATGACTTATAATGCATTAGCCTTTTTTGCATTAAAATACTTAGGTACTTATCATCGGTTCTATATCATAAGCTTTGAAATCCTTAAAACTTATTAAATGATGTATTAGCGGAGGTAATACCCTCTTTTTGGTTAATACTCAAATTGCATGTTTACTTTCATTAAATAGGCTCATGTCATACCTTAAGTGTGAGGTTTACTTACTAAGTCGTTAGTGTAACGCCTCGATAATTAATTAATTTGTAATTAATTCAACGGTTCGTCTTCCAGCCTTGTTCCACTCCGAATAAGACCTCCGGGACCTCTACTCCTAAAAGAAAGAGGATACTAAGCAACGGAAGTAATAAAGTACTGTAAACTTAAATCAGTATAACCAGAGCATCTAATCGAAGATCATCAAAGCAGTGAAAATCATACTATATACATCAATACAAGGAATCTATGCTAATCCTTAATATGCAAGCAAGCATGCATCAAGCCCTAATGTCTACAACATAACTCAAAAGTACTAATTACTATGAGTACCCGCTTAAGCTTACAGTAAGTCCTCAAGTATCTCCTGGATCGAATCCTCCACAAGAATCAGATGCTTCACAATATCCACTATCTAGAACAGCATAATCGTACATATGGAAAAAAAAAAAAAAAAAGGAAAATAATACAAGGGTAAATCCGATGACTTAGTGAGTAGAAATCCACATGACATACCCGTCATTAATTTGTGGATTCTTTTATTTATAAAACACATGCAACATTATGAGATGACAGTTATCATGCGGGCGATATTTATAATATAATATATGCTATAATCATGAGTAACAGTAATAGTTCAACAATATGGTCTACCCGAGATATTACCCCTTCTCAATAGGGTTGACATTGTCCTGAGGGACTTGTAGTACAATGCCAGTACCCTAGCAATTGTATGAAACATACCGTACGTAACACTAGCGGCACGATCGAGTTCAACCCCGAGTGGCCCACACCGCTAATGACGTCCGTCTTATAGTGACCATCCATTGGGAATGGCTACATCATTAGTCATGAGTCATTGGATCCAAAGCCCCCACACACGCACACATTGACCATAAAGCTAATCCGTATAGTAAGCTCATGGCCATTACTATACACGTACCGGTGTACCATGTCTTACGATGTAATTAGTCTTATCAGTCTTTTACATGCACAATTTTACAAGTCTCATTATTATCTTGTTAACAGATACACGTTTTCACAAAAAAGAGTTCCCCGTAGTTCTAAAATGTATTTCATGAGAGTTGCAAAACATGCATGTTTGATATATACAAAATACGTGCAATGCAGAAAAGTAAAAACAAAGCATCCATGTGAGTTTGTACTCACCCGGGCCGTAAAGCTCCTCCATGTAATTCCCTTGAGGCTCCATAACCTCGAATACTGAGAAAAGATCTATCATTAGTTCTATTTCTACTAAAGCACGACTCTATAACAAGAAAACAAGAGTTATGGGACGGTTGGTGAAAATAGGGTTTCCCTGCCACACTCTAGCCATACGTCCAACTTGAGGCCATACGTCCGCTGAATCACAATGGGCCGTACGTCCGGTCACGAGACTGTACGTCCGCTCCGATGTCTTTCGGGGAGAACCTCATTTTCTCTCCACTGTCCGCCTATTCTTCGACTCCTAAGATCAACAAAGCTCCCTAAGGCCTCCTAACGCAGATCGAAACCTCCATGCAAAGAAACAATGCTAAGCTTAACAAAACGCTAGCCTAAGCAAGATTAAAGCATAACTATGCTAACAACTGTAACTAGCAACATAGAACTATAATCGAGCAGTATAACGACGTATTAAAAAGCTAAAGAAATTGAGCGTTACCTCCTTGAAGCGAAACCTCGAGAGTTCCTTCTTCTAGCAGCACCAAAACCTTATAAACACAAAACGGCCTACTGGCAGCCTAGGGGCAAAGATGGGGGTTTAGGGGTGAAAATGGTGTGAAATGGGCGAGGGGGTGAAGGGGTATTTATAGGGCCAGAAAGCAGCGGACGTCCGACCAAAGTGGCGTACGTTCGATACTTTTTCACAACGGTCCAAAGGCTTTCTTGTACGTCTAGGTATTACCCGGAGGGTATTCCAAAAAGTAACGGACATCCGGTCCTAATGGCGTACGAACGGTACCTTTCCACAACGGTCCAAAGGCTATTTTGTACGATTAGGTATTACATAGTGGATTCTGTGAATAATGCCGCGTACGTCTGCCCCAAAGTGGTGTACGTCCGTTGTACTGTTCACAGAGTATGATTGTACTATCTGTCAAACCGTACGTCCAGTGAGGGACCACCGTACGTCCGCACTAAAGAAAAATAGTGTACGTCTGCCAACCCTAGCATACGTTCGTACTAAATGACAAACCAGAAGACAAATTCCCAAAATGCCCTTCTGACAGATCCTAGTGACCGAAAGTCCAATTTAACCCTTAACTAAGCCACTTATGCTTAGTTAAATATTTGGGTCACTACAGTTAGACTTATGCGGTTATTATTCTTTAGGTAACCTTGTTTACTGCTATGGAAATGGCAAAAGATGCTACTATTTGACTGGTTATACTTTAACTATAATTGCAGGTTTGTCTTTACTGTGTTGTTGCTCCATGTTCTTGATGAATTATAGTGACTCAAATTTATTCACCTTCCTTTTTATTTACTCTGACGTTTTTATAAGGGTGATTTCTCATTTGGTCACAAGTTGGCTGTAGTGACCCAAATTACTAACTAGGCATAAGTGGCTTAGTTGGGGGAGTTAATTTGGTCTTTGGGTCACAAAGGCTGCTAGAGGGGTAATTTGGACTTTTGGACAGACGTACGCTAGGTTAGGTGGACGATTACCGTTGTCTAGAAAAGTGGACGACGGGAGACCACCGATACGACGCTACAAATCGCATAAAGCGACGATACGGGGGACCACTAAACGACGCTACTTTTTGAATACCATCTAGATAATACCTGAACGTACGAGGCAGCCATTGAACCATCGGCAAGAACCACGGACGACGCCTTTGGCCGGACGTCACGCTTCTGGGCCTATAAATAGAGCCCTACTCTTGTATTCTCACAAATTCACACCCCTAGGCCGCCAGAGTGTTTCCAGTGTTTTCCAAGCTTGTGAGTGTTTGGTGAGCGTGTGCAGGTGTTTGTGAGTTCGAACGCTTCGTGAAGTGAAACTCTTGCGGTTTTGTTTCAAGGAGGTAACATTCGATCCATAGCTTTTAATTTACATTGTTTTGTTGCTTGGTTATTGTTTAGTTGTAGTGGTTAGCTTAGTTGCACCTTAAAACCCGCTTTAATTAACGTTGGTTAGTGTAGCATTGTTACGTTGCATGGAGGTTTCAAAGGACTAAAGGGCTTTAGGTAGTTCCTAGTAGCCTTAGGAGGAGAATAGGCGGACAATGGAGAAAATGAGGTTCTCCCATGTACGCTTGTCATTGCATACGAATGTACGCACCTAAGCCCGGACGATACGGTCACTATGGTGGCAGGAAAATCCTATTTTCACCAAATGTCCTGTAGCTCCTTTTTCCTTGATTTAGGTTGTTATAGTGAATTAGGACTAATAGAAGGTTTTCCAAAATTTGGAGAACCGACCTTTTGGAGTTTTCGAGACGCATTTACCTGGTGAGTTTTAACTCATATAATGCGTATTGTTATTTTCCATACACTGCACGTTTATTTTGTGTACCGATAAAACATGCATATTTTACAACTCTCAATTTGTACTTGTTGCACATGAACTCTCATTTTGAAAAAAATGTTGTACTGAATCTGTTAACCAAGTGAGAATTGTAAAAAGGACATACATGTAAAATACAGATAAGATAACTTGCATCATATAGCATGGTACACCGGTACGTGCGATAGTAATAGCCATGAGCTTACTATATATGTTAACTTTATGATCGAATGTGTGTGTTATGTGAGGGCTGTGGATCCATTAGTTTCGTGACCTTGATGCAACCATTCCTAATGGTTCGTCACTACAGATGGACGCTATTAGTTGGTGTGGGCCACTCAGGTCGACCTAATCGTGCCACTAATGTTACGTATAGTATGTTATGCAATGACTGGGACACTGACATTATATTATAGGTCCCTCGGGACAGCATCAACCCTGCTGAGAAGAGGTAATATCTCGAGTAAACCATACTGTTGAACTATGATTATTGTTGACACCATATGCATATATCATTCTTATATATATATCACGCCGATTAAACTATCATGAATGAACCGCTTTTGCTCAATAAAACCTGAGTTCATTCCAAACCGCATGGGTATTATCTCGTTAAAAATCACTAAGTCTTAGACTTATCCTTTTGTTTATGTCTTTCCCTATCATTACGAATAAATTGCGTGGTTTAACTACACTAGACAAAGATGCCGTTGGAGGTTACGTGGGTGATTGCTCAGACCGATACGGTAATTTTTGAGGACATGGACCCGGTTTGCTTTAGGAGATATGTGGGAAGATGGAGGATCTGCCCTGCGGATATGATCGAGATCTTGATAGCTTTAGCTTTGTTGAAGCTTAAGTCTAGGCTTTGATCTGTTGATCTTTTGTGAACTATGTTAATGTAACGTATTTTGGATGTATCTATTTCTCTTGTTGACGGTCCGATGACCGATACATTGGTGACAATTTATGTTGTTATGGATGTAGTACTTTATTTCTAGTATCGTTGTGTGATATTTCATTACTATCTCTTAAATCCCATAGTCTTGGAAAAGTCTTCCGTTGTAGTTTTCTCATTACAACGAGAAAGATGATTTTCTGGAGGTCGTGTCTTGGAGGGACATGGCTGGGATGGTGCGCCATGGGGTCAATCTTGGTTAATTGATATTCCCATCGGGTGGGGCGTCATATTGGCTTAGTTGGGTGAATTGCCAGTGACTCCACCGAATTAGTCGAGGCTAATTTTGGGGGGTTACAAAGTTGTCCTCGCTCTGACCATCTATGATCCCCTTAAGCCGCGCTCTCTCTTTCTCCACAAGTAGCGGCGTAGTCGACTGAAAATATTATGGCTTCTTCCTAAAATCAATTGCTATGCTAGGTTTAATTCACTTTTCTAAAAGGGCCATTGAAGAAAATTGTAGTATATATAATGGTTGATATTTGATCAAAGTGATTTTATTGTTTCCTAGAACTTCTACCATGTGGTGACAACCTCATTTCATTGATCTTCATTTTCTAGAATGTGAATTTTTAGCTTGGATAGCATGTATGATGCTTCAGAGCCATTTGGCTACCAGATGTTCCACCATTTCACTTTTAAGTAAATGCATATGGTAGACGTTATGGCTGAAAACATATCTCAAAGCACTTGGAAAAGCATAAATAAAGATTAAGAAAGTAGTCTTACCAATTTAGTTTTGATTTATTATTCATTTGCTTTTTAAGTTCTTTTCCTCTTTATATTGGTTCCTCTCCATATGCATTACTAGGCATAAGGATAATGGACATTTTTCTGGTGAATTGAGATTGGTGGTTGTTTCTTGTGAGTGGTATTATTCGAGTTTATCTATGACAACTATAACTTATACTTGTATTTACTTGAATTTTTCAGCAAGCTCTAACTCGAGTACAAGATCAAAATGGCATCTAGTGGTAGAAATTGTCATCACTCTCCCTCCCCTCAAGAAGTCCATAGGTTTTCTTTAAAACCCTTAAATGTCAGAGACATGAGATAATTTGATCATCTTGGCAATCTTTTAAGTGGGATGATTTATTTTTTTAATCGCATTAAACTAGGGAAGTTCTTTATTTTCTTCCTATTTTTGTTTGGATTTTTGTTTTTAATTTGTCTGTTGGGTACTGAGAAACAGAAAAGTGATGGAATGTATGAACTTATAATAGAATGGCTGAAAATTTTGTGTTTATAGAATTCCAATTATGTTTATGATGGACAATTGGCCAACTTCTTGCATTGTGCAAGATGATAGGAAAAAAAAAATCGGAAAAAAATATATTTAAAAAATAGTGTCAATTCTTAAAAAAACCGACACCTTTTAATTAGTTATGGTTTTTTTAAATAAAAAAAATAAAAAAACCTTTTAAAAGGTGATGGTCTTTTAAAAAAACTAGCACCTTTTAAAAGGTGATAGTTTTTAAAAAAACTAACACCTTTTTTAAGATAATGGTTTTTAAACTGACACTTTTTAAAAGGTGTCGGTTTGGACAAACCAACACTAATTAGTGTCGGTTTTGCCTAAACCAACACTTTCTCCGATTTTCCTACCCTTGTTTAGCTATCATTTGGAACCGTTACTAACTTTGTAGTGACGATTTTTAGCTCTAAATTATCACCAAAAAACCATCACTAAACCTTTATTTTTTTATAGTGACATATATATAGTCGCAATGTGATCCAACTCAGGTCACCCCAAACCCTAATAGAATTGTGAAAGTGATGAAAGTTCAAGAGATTAACTAAAGCTTTTTTTTCCTTTCCTTTATTATCTTTTATCAGCCTAAACATTTGAATAAGTAGACAAAACTCAATATTGATGATCAAACATGGAGACTAATACTATATGGATCCCTTTCAAACCAAATTAAGTTTGATAAAGCTGTAAGCATGCAGCCTCTAGCTACTAAAGTTCAAAGGATACTTTTTTAAATTTTCTGGTTGTAGTTGGCTTAAAATATGATTCAAATTCATTCAAAAGACGAAAGGAACACGTTCTCGTACGTATTGGCTGTCATCATCAACTCTATCATAATCATTGTCTTGATCGATGGACACTAACATTAACCAAGTGAGATATGGAATGGGTGTACCATATAACATTTCTCAAATTGGTATTACAAATGTTTATGCTTGCATGGATTTGAAATTGCAATTTTGGTTTTGTATGCTAATTTTGCACTTAGTTTCCTTCTAATTATTGATGTCCCCAAGAGGTAGTTCAATAGGTCACAAGATCTGTGTGGACATGTCAAATAAAAAAAAAAATTAAGCCTATTGATCATCATAATTTTGGAATGTTTTCAATGGTTAATTAACTAAATAGTAATCTTTTTCACAATCTTTCTCGACCATTGTGAACCACGAGTCTTAAAGATTGTCATAATTGATGGATAGTTGCGGTGATCCAACTCAGGTCACCCCAAACCTTAATAGAATTGTAACATTAAAAAAAATTAAAAATTCGATACATTAAATTCCAAGTTTTTTAACTTTAAGAAAATTAAAATATTGTCAAAGTGATAAAAGTTGAGGAGATTAACTAAAGCTTTTTTCCTTTTGTTTATTATCTTTATCAGCTTAAACATTTGAGTAAGTAGACAAAACTCAATATTGATGATCAAACATGGAGACTAATACTATATGGATCCCTTTCAAACCAAATTAAGTTTGATAAAGTTGTAAGCATATATGCAGGCTCTAGCTACTAAAGTTCAAAGCATACTTTTTAAAGAAAATGCTAGGATTCTTTGTTATTCTCTCACAATCTAAACATAATTTAAGAAAAAATAAAGTTGTATTAGCCTCCACCACCAATTTTTTAGGCATTAGCACCAAATTTGAAACATTAGCGCTAAATTTGAGGCATTAACACTAAATTTAGAATGATCACATTCATTTTTTATGATATCATCCCAAAGGGGTTGGAGGAATTTCTTTCAACTGATCTAGAAAATCATCCTTAACATGTGAGATGCATGTTTTTTAATAATCGGGACAAAGTTGAATAAATTTTATTAAAACTCATGTGCATCTCATGTTATTAAAAAAGGACACGTCACTTTTTCAAAGGTTGAAGGAAATTCTCCAACCCCGGAGGAAAACTTGTCGTTAACCTTCCACCTTAGGTTTTAGTTTTGAATCAAAACAAATTTTAAAATATTAGAACCCAAATATTAACTCATAAAAATTAATCTATTAAGAAAAAACAGTATTACAATTTTATTTTTTCTTAAATTATATTTTACGTAAGACTATAAAAACGTCATAATAACACTACAAAAAAAATCTCTAACAAACCCTTTTTTAAATTTTCAGGTTGTAGTTGGCTTAAAACATGATTCAAATTCATTCAAAAGACAAAAGGAACACGTATTCTCGTACGTATTGGCTGTCATCATCAACTCGTCATCATTGTCATCTTCCTCCTACCCTCCTCCAATTATTTATATATAGAATCTGTATTCTCACTCTATATTTCGCGTGATCTTCTTGCGCGCCCATCCTCCTAAGTTGAACTAACAAATTCATTCCCAAAATAGTAAGAATTTTCATCCACTTCAACATATTCAAAGCACCATGGAAGTAGCTGAAGACATAGTGATTGTGGGAGGTGGAGTGGCTGGACTCGCTACATCCTTAGGACTTCACAGGTACCCTTCTCTCTCTCTCTCTCTCTCTCTCTCTACACACACACATATATATATATGGGTATTGTGTGTGTAATTGTTAGGAGTATTTTGCAGGTTGGGTATAAGAAGCATAGTATTGGAAGCATCGGATAGTTTGAGGAGCGCAGGATATGGGTTGATGACATTTACGAATGCTTGGAGGGCATTAGATGCCTTGGGAATTGGTGACCTTTTGCGGCAACACCATAAAAAGCTTCAAGGGTAATTATCACTCATCTTCTTAATTCTTATCATTGCCGCCGGCCGGCGCCTTATCTTAGAGATAGGTGCTTTTGTGGTTGATGATTAAAGTTTGTGGGGGTGGGGGGGTAGAGTGTTCCCTCCTACTTTTTCTTTTAGAAAAAATATATTTTACCCCCTAAAAGAAACACTATTTTGTAATTTTAATCTTTGAAGTTTAAAAAGGATATTTGAACCCCACAAGTTATCAAATTGTAACAATTTAGCATATGTTTATTAAGTTTTTTGGTCAGTTTGAACGGAATATAAGTCAAGTGTGTCCCACGTGACTTTTAACCCTATTGAAATGCCTTGCAATAAAGTGTTTAAAAAAAAAATTAAGGGTGGTCAAGCGACCCTTAGCTAAATGCAGGTAGTTGTTTGGAGTGGTTTTAATCACCCCAATTCTGGCCAAAGGTGGTCAATTGTTTCAACTACTCAAAAGAGAAATTTAGGGTGGCCAAACCACCTCCAAATTTTTATTATTTTTCTTTTTAATACTTTATCGCTCGAACATTTTTGGAAGTTTAGGCAAAATGTACAATAATGTAAATGGGTGGATTTTCTACAAGTAGTGGTTAATTTACTGATTCAGAGAGAAGAAGAAGAAGAAGGAAAATAAATAAATAAATAAAAATTTTTAAAAAAATTGTAGTCTTATTATGATGTAGGATCCTATATGAAGAATCAAAATCTCTTGCTTATGCTTAATGTGAGAATGTCACTAATGTACAGAGATTGGAGTGCAGGAATGTAACCAACTCAGCAATCTCAGGACTTCAAACTTCAGAATTGTCATTTAAGGCCAAAGGGAAATGGTGAGTAAATTTACATTTCTGCCTATTCTTTCCTGCTCAAGTAGATGCCATACGATACAATGATATTTGGGTTTCTCGATCTGATAAGTGGGGGGGTACTATGTAAACTGAGGTGCACAGCGGAGACCATGAAGTTCGGTGTCTGAAAAGGAAGTTGCTCTTGGAAGCCCTTGCAAAGGATCTCCCTACTGGGACCATTAGGTACTCCTCCAAGGTTGTCTGTATTGAGGAATCAGGCTTCTTCAAGCTGCTGCATCTTGCTGATGGAACCATCCTCAAAACAAAGGTAAACTTGTACAGTAGTACCTCCCAATGTTTCAGCATTTTTGTAATTACACCTCTAAAGTTTAAAAATATGTAATGTCTGGTAGCCGAGTGTGTGTGCGTGTTAGAATATATGATATGGTAAAATATTTATCTTTTAGAAGATTGATTAAGAAATAAGAACAAGACGTAGTCCTTTTTAGAGATGTTTGACACCAAACCACCCTTAAATTCTTTGTTTTTAATTAATGTTGTGAATGCATGAAAGGTGTTGGTTGGATGTGATGGAGTGAACTCATTGGTGGCAAATTGGTTGGGCTTCAAGAAACCAGCTTTTACAGGGAGATATGCCATAAGAGGCTGTATAGATTTCAAGCGTAGTCATGGATTTGAGCCCAAATTCTTGCAGTTCTTTGGGAAAGGTATTCGGTCGGGTACCATCCCTATCAATGATACTACTGTTTACTTCTTCATCACTTGGACTCCTTCCACCCGAGGTGAGACCTTCCCCTAGTCTTAATTTTTGTCAAATCATCACTTATCTAAAAAATTTAATTTGTTAAAGAAAAAAAAAATTGTAAGAAATGATTGGTTTAATCATCATGTGTAGGCACTTTTTCTTAATAAGTGACACCCAACACATTGAATATTTAACTAAAATGATGGGTTAAATTAACAGAGACAATGTTCAAATCCAAGATAGTTGCCTTAATACCATGTAAAAATTAATAAGAAAAGTAAAATATGAGAATTATAACAGAAGCAAAGAGAGAGAAAAGATACAAGAAACTATTTTTTGGCTAGTTCAATGTTAGACACATACGCCCATCTGTGCTATCATTAACTTGATTTTAGAGTAATGCTAGAAAAAGGACTAGCTAAAGTCCTCCTTGTGTCTTCCCAAATGTAACGTACGTGGCTCTTAAAATTATCAATATATCAAAATTCAATAATAATTATTTTAAAATTCAATTGTGATTTTAAAAATTACATTACATTTGGGAGGACACGAGAATGACTCTAGTCCTCCTTATGGTATTATTCTAACAGTTTCCTTGGTACTTAGGACTTTCACATTTGATTATATTTTTTGTTCCTGTAGAGGAAGAGCTAGAATAGGACCCAAAAGACACAAGAAATTAATTTTGGGATGGTTTAGTGTTAGACACATACATTCACCACCATAATTAATTACTTTAAGAGTTATATTAGTTATATAATACAAAGGGTATGGGTGTGAGAATACAAATATGAAAATCAAATCTCTAAATATAAATGAAAAATATTTTAATATCAACCTATTTTAACAGTTTTCTTGGTACTTAATTGGAACTTCACATGATTTGATCACCTTTTTTTGTTCTTGTAGAGGAAGAGCTAGAACAAGACACAGCTAAAATAAAGCAACTTATCTTGAGTAAGCTTGGAAAAGTACCTGATGAAGTAAGGGCTATTGTAGAAAGCTCTGAACTGGATGGGTTTATATCATTGCCATTGAGATACAGACATCCATGGGAGCTTCTTTGGGGAAATATCAGCAAAGGCAATGTTTGTGTAGCCGGAGATGCACTCCACCCCTTGACACCAGACATTGGGCAAGGCGGCTGCTCCGCCTTGGAAGATGGTGTTGTTTTAGCCAGGTGTCTTGGTGAAGCTTTACTGAAAGAACCAACTGGAGAAACAAAAGAGAAAGGTGAAGAAGAAAAAGATGAATATGAGAGGATTGCGATGGGGTTGAAGAAGTATGCCAGAGAGAGGGCATGGAGAAGTATTGAGCTGATCAGTGCTTCTTATATGGCTGGAATTATACAGGAGAGCGAAGGAAAAATGATGACATTCTTGAGGGACAATGCCTTGGTTGGATTCTTGGCAGGTTTCCTGTTGAAAATGGCTGATTTTGATTGTGGGAAGCTTATCATTTCTTGAATGCCAAGCTATTCACATGCAATAGATACACATATGCATACATGTGTTTGTATATATAATCCTCATGAACAATAATAAATCAGATGGAGCGATTGTGTTGTTTCTCTTCAGCAGGAAAAGTCAATAAGTTTGTGAATGCAATAATTATTTCTTTGTTTCATTTTGATGTTTAAAGAGTGAAATGATCATAACATGCTGATTATTTTTGGTATAACTGTAATGGGTGTGACAAGTAATCCAAGTCCTTTGGACCCGACGGTCTGAAAAGCTCCCTCTTCTCTCTCCTCACTTGCCCAAACGATCAAGATTGAAGAGGATCGTTCCCACCCCTTTATATAGTTTTGCTTCTTTTCCATTTGAGTTTCTCTCTTCACGAGATAACTCTTTTTTCTCTAGAGTTTTGTCTATATCTATCTATTGTGATAAATGCAAATCCAAGATCACCAAAGAAGTAAAAAAGTGCATAATAGAAAATAACACAGCCACACAATATACCAAGATTTAAGTAGTTCGACCTAATAAGCCTACATCCATTGTCGGAGATGATCCAAGAGAAATTTACTAACAAAATGATGAACTACAAAGAGTACTACAAATAAAACCACTCAAACCCAAAAACCTCAATGCACCCCAATCTCACTCTCACACAAAAGGCTGATTGCCCACTTTGCAACCTCAATCTCAACGAAGCTTCTACACCCACACTAACCAAAATAGCCGAATGGCTACATATAAAAGGCCAAGAATGCTCCCCCCTAAAGCAAAGTCAAAAAAAGGTGATGCCCTCCCATAAATGTTGCTCCTTACCTCTTTAAATGACCGAAGCCAACTTTTCTACAAAGCCTCTACAACAAAGCCCCTTAGTCAATACTTCTAGAAGAAGCTTAATAAATAAGAAGCATATAGGCAAGTGAGAAAGAAAGGAAGCCATAAAAATTGGGGTCAATGGTAAGACTTGTGAAAAGCAAGTCACCTAATCTGACAAATCTCCACCTTGACTTAAATTTCATCAAGTCTTCAACTCAAATCTTCTCTGGACATCTCCTCCAACACCCCTAAGAGTAATTACAAACTACAAACACCAATCAAGCTCAAGCAATGCTTGAAATTGAGTATCGGAAGTGGCTTAATCAACATGTCTGCTGGATTTTCCACCGAGCAATTTTCTTCACTATGATATCACCTTGTGTTACAACCTCCCGAAGAAAATGATATCTGACATCAATATGTTTGGTCCTCTCATGATACATTTGATTTTTGATCAAATGTATTGCGCTCTGGCTATCACAAAATACAACAATCTCATCTGCTACAAAACCAGATCACTAACCAAACCTTTGAGCCAAATTGCTTCTTCCATTGCCGCTACTGCTGCCATGTGCTCTGCCTCCATAGTGGACAAAGCAACTATCAACTATAAAGTCGCTTTCCAACTAATGGCACACCCTGTGAGAGTGAAAACAAAACCTATCAGAGATCTTCTTTTATCCAAATCACCAACATAATCTAAATTAACATAACCAATGACACTGGAACTAATACCACTGCCTTTATCATAGACTAAGCCAACATCTGTAGTGCCTCATAAATAACTGAGTATCCATTTCACTGCCTGCTAGTGAACCTTGCCCGTATTCGCCATGTAGCGACTAACAACATTAACTACCTATGAAATATATGGATGAGTGCACACCATAGCATACATGATGCTCCCAACGGCACTGGAGTAAGGAACACGCAACATAAACTGCTCCTCATCCTCACTATGTGGCGCTGACGCTGCTGAAAGTTTGAAATGAGCTCCAAGTGGAGTACTCACTAGTTTAAAGTTATGCATACTAAAGTGTTCAAGTACTTTCTTAATGTACTTTTTCTATGACAAGTATAACTTTCCTGCTTTTCTATCCCAATGAATCTCCATACCAAGGATTTTTTTCGCAGCACCCAAATCCTTCATTTCAAACTCATCACCCAACAAAGATTTCAATCTTTTAATTTCCAACATGCTATTAGTGGCGATAAGCATGTCATCCACATAGAGTAACAAATAAACAAAAGAATCATCAACCAATTGCTTTTAATACACATAGCTATCATAGCTACTTCTTTTGTAACCATGTCCGACCATAAAGCTATCAAAGCGCTTGTACCACTGTCTTGGAGATTGTTTTAAACCATACAACGACCTCCTCAACTGACAAACATGATCTTCTTTACCTTCAACAATGAACCCCTCTGGCTGATGCATGTAAATAGTTTCCTCAAGCTCACCATACAGAAATGTAATTTTCACATCAAGTTGCTCAAGCTCCAATCATATGGAGCAACCATTGCAAGCAAAACATGAATAGAACTATGTCTCACAACATGAGAGAAAACTTCATTGAAGTTCATACCTTCTCTCTAACTATAGCCCTTTGCTACCAAACGTGCCTTAAACCTTGCATCTTCAACACTTGGGTTTCCTTCCTCTTTCTTGAAGATCCATTTGCAGCCAACAATTTTAGCACCTTTAGGCAATTTCACCAATTCCCAAGTTTGGTTCTTATGAAGAGACTTAGTCTTCTCATTCATGGCAACAACCCATTGAGCAAACTCACTACTTGTGACAACTTCAAAGTAAGTGAAAGGCTCTTGGACTGAGTGTCCTTTACCACAGTAAGTGCATATGCTACCAAATCTACATAGCCATATCTCTGAGGTGGCATAATCTGCCTCCTGTCTACCAGCCACAATACTAATCTTTTGCTCTTCTTGTGGATCATCATCATCAAAACTGGAATCATGAACATCTGTAACAGGCTGATCTTGAGTGTTATCTCGCACCTTCTATGAAGCCTCCATCTGAAGCTCCACCTCCTTGCTAGAACCCTTCTCCTTTCCTGCAGAAACAATAGACTCCTTTCTTGGTGTTGTGCCAAATACTACCTAAATTAATAGATAATAATTTGTACGTTTTAACTCGCAAGTGCACAAAATCAAAATAGTAATATAATGCAGCAAGTACGAGATCGATCCCACGGAGATTGTTAATTTTATTTAGAATTAATTAAAATATCAATTTTGTCACTAAATTGATACTATTAAAAAGAAATAAAGATAAAGATAAATAAAAGTGTATGGCTTTGATATCCACCACTAATTATGCTCAATTAATAAATCAATATGACAATGCTCTAATCATATTATGAATACCTAATGTTTGCCAACCTAAGGGTATGGGTGTCTACTCCTTAAGCTATTGGTTTCCCTAAGCAATGAATTAGACATAGGTGTCTACTCTGATTCTTTTCTTTCTTAAAGGATTTAGCTTAATGTCTTCCATTGCTTGAAAGTGATAAACACATCACTTTTCTTCTTCAAAAAATACACTCAAACGTTTCTCGAATAATCATTAATAAATGTAACAAAGTATCAAGCACCACCCTTTGATGGAACCTGAGAGGGACCCCATAGATCTGAATGGATATAATCCAATGTACCACTTGTTATGTGGATGCATGTACCAAACTTGACTCTACATTATTTTCCGAGCACACAATGCTCACAAAAGTCAAGAGATCATGTTTTCTGGTCACAAAGCAAACCCCGTTTGCTCAGGATTATTATACCCCTCTCAATCATATGACCCAACCACATATGTCATAAACAAGTATTGTTTGAATTTGGATCATCTGAAGAAGATACAGCAACTTAACCTATTACTGTACTACCCTGAAGAAAGTATAGACCACCAACCTTGTTACCTTTCATTATAACCAATGAGCCTTTGTTAACCCAAATGACTCCACCTTCACCGAAATACTTGTATCCAAGGGAGTCCAAAGTGCCCAATGAATAAGATTTTTCTTCAAATCTGGTATATTTCGAACATTTGTCAAAGTCCTCACAATCCCATCATGCATCTTAATTTTGATTGTACCAATACCAACAATCTTGCAAGCAAAATTATTTCTCATCAAGACTTAACCACCATTGACTAAATCATAGGTAGTAAACCAATCCCTTTTAGGGGACATATGAAATGTACAAGCAGTATCAAGGACCCACTTGTCGTTAGAACGATTATCAGAAATGATAACTACAAGGACAAGGTCTGAACCCTTAGAATGTTCTTCGACAACACCATCCACAGAAGAGGAACTTTGCTTGTCACCTTCCTCTTTATTTTTCAACTTCGGACACTCAAATTTATAATGCTCATACCTTTTACAATAGTAACACTTTACTTTCTTCTTCAACTTGGACTAAGATCGACCTCTTGATTTACCTTTACCCAAATCCCTCTCACTGGATCGACCTCTAAAATTAGAAGAATTTTCTAAACAACCAGTAACAAATAAACCATCTAATTGATTATCATTACCTTTACTATTCAATTTTGTCCTCAACTCCATAGAATTCAAAGTAGATTTAACATCAGCTAAGGATGGTATCTCTACCGTACAACATTGAATTAACAAAATTATCAAAGGCACCTGTTAGTGAACACAACAAAATTAGTGTTTGATCCTCATCATTTACTTTAATATCAATATTTTTCATATCCAAAATAATTCTATTAAAGTAATCAAGATGATCACAAAGAGGCGTATCTTCTTGCATCCTGAGAGTATATAACCGTTGCTTCAGAAATAAACAGTTAATGAGAGATTTTTTCATGTACAAACTTTCCAGCTTCTTCCAAAGTCCAGAAGCAGTTTCTTCATTAGCAACTTCTCTCAAAACTCCATCTGAGAGAGACAACAAAATTATACTATGGGCTTTTTCTTCAAGTTCTCCACGTTTCACAATTTCATCAAATGTTGTAATACCAATTTTTTCTTCTTGCGATTCCAAAACCTTCGCTAAGCCTTGTTGTCGTAACAAAGCTTGCATCTTGATGCACCAAAGGCTAAAACTATTCTGACCATCAAACTTTTCTACTTCAAATTTTGCAGTAGCCATCCCGCAAAATAAAGATCCAGGCTCTGATACCAGTTTGTTGTGACAAATGCAAATCCAAGATCACCAAAGAAGTAAAAAAGTGCAGAATAGAAAATCACACAACCATACAAGACACCAAGATTTAAGTGGTTTGGCCCAATAAGCCTACATCCACCGGCAGAGACGATTCAAGAGAAATTCACTAACAAAATGATGAAGTACAAAAAGTAGTATAAATAAAACCACTCAAACCCCAATACACCCCAATCTCACTCTCACACAAAAGGTTGATTGCCCACTCTACAACCTCAATCTCAATGGAGCTTCTGCACCCACACTCACCAAAATAGCCTAATGGCTATTTATAAAAGGCCAAGAATGCTCCCCCATAAAGCAAAGTAAAAAAAAAAGGTGGTGGCCTCCCATAAATGTTGCTCCTTACCTCCTTAATTGACTGAGGCCAACTTTTCTACAAAGCCTCTACAACAAAGCCCCTTAGTCAATGCTTCTAGAAGAAGCTTAATAAATAAGAAGCAAGTGAGAAAGAAAGGAAGCCATAAAAATTGGGGTCAATGGTAAGACTTGTGAAAAGCAAGTCACCTAATCTAACACTATCCATAGTCTATGACGATTTATTCCCGACCCTCACGAAATAGTAACTACAATATTCATCACTTTCCATCAACTTCTTCCTCCTCATGGATTGACTCCTCCAACACTTCGCTGGCTAGATCTGTGCAGTCTTAAAGATCAACTTTTTTAAAGCCAAATCTCATATTCCATCTGTGAGAAAGCTAAGAAAATAGCTATTTGGTGAAATGCATTCTACTTCTTTCTTATTGAAATATATAGGTAAAGATATACAAGTATAATCAAACATCAAAATTGAGAAGATTATCTTGATGTGATGATTATCTAAGAGAGTAATTACAATTAAGAGTCTTAATACAGAAGAGAGAATTAAACTAAGATAATCACAAGTGTTGTCATTGAATGCAATTGGTCTTGTTTAGAGAAAACTGATTGAGTTCAATGACAACATTACAAATAGGAGTTTTTATACAAGTAGAAGACTCATAGCCGTTGGTGATTACGCTTGAGCACACCAGTGAATGCGCTCGAGCCAACGCGTGATGTTAAGTAGCCACTACTCTTGCGCTTGAGCTCTATGTTGCATGCGCTCAAGCCAACTGATGTTGCTCTGCTAATCTACTTGTGTTCTTGTTGTATTGTATTTCCTTAACACCATCGTCATGAGTCCCAACTCCCCGGCACAGCTTTCTACAACCCCTCCTGAACCCACCCATCGACGGCTGGAACACACACTCATGCAAGTGGATCTAATGCATTGGCACGTGGGTCCCATTGAGATCAATCAATTTTTACATGCTCTATAAAAAATTTAGAAACAAAATATCTGCACTAAAAATGGGTTAAAAGTAGGGTTGGCAAAACGGGTCAGCGGGTCGACCCGTTTACGACCCGTGATGACCCGTGACCCGTTTAAGGTAGACCCAGACACGACCCGTTAACATAAACGGGTCGAAACTCTGGACACGACACGACACAGTAAGTTTCACAGGTTACCCGACACGACCCGTGAAACCCGTTTAACATAGCAGCAAAGAGAGAGAACGACGCAGCAGAGAGGGGGAGAGCAGCTGCGACGTCAGCGGAAGAGAGAGAGAAAGCGGCTGCGAGCCTACGATGTCGGCGGAGGAGAAAGAGAGAATGGCTGCGAATCTGCGATGTCGACAGTGAGCGAAGAGCAGAGACTAGAGAGAGAGCTTTGAGCGGGAGAGAGTGGAGGATGAAAAAAAAATAATGAAAAGTTGAAAACCCATAGAGCGGTGGAGCCTGGACCTGGAGACTCTGAGCGGTGCAACCTGAGAATGAAAGAAAGAAAAAAAAAAAAAAAGGTTTGAAATGCGAAGCGAGTTTGGGCAAGAAGAAAAGGAGAAAAAAAGAAAGGAAAAAAAAAATTGAAAGTGATGGGGTGGGTGATGTACATCATGTACTGATGTTGTCGGTGGATTAGGATAAGAAAAAAAAAAAAAAAAAAAAAGGAGAAAGTTGAGGTGGTGTCAGTGGATTAAGAAAAGAAAAGAAAAAGAAAGGAGAAAGTTGAGGTGGTGTCAGGTACTCAGGCGTGGGAAATCAGAAATTAGAGTTCCTAGGTGAGTTGGTGAGGTGATACTACTGTGATACTCTGGGAATTTTTTTTTTTTTAAATCTTAAACGGGTCTGCGGGTCACCCGCGGGTGACCCACGATACGACCCGTTTAAACAATATAAACGGGTTGACCCGTTTACGACCCAAACCCGTTAAAGGTAAACCCAAACCCGCCAATTTTGTGTCGTGTTCGTGTCGGGTTTACGGGTCGTGTCAAAATTGCCGGCCCTAGTTAAAAGATCAAATAATGTTTCAAATATAAAATTGTCTGAAAATTTTACAAGGGTGTTTGGTAAACCCCTTGTTTAACAAACAAGGCCTACTTTTCCGAAGACCTCAACATAGACTTTTGGTAGAAGCTGACAAGCTACTACTGTCGTGGTTGCAGTCCATGTCAAGATTAACACTTGAACCTAACACTTGCATTGATCAATCGTGTACGTAATAACTTCCATCAGGGTCGTTTTAGTCGCCGCCATTGTCCCATCTTCTTTCTCTAAACCTGTCCATCCTGCTATATATATTGTCTATATAAATAAAGCAAAGCCCCCTAATTATAAAACACCAAGAAGAAAATCTGCTATATTGTCATGGAAGAAGTTGATCGAGACATTGTGATTGTGGGAGCAGGAATATCAGGCCTCACAACATCCTTGGCACTACACAGGTACACTTACGCCAAACCAGCAGACATAGAGCTGTCTCTGTGTCTCTCACGTAAAGTGCTGAAGTTTTAGTTATATATAATGCAGGTTGGGAATTGGGAGCTTAGTTTTGGAATCATGGGATAGTTTGAGAAACACAGGATTTGCCTTAACGCTGTGGACCAATGCTTGGAAAGCTTTGGATGCTGTCGGCATTGCTGACTCACTCCGCCAACAACATTTCCTCATTCAAGGGTACTCATTGCCTACCAATTACCTTTGCCCATCACTTGTTCTATATAGATTGAAGTGAAAATATATATAAGACTTCTGTTAACGCTTATTCTTATTATTTGGTATGTAATTGAGTTCATGATCATTAAATTTGAGTGCAGAACAGTTGTGGTGTCCACAATTTCAGGACTTACTACTTCGGAGACATCATTTCAGGCAAAGTAAGTCAAATAGACATGAGGCTTCCCATTACGATTGTCGAACCCATGTCCTAAACCACATGAGGATAAAACCTAGTTAAGACCACTGAACCACCACCTTAGTGATGAACTCTCTCTTTCATCTTATACTAGCCTGCAGCCAAATTATGTAAATCATTGAATGATCTCATGAGACAAGTACTATCCACGATAATTACTTGCTCAAATTGTTAACAATTTAGACAGATAATATAAAAGGCCCCATTTGAGACCAACATGTCTAAATAGGTGGTAAGACAACCCATGAGGTCTCTCACATTATCTATCATGATTACTAGCAATTCGAGTAGGTAATTACTGTGAATTTCAATCCTTTTTCACAACTTCCTTATGGTTTAATTTTTCATACTAAATTAATGAATATGTTCTAATAACTGTCGGCTGTGATCTCAAGAGGAAACCATGAAGTTCGATGTGTAAAAAGGAATTGTTGTTGGAAGCACTTGCAAAAGAACTCCCAAGTGGCTCCATTAGGTTCTCCTCCAAGGTGGTTTGCATTGAGCAATCAGGCTTCTTTAAGCTGGTGCATCTTGCTGATGGAACCATATTCAAAACAAAGGTAAAAATTATAAACAAAATTATGTACTTATATTATTGGCTTATATCATGTATGAACCGTTGATCTTTGTTCCAATTCCTGGATGAAAGGTGTTGATTGGTTGTGATGGAGTGAACTCGGTGGTGGCGAAGTGGTTGGGCTTTCAGAAGCCCATTTTTACAGGACGAACTGCCATTCGAGGCTGTAGAATCCAAAGACAGTCATGGATATGGGCCCAAATCTACGCAGTTCTTTGGGAGTGGTGTACGGTTTGGTTGCCGCCCTTGTAATGATAACACTTTATATTGGTATGTCACTTGGGTTCCCTCCTCTCAAGGTAAAACCCTCCATCCCAATTTGAGTTTATTTGTTTATACCTTCAATTAGGTATGTTAATCTAAATCCGGCAGGCAATTAAGAGAGGTCTCTGATAAGAGTTATTTGTCCGGGCAAATAAGGATTTGCTTGAATTTAAGATTGCAAACTGTAAATATGATTTAAAGATAACGATTGTAAAATGAGCGATTTAAAAACACGATTTTTAAAAATTGTAGTATTGTTTTTAAAATCAACACACTTCCAAATGATACATTTTTTTGCGATTTGGTTTAAAACTACGCTTTTTGTCCTCAAAATTGTAGTGCACTCAGGGTTTCATCAAAGACTTCTCTCAATTACAGCCGAACATACTACAATCTGAGTAGAAGATTGCAGCCAATCCTAATTCCATGTTCTATATAAAATGCATTTCCTATTCTTACTTTTTTCTGGTTGGTTTCCATGTAGACAAAGAGCTACAAGACAATCCAGCTAAGATGAAGCAATTTGTGTTAAGCAAACTTGAAAAGCTACCTACCCAAATGAGGACTGTCATAGAAAGAACTGAACCGGATGGGTTTACATCATCTAGGTTATCATATAGACATCCATGGGAGTTGTTCTGGGGAAACATTACCAAAGACAATGTTTGTGTAGCCGGAGACGCTCTCCACCCCATGACGCCGGACATCGGCCAAGGCGGGGGTGCCGCCTTGGAAGATGGTGTTGTTTTAGCGAGATGTCTTGCTGATGCCTTATTGAAAGGATCAGGTGAAGAAGACAAGGAGCAACATGAGAGGATTGAAATGGGGTTGAAGAAGTATGCTCGAGAGAGAAGGTGGAGAGCAATTGAACTGATCACTACATCTTATTTTGCTGGTTTTATACAACAAAGTGAAGGGAAGATTATGAACTTCTTGAGAGACAAGTTTTTGGCCAAGTACCTGCGAGGGTTGCTGTTGAAGAGGGCCGATTTTGATTGTGGAAAGCTCAGCATTTCTTGAGGATGTTATGAATTATATGTATAAGATTAAGGATGCCATTTCCTCAAGTTGTAAAGGCTAAAAAATTTCCAATTTCAATGATTTTTTTTTAAGACAATGTTTATTGCCATAGAAAAAGCCTTTCGAGACAATTTGAAAGGTGTTTTTATTTTGTGTAAATATATATAATAAGGGATTTTAAGGCAATAATGAGACCACAAAAGCATAATAAATAGCATTAACAAAATTCTAAAATAATTTTAGTAATTATAACTTTTGAAATTTGATAATTTTGCAGTTGATTCTCTATTTGTGATCATTTTTCTTTCAATTTCTATATCTTTATGATGGGAAAACTATTAAGCCCTTGGTATTAAGCTACAATAGTCTTAACAAATAAAATTAATTAGAAGAAACTTCACTTACCTCCTGAACTTTTGTGGTTTTTGCAGACACCCTCTCAATGTTCAAAAACTCTCATTTAGGTGTATCAAACTTTGGTTTTTTCTCACTTTGCCCTTTCCGTACAAAAAATTCTTCGCAATGTCAATTTTATCCTTGACTCCAAAACTACATTATTCCCAAAATGACGTGGTTTTAGTTTTGAAGTCGATAGTAAAATTGGCATTATGTTAGGATTTTTTGTATGAAATGGGCAAAGTAAGAAAAAACCAAACTTTGATACACCTAAATAAGAGGTTTTGAATGTTATGGGTATTTGAAAAAGTGGTCAAAATTCAAGGGAGGTAAGTGAAGTTTTCCCAATTAATTAAAAACAGTTTTATGCTTTTATTTCTTCTCATTTATGTTTCATTTTGTATTATAGATGATACTCAGGTTATGACTAAATACGAAAATGGTATCTCCATCCATATTGTATTAATAAAATGAATGGATTTCCACCTCAAAATGCAATTCGAAAATGGTTTGGCCACCCTATACCAGCCTTGAGTGGCCAATCCACCCTAAATGGCCAAAATAGGGGTAACTAACCACCCCTATTGGCCAAAAATAAGGTGGTTGAAACGCCCTTATTATGGGATGGCCGAACCACCCTCATTGCCTATAATAGCCTTAGGGTGACCAAACCAAACTAAGTGGAAATCCGTTAATTTTGTTAATGGAAAATGGACAAAGGTATTATTTCAATATTTAGCCATAAGCTAAGTGTCATTTATGATACAAAATGAAACATAGGTGAAAAAATAAATAAAAGCGTTAAAACCCAAGTACCAAAAATATATTTAACCTAACTATTAACTTTGAAAAATCTCAATTTTGTATTTGATCATCTATATGAGAAAATATTTCTTTCAATATTTATGTGACTGAAAACCTTTCAATATTTAAGAGCGTCGTCGTTTTAACTTTTCCCATTGTCTTTCTTCTTCTCCAGTCATTGTCTCTCTTTCTCTCTCCCTCTCTCTCGGTGACGTGCAGTGCCAAAGAAGTAGGCGAAACCCTAGCTCAAGCCCAGTTCAAGGTCGATTCCCCCGAACTCTCACTCTTTTCCACTCTTTTTTCGCTTTCCCCATTCATGAATTTTTACTGAAATTTGTGTGTGTGAACACAATTTTGGCACAGCCTCTTCGAGATGACGCAAGACGTAGAGATGAAGGAGCTCCCAGCTCCCTCCAACTCCGCTTCTTCCCCTCCTCCCTCAACTCTACACCGTAAGATCTTCCTCTACATACAATGACATGTATGTGGTGTATTTATGTAGTTATATATATATATATATATATATATATAGCCCAATTCTTTATTTATTTTTTATTTTTTTTCATATTGCTATCCAAATTTAAATCACTTTTGTTAAATTTTTGAAATTGAATATCTTGGTTTTGATTGTTTTGCTCATACATTGGGAATTGCGTGTTAAATTTTGAATGATGCGATTTTCGAAATCGGTGTTGTGAATTTGTTTCAGATTTGAAGGAGATTGCTGTAAATTCTAATCACTGTTGTCAAATTTGGATTGTTTTGCGCATATATTTGTCAACTGGGTTTTGATTGTTTTGCTCATATATTGGGAATTGTGTTAAATTTGAATCTTTGGTGATTTTCAAAATCGGGGTTAGGGTGTGTTTCAGATTCGAAAGAGATTTAATTTGTTAAATTGTGATCACTGTTGTTGATTTTCTGAAATTGGTTATCTGGCTTTTGATTGCGTCGCTCGTACTGGGATTTGCGTGTTCAAGATTGAATATTTGGTTTGGTATTTTGGAATTCAATGTGATGGGCATGTTTTCCAGATTTGAAGGAGATTGCATCTCTCATTGAGACTGGTGCGTATGCCCGTGAGGTTCGCCGCATTGTGCGTGTGGTCCGGCTCACCTTGGCACTGAGGCAGAAGCTGAATGCGCAGGTGCTCTCTGCATTCCTCAATTTCACTCTGACCCCAGGATCTGAGTTGCACAGTCGCTTGTCCTCGTACCTTCCCAAGGTAAAATGTTGGAGGACTTGTGAGTTTGTTGGTTCCTTTTGAAGTTTATGTTCTCTCTAAATTTTGTAGTCATTCATGGAATGATGTGTAATTGTTTCGAGTAAAAACCTGAGTATAAAGGTATTGGTAAGAGTAGGTTACTTGGGTAAATTGGGAGTTGCCTATTTTGCATGACCTTATGATCTAGACATAACACCAGATATGCTAATCCCTGCAATATTGCATCAAGTATTGTCTCCCTTCATTCTACCGAGGGTGCAAAGCACAAGAGATGTGTTCTTAATTCATTATATTCGTAATTTATATTTTGAAATTTTGTGATGCTTTCAAGCACTAGAACTTGTAAAGATTGGTTACAGGAAGATGAACATGACATGGATGTTGACACTGCAACATCTGCAATTCAAACTCCTGCGAAGCACTCCTTGCCAGAGCTGGAGGTTTACTGCTATTTGCTTGTGCTAATATTTCTGATTGATCAGAAGAGATACAATGAGGTAATATAAATAGATCAAAATCTTTTTTCTTAAGCTCTTTCCCGCACTGCACTCAAGATGGTTTTAACATCACGTTGTTCTTTCAGGCTAAAGCTTGTGCCTCAGCAAGCATTGCCCGATTGAAGAACGTGAATAGGAGAACTGTTGATGTGCTAGCATCCAGGCTCTACTTCTATTACTCTCTTAGCTATGAACTCACAGGGGATCTTGCTGAAATTAGAGGGTTAGTTTATTTTGTCATGACTACTTGATCCTCATCGATTATTGTTATGTCTGTATCAGTCAGCCAAGGATGTATTGGATTGAATGATCTTGTGTCTCACTTAAACTGATCCATTGTATAACTAATTTGTGCACTCATGCATTAACAGTAACCTCCTCGCCCTCCACCGGATTGCAACCTTGCGCCATGATGAGTTGGGTCAGGTAAATCTTCAATTGTAGGATCATGTGTATTTATGCTATCACTTTCTTATATCTGGAATTTGGCGTGATGCAGGAAACACTTCTTAACCTTCTACTTCGAAACTACCTTCATTACAACTTATATGATCAAGCAGAGAAGCTTAGGTCCAAGGCACCTCGATTTGAAGCTCATTCAAATCAGCAGGTAAATCTCAATTGTTTTTACTATATAGCTATATGCCCATTATACTTTAGGGGGCCTCTTAAATGTTTAGAATGTGGTTCAGTTTTTGTGGAAGGCTAATTGCATATCTGCAACTCTAATATTAAGTTTTTAGGATTCAGTTCAGTGGTAGTTATACTTATTCAACAAGATTTAACAATTAATCTAGAGATGGTATACATTGCATAACATAGCCTATGTGTGACATCTTTGGAATGCATGTTAATTTTTGTGTTCCATCCTTCATTCTACTTCCTAGAGATCCTTAATTACAATTGTAAACTTTAAGGAACTGGAAAAAAAAAAAAAAAAAAAACCTTTGGTGGAAACTTGGTATTTTTCAAACAAGGCATCAATGATTAAGATCCAATTGCTGAGAAAATTTGTGTATAATAGTGAAGGCACTGTTATTTATTTATTTATTTACTTTTGGTGCAAGGTTGGAGAGTTGTTTAGTTTCCAATCTCACTGATGGAGCACTTACTATGGCCCTGTCACCAGAGGCCTGACTTCTTTTTTAAAGTACTTATAAGCTGCATTTCTGATACCGGCTGTTCTTTTGCAGTTCTGCCGCTACCTCTTTTACCTAGGAAAGATCAGGACAATTCAGCTGGAGTATACAGATGCAAAAGAATCCCTCCTGCAAGCTGCTCGGAAAGCCCCTGTTTCAGCACTTGGTTTTCGAGTTCAATGCAACAAGTGGGCAATCATTGTTCGTTTACTGCTAGGAGAAATCCCTGAGAGGACTGTGTTTATGCAGAAAGGCATGGAGAAGGCTTTGAGGCCGTACTTTGAATTGACAAATGTAAGTCTAGATATTCCCGTACTATAGTCATTCATTTTAGTTTTTCCATATAGAATGGGGGCTGTCAATAGGGTGGACTTGGTACAGAATGCAGATACGATGACGTCCAAGTTCCAATAATTTATTCCTGAGTCCCCAAGTTCAAAACAGCCTGGCACTTTAAAAACATTGCTTAATTTGGATCTGAATAAAATTTAAAACCAAATCTTAATCCAAATTTTACACTAATCCAAAGTTGTATTCTCATCATCAGAAATTATTTTTGGTGATAGAATAATCTTAATCTGATTTAGATCAAGCAAACTCAGATCCTGATCCATCCGAATACTAATAGCACAATAAAGAAAAAGGTTAGAGAAATGGTAGTTTTATGATAGAATGGTTCTGAGGATACCCTTGATGTTTTCTTAATTGTGATGGTAAGCTCAGAATGCATTATCTTATAAATTTGATCACTATAAAATGCAGAATTCGGCTAAACTGAGACTCCAGTTTTTTCCAAATTGTGAATTTATTTTAATAATTACTAGTGTGACACTTAACTCTGTCAGGCATGAGCCTCTAAGAGATCAAATCCTTAGGTTCCCCAGCTTTTGCTGCTAGTATTGAAAAATACTGTTTTTTTTTTTTTTCAGGCTGTGCGCATTGGTGATCTGGAGCTTTTCAGAAATGTGGCTGATAAGTTCTCAAGTACTTTCAATTCAGATCGTACACATAATTTGATTGTTAGACTGCGGCACAATGTCATAAGGACTGGTTTACGCAACATCAGTATATCTTATTCCCGCATCTCTCTGGCTGATGTTGCAAAGAAGTTGAGATTGGACTCTGCAAACCCTGTTGCTGATGCTGAGAGTATTGTATCAAAGGCAATCCGAGATGGTGCAATTGATGCCACTATAGATCATGAAAATGGATGGATGGTATCAAAGGAGACTGGGGACATCTACTCTACAAATGAGCCTCAATTTGCATTTAACTCGAGGATTGCTTTCTGCCTCAATATGCACAATGAGGCAGTGCGTGCTCTTCGATTTCCACCGAACTCCCATAAAGAGAAAGAAAGTGCAGAGAAGAGGAGGGAAAGACAACAGCAGGAGCAAGAGCTTGCAAAGCACATTGCTGAGGAGGACGATGATGAGTTCTGATTGTGTAGTGATCTGCAAAAGGCACTTTCTGCTCTCCATCAAGCTTTCCCATCGCTTTGAAATTCCCTGGCAAGTTGTTTTCATTTACTGGTTTTTTTACTGTCATTAGCCCTTCTTTTAATTAAGGTTATGCCATAGGTTATTGTTTTAATCTGGCCGACAGTTCTTTCATCACATTGAATGATATTCTGAAGTTCCATCTGTTCCCCTTTGAATATTTTGTTGTTAATGGCACTGATAGTGAATGTTCTGCTCTCTCTAGGCAGAGAAGGAACGTTTATTTCTTTAGCCTTCCTATTGTGGGTTGGTCAATGCTGCTTCTTTTGTGTGTCCCCTTTCATTTACAAAATGGTCAGGTTCTGGTTTAAAATTCTTTGCAAGGTTTGAGAGGAATTTCTGTAAAACCATGGCTTGCTAGGAGGTCGTTTGCAGATGTGCAAATCAAAGTGGTTCTACTAATTTTCTTTATTCTGCCTATTAAAGTGTTGCCTGAACAATAGAAAGACAATGATTGTTCAATGAACCAGGTATTCCATATATTTAATGATAGAATTCATTCATTTTTCATTATCTTTTAACTATCTCCATAGTGAATAGATGATTCCATTATTGAATTTGTGTAAGGGTCACATGAGTCACAAATCTAATGGTTTATTGAATTTGTAAAAAATATGGGTTCAAAGATGGTCGGGTAACACATCTCTTTCTTAAATGATAATTTGCTTATTATTTGGAGTTTCTTAAATGATAATTTTTTTATAGATCTGACTTACATGTTATTAAAATAATAGCATGTATGTTATAGTAAAAGCAACGGTTAAGATTGAATCTCAAAGTTGACTTACTTTTAAAAGCTTTTAATAGGAAAGAAAAAATTAAAAGAGATTTTGAGAGATTCAATATTAGTCGTTGCTTTTACTACAGCATACATGTTATTAAAATAACATGTAAGCTAGATCTTTTGCTGATTATTTAAGAGTTTATGAAACAGTAATTGGTACTGTAAGTTGGACTCTTTTAATAGACACTAGGGAATGATTGATTCTTTTTTCCTTTTTCTGTTTTGATTCACGGGAATGATTGATTCTTTAGAACTATAAGCAGTTTGAAAAGAGTAATGCTAAAACTTTATTTTTATCCTATAACTATCATATTACAATGACATGACAAATCTAATCAATTTTTAAATTAGTTATTGTTAAGAAAAAAATTAAAAAAATAAATAAAAATAAAAATGTTTTTTGCATTTCTTTGCCAAAAATATATATTCAAATTGAGGAATGTTAAAGATTATATTTTTAACTCACAATTATTTTACAATATTGATGTGACAATTTTAATTAACCTTTGATTTTTTTTTTTTTTTTAAATAAGACTTGATTCAATGATTGGTTAAATTGTCAATTGTGGATGGTTATGAAATAAACGTTTGTAAGATAATTGTAGAATAAAAATGTAAATTTTAATAGTCGTTCAAACTTAATTTATCAAAAGCTTAAAATGGAGTTAGGCTATGGTGCCAAATTAGAGCACTCTTGTATCTATTGGCATGCAATTTGGTCGTACCATAACAATTTAAAAGGTCCACTTAGCAAAAGGGGATGAGAGCAGTTGTCATATGGGCATGGCATAAAGGTGGGGTTTTTTGTCCACCACTCATAAGTTGACACCTCACCATTTTAAGAAAAATGCACAAATTTAAAATGAAATCAAAACACTCAATCAACTAATCAAGCAACCAAATAGATGACCCACCGCCCACCTCCAGCGACATTTTCAGCGGAAAAAAAATTTAGCCACTGGGGGTGGCCACGATCCACCCCAACGGCCAGGGGGAGAGATCCAGCCACCCTCAGTTGCCCTATTTGTCTCTCCGGCGAACCAGCAAACCAAAAAAAAAAAAAAAGATAGATCCGGCCACTGGGGGTGGCCGCAATCCACCCCTACGGCCAGGTGGAGAGAGATCCGGCCACCCCTAGTAGCCATTTTGTCTCTCCGGCGAACCAAAAAAAAAGATCCAGCCAGTCAAAAAAATCGTTTCTAATACCTCAAAAATTGATTCTAATGCCATAAAACTAGTTTCTAATGCCTCAAAATTAAAACCTAAAGGGGAAGGTTAACCCTTTTTGGGCTTTTATCATCCTAAAAAAAAAAAAACCAGACCCACCCCTTCGGAAAAACCAAACCACAGTTGATGAGACCTAGCCGTGGGTTTCGGTGGCCAGCCAGATCAAGGCCGGCCGTGGGTCTGCACCGTGAGGTTCTTGGCTCTACACCGTGGGTCTCTCACAGACCCACATTCTCCTCTTTCTCCTCATAGTTCTCCTCTTTCTCTTCATCCTCTTTTCTTTCTTCTACTGTAGGATTTTTTTCTCTTCTTTTTTTTTTTTTTTTTAGCATTTTTTTCACTTTATGTGAGGTGTCAGCTTGTGATAGATGGACAAAAAACCCCACCTTTTTACACCAACCGTATTGAAGTTATTCTCAAAGGGGATTACTATCTCAGACAAGACCAGGAACTTTGAGCATTTTTGCATCCATAATTCAATTTCAGGGCATTTATCTTACCCTCCTGTTTAATTTTCCTTAGATAAGTCGCACCAACCAGATATGGAATTTCTCCCTGATATTGTGGCATTCCCTTGGAGAAAAATATAAAATTCAACTACAGAAAATGCTATTGGTTTTAGAAACTAAAATCAGGTTTTGGAAACTCCTGAGTCCTGACATGATTTTATATGTATCAGTTGGACCCAACGGGTTCACTTTCCACTAAGCAAGATTAAGGCAAATGTTATAAACAAAAGGGCTAATAACTTTTTTAGTACTTGGGTTTGTAGGTTTTTTATTTGTCCCCCCTAAAGTTCCAAAACTGTCATAAATAGTTTTTTATTTTTTCCCCTATGGGAAAAGACTAAGTTATACCTCTATTAGGTTCTGTTGGCCTCTGTCACATGTATCACCATATAAATATGCCATGTGTCCTAAAAATTAAAAATACAAAATAATAATAAAATAATTTTTTTAAAAAAAAAAATTGGAAAATCCAAGGGTGGCCAACCACCCCCATTTTAGTCATTGGGGGTGGCCGAACCACCCCAAAAAGGGGGTGGCCAAAACACCCTCAAGGCCCTTGAGGGTGGTTCGAACACCCTCAAACCGGCCTTAAGGTGGTTCAGCCACCCCCAATGACCCAAATGGGGGTGGCCGGCCACCCCTTTGATTTTTCATTTTTTTTTTTTTTTTAAGGTTTAGTTTTTATTATTATTTTGCATTTTGTATTTTTATGACACATGGCATATTTATATGGTGGCACATGTGACGGAGGCTAACGGAACCTAACAAAAGTATCAATTTGGTCTTTTCCCAGGTCAGGTACCATTTGTAACTATTTTTAAACCCTAGGGAATAAAAATAAAAAACTGCAAACCCAAGTATTAAAAAAGTTATTAACCCTCAACAAAAGTAATTGAAAAAGTAGAATTTCTACCTGCAAGATAACAAGAAATAACAAGATCACTTGTTTCTATCTTCAGTACAACTTAAAACGAAGTTCTATAGAAAGATAAATGGTATAATCTTTCAAAAATTTCCCAAGATTCACATGAATGAGCTTTACCTAAATCAATCTCCTAGAAGAAACAAAAGCAGTGCAAAAGAAACACAACATATTCAACAAGTTTTACGGAAGAAAGATCATAAAGGTTTAGTTTCTAGTGGCAGCAGTCATTCACCCAGCTGAACTCAACCCGAATGATTTGACTATGGTGCTGACTCTTTCTGCAAAAGTTCTGGACGTTATTTTTTTACCTGGCACATGAAATGGGTTTGAAACCGCATCTACATATGCAGCATGGAACCTCCTGAAAAACTGTACAGCATATTGCACAAAAATGTGAAATCAGGACACTATTCCAAGAATGTTGCAGATGAAGACTGCAATAATTAAAAAAGTAGCAGCAGCAAATATGATTCACAAGGATATTATTCAAAAAAAAATAGTTTAAGCAAGCCAAAAAGTGGCAACCACTACATTATGGAACAAGTGGATGATGATGCAGGAAAACCAAAGATTTATAAATGGATATATCAAGCCACTTTACTATATTATGGAACAAGTGGATGATGATGCAGGAAAACCAAAGATTTATAAATGGATAGATCAAACAAGTTATATAAACATGTACTACACAAATTTGCTTGCATATCGCCTAGCAACCTAAAGTAACATTAAATAAAAAGTGCAACTACCTACATTTTTTAAAGTGAATCACAATGACAAGAAAACATAAAATTGATTAAGTAGAAGATCCCAAGTTATGTATGATCAACCTAGGCCATATGACTAAAACATGTTCATTTCTCCTCAACCGATGCTTAATCAGACAGAAATGGTGATGTTGACAATATTATATCCACAATCTTCTTCTTTAGACAAGAACTTAGCCAGAAAAAAGCTGCATCCATCCATTACAACCAATTACATTTAGATAAGATAATTTCATACATATCGCATCTCAAAGGTCACAATCGATTTCTCCTGGTTGAGGCAGCAAAGCTGCAAAGATGCTTCACAACCTCACAGCCCATGCAAAACAGGTAACCAGATAAAGATTGTCACCATAACGATTGTACTAGGGAGCACACCCAGGTTAGCAACATGTCAAAAAAGTATCGCTCAAAACGTATCCAGGAAAGCACCCTCAATGATAGGACTGACAACAGAGACAAGCCAGTTAGGTCAAAATGGGAAGAGAGACTAGCTGCCACAAAATTTCCAAGTGATCACCCTCAACGCAATGGACTGAAAAGGTAGCAGTATAGCTCAAAAAGTATTTAAAACACAATTATCTTGTGTCCAATGATATCAACCTCATTCTTTTTCACTGCAGCAGACTAGGATGAAAGTGGATGAGAATTATATAAACTTAAGTGCCACCAAGATGAATGAGACCATCCACTTTCATACTCTATACCACACCCATGTTATCAAAGCTACCTTCTTACACTAGTCATGGTCCAAACTTCCTCGAAGCTCTGGTTCTTCCCATTCATGTTACTTCCAGAAGGGAAAAGAATTATGTTTCAGTACGCTCTAGTTCTTCCTATTCATGAGTTTGAATCCTCACTCTACAGTTTGCTTCCCATTTCAATTAGATATTTTAGTGCACATTAGGCTCACTTATTAAGAGAAATTTAGAGCCCACCCGTGAGGTGGAGAGAAAGTTAGAATATTAATTAAATAATTCAATTTTCCCTTTACTATCAGCTTAAGGTTTTAAAATAAAAGTGATTCAACAATATATATTCTAGATCAAATTAATTTCTCATCACCCACATTGCACAAGCTTTCAAAATCAAAATTAATGTCTCATTCACTCTGATTTCTCAGGAAACACTACCTATAGAACCAGATAAAGCCGATCCATAACCATACTCACATTTCTAACATCCGCGTCTCTGACATCTAGATCCGTTGTCACCACGATAAACTTCACCTTCGTGTTAGTCAGATACCCGTACCTACCACAACAACATCATCTACAAAATCATTCACAATCACAACACTACACTATTGTAAGCAAAAACACATTTTTCTTACAATCAAATTCACGATTACTATGTTTTAAAAGTGCACCAAAAAGAATCGACAACCCACAAAGACACTCACACTTTGTAATTCTCCGTCGGGTACAGCAGACCCAGAAATGTCTCATTCAGTGGCGATCCAGATTTCTTCGGATTGTTCACTGTGAAACATAAATTATTCAAATTAAATCAATTCACGTTCGTAAAATCCAAAAATCATTCTTTTCAATCAAATGGTTCTGATTTCTTCGGATTCTCAACAATTTTACGAGAAAACCTGGAAGCCGAACCGTACGGATCGTGGACAAGATCGGAATACTCAATTACCTCGCTCGTCGACGACGTCGAGAGAGCAGTGGACGATGTGGTGGAGCTTGAGGGCGTCGTCGGCCTCGGTGAAGCTCTGTATGTAAAGCGGGTTGTTCTGTCAAAAACAACATCAATCATGAGATTTATGATTGGATGCACGAGGAGGACAAGTAAATAGGGAGATCAGAGAGGAGAAATGGAGTGAGGGTGCACCTGGTGACCGACGACGGCGACGCAGACGATCATCTTCTCCGGCATACGTAAAGAGTGGCCGTGTTTTCCGTCTGGAGCAAATGAAAAGTGTGTGCTGGTCTTTGTACGTAGTAGGCCTTGTGATGGCCCTGCAGGCCCAAACAATTCCATCACTACGTCGTCGTCTTGCCAGCACAAATTTTTTATATATATATAATTTAATTTAATTTAATTTTTTAATGTTTTTAATTTTTTAAAAAAATATTATTTCAATTAATTAATTATATTGGCACGTATCAAACCATGATTGCTGACTTGCTGCTGACATAGCATTTCATCAATTTTTGGGCAGAATTTTGACAGAGGGATCATCTCCATCTTTAGACAAACTATAAGGACCTCTTGTGATAAAAAGTAAACCCTAAGTAAAAAATGAAGTTCTCAAGAGGTAGTTCAATCGCTCAGATCACGCCTAATAAAGCGGTGGTCACTAGCTCGAATCTCCATCCTCCCTCTTGTACAAACATGTCAAAAAAAAATAATAAAGAAAAGAAAGAGTAAAAAATAAAGAAGTTAAACAACATTAGTGAATAAAGTATTTAAGCCTTTTTTTAACTTCTAATAATTGATTTCAATTAATTAGTTATATTTTTATTATCCAAGCCAACTTTTCTTTGGAATGAGGTTGAGACAATTTTTCCCACTCAATTTATTAAATTGGGTAAAAAAAAATGATAAATCCCTTTTTTTGTGTCTCATTTTTATTTCATAATATTGATGTAACAGTCTCGACTCTTAATTAATTGTTATAATTTTTTTTTAACAATTACTAATCCAAAAATTAATTGACGTTTATGTATTAGCATCGTGTGATAAAAATATAATTTCTTGCATTACTCATTAAACTTATGAGTAATACTATATAACATTTTTATCAATGTAATAGTATTAACCAACTTTTGAATTTTTTTTTTTAAATAAACAATGACTAATCTAATGGTTTGTTAACGGTCAAATCACTATTGTGAAATAAAAATATAGTTTTTAGCATTATTCAACTGATATATGTCTAAAATATATGTAATTTTTACTTGCATTTTTTATTCTCACATGTAGTTTTTAATGAAATACTAGTTGTTTCTAAAACAAAACCAAAAAAAATTAATTAATTAATTAAGTATGCAATTCTCATATACATTTTGAATATATTACAAAGTGTTTTGAATTTACTTCATTTTTTATGGCATGTAATGCCCTGAGTTTGTGAAACTCTTTCATCTTTCTTTCTTTTAATTTAGGAAAAATTTCACTTAAAACTCTTAAATTATCACGCATTTTGAGAAAATCCTCACAAATTTCAAAAACTCTTAATTTTATCATCTAAACTATCAATTTGATGTAATGTATCTCCTTTGTCAAATTTTAAACGTTAAAAATAATAAAATAACATTTTATATCCTTGGCTTTTTATAAATTTCAATTTTTAAAAAAATGAAAAATAAATATAAGGGTAATTTGGTCTTTTTAGTAATTTCATTAGGAGTTAATGGTTGAATCTGACAGAGTGGTCAATTGAATCAAATTGAAAGTTTAAGGAATTAAATTTAGAGTTTTTAAAATTTGGATAATCTTTTCAAAACGTGTGATAGTTCAAAGTCTAAAGTAAAGTTTTCCTTTAATTTATTTGAAAAAATAAAAAGTGATATAATTTTCTATATCTGTCTACTCCACTGAATCAATTTCAAAAGACCATTTAGTGCCACCTCCTACACCAAAAAAAAAAAGGTGAAAAATAGTAATTACTCCTATCTTAATATACTCTCTTGAGCCAAGGCTTAGACGTTACATTTTAAGCTAATCATTGTGATTAAGAAAATATCTCTTCACTCTCTCTAAATAGGATTTTCAGTGATCAAGATGTGAATAGATTATATATATTTATAGCCTTTATTTTTGACTAATTCAAGCTAAAGGAGTACTCATATCTAAATTTTCTATTAAGTGTATATGTTTCAGTTTGCGATTTTAAAACATTCATAATTTTTAAAAATATAATTAAATATTTAGTAAAATTACAATATGGCTGGCAAAACGGGTTGATAGGTTGACCAACAAATGTGCTCATTTTAATATGCTCCAAATGAACTTGAAATGTCACATGAATTGTTATCTATTGTCAAAGCATCCTCTTCTTTGTAATCCAATTTCATTAAAGTTTATTTTATATCAAAAGATAAGAGGAATTTGAGGCATGTCCAAACTTTTGCAACATTAGGGCTAAAGAGAAGGGAGGGAGAGTGGCAGAGTGCGACGTTCGTAGCGAGCGGAGATAGAGAGCAGCAAGCAGCAAGTGGAGAGAATGAATTTGTGAAAGGGAGAAAGAGAGAAAAATCAAAGAGTGGTGGAGAAAGAAGAGGGGGCAGCGAGGCGTAAGAGTGTGAGGAGAGTTGGAGAGAAAAAAATGTTTTAGGTTTAAGAGGTCATTCGTCCTTTAGGGTTTATATATATATATATATATATATATATATATATATATATATAAACATGTCAAGATGACTTACCAGATACAAAATAAACGGTCAACCCATTTATGACCCAAACCCGTTTAGGGTAAACTCAAATCCGGTAACTTTGTATCGGGTTCACAAGTCGTGTCAAAATTGCTAACTCTAATAAGATCAAACTTCTATTAAAAGTATAAGTGATGCTCAATATATGAAATATTTAATTAAAATAAGAGCAAATTATAAAAGTTAATGTTTGAGCTTATAATTAGATTATGAAGAGCACTCATGAAATTTGATACCAAATTAAATTACCACTTATTTTAATAAAATAAACTGATAAAAAATAGTAAATTTAATCATTTAATTAATATTTTTAATGTTCTTTGATCTCTCATTAACCATATAATATAGTTATTGCTTTATAATACTTTTTTAATTGAATATTTTTAACTGAATTGTATCATATTCCTATCCTACCCCCAGGTGTCTTTAGAACTCAATGAATGTTCTTGACACACTCATTGATCTCCAAAGTAACAGATTACAAACAAAGCAAATGGATCTTTCTTATTTTCTTCAGTTATGCTGATTACCCTTTTTTTTTTCTTTTTTTTCTTTTTTTTAAGGATGTGCTGATTACCTTATATACACGTGCAATCAGCCTAACAAGTAACAACCCTTCTAACCACTTAACAGTAATCTAACGGGCTCAACTTTATTTCAGCTAGAGGCCCAACTACTAACAATCCTTCTTACAACTCATCTTAACAGATAAAGTCTAACTCCTAACAACCCAACAGTTGAAGCCCATATATTAACAATCCAACGTACAGCCTTCAAGCCCACTGTACCTCAGCTTATTTCGCATCCTATAAAAACCTTCCCCAACCGATTATTCTAAAAAGAAATCCTTGGAGTACTAATTATTTTATTAATAAAAACTTATTAATATTATGTGTAACTCATTAATTAAAGAAAAATAAAATAATTAATTAAGAAAAATGTAACGAGTATTGAAGAATGAACTCTACATCAAGTTAATAAAACAGTTAGTACTCCTAGTACTTTTTTATTCGAATGCAGCGTTTTATACAACTGCTAAGCGTTATTACTACAATAGCTCATTCATTGATATCTTGCCACATGTCCCTCATTATTGATATTTTGCATACCAGCTCCTTCTCACTTGCAATAGCCTTTGCTTTTTCCTTTTCTTTTCTCAACCCTAACTGTATGTTCTTCCTCCATTCTTCTCAACCGCCATACCCTCTCTTAGGTTTAATCTCTTGGATTGAACCCTAAAATACCTAACAGAATCTTCTCTATGTGGAAACTATGCACCCGTATAGTTATTAATGTGATTTATATGGTAAATCACGCCCTATAAGAAAAATTACATCTCATTGGTATCTAAGTTATCATATTGGATGAAGAGTTCTCTCGTAAAAAGGAGGTGCACCTAGAAGTACTGATTATGCACATTCTCTCCTATCTCATATTATCTATTAGTTTTTATAAGAGAACTTTATTAACTTAAGCATTGGAGTGTTATTGGTACTCTTAGAAACTAGCGAACTTTTGGTTTTACTATATTTTCTTTTTTGCAGGAGATCCATTACCCGTCCAACCATCTAAGAATTTGCTTAAACAAACCTTTTTTTTTTTTTTCTAATAATCGTATTCAAAATGTATGCTCATATGCCTTAGGGCCAAAGGTAGGCTTGCAAAGCTATTAGTTAAATAGCAAGAGATATAATCTAGATGGAGCTCTATTGGGATAATGTAGGTCATAGAGTCTTACTCACAGTCTAAATTTGAAAGAGGAGCTCAAGTCCAATTCCAGCTTTTGGGACTCTTAAGTCTATTTCAACTCTAGAAAAAACAGTTCAAGTCTACCTCAACTCTAGAAAAAGCAGTTCAAATCTACCTAAACTTTATAGCCTTACACAAGGTATAAAAGCACACTCTCATACGAGAAATTACAAATTACTATAGTGAGCCGAAGCATAATCTTTAAATCAGAAATGACTAAATTTTCACAGTATCTTTTGAGACTTTTGCTCTTTTGTAGTTATTTGGAGCACACGGCGATGTATTGAAGATCTAAAAGGCCCCAAAGAGCATGCACTCCCCACTGTATCGAAAATTGTTATAACATACGTGAAGAAATTAATAATTTAATTAAAAAAAGAAACAAAAGAATTATTAGTAACAATTTTAAAAGCCTTCCATTGTTAAAGAAGGCTACCTTTCCTTGTCCCTTCAAAACTCCACCTATCAAGTCTCCCATGACCCAAGAAAGCATATCCATTTCTTTGCTTAAACTATAAACCTTCTCATTTCTCAAGCAAAAACAAACACCAATTTTAGCTTCCAACCTCATTACTTAAAACCAAACAAATTCAACAAAATCCAATTTTAAATCCATCGGTAATTCCCTACCGGTCCAGTCCCCACATCCAACGGTGGTGATGGCTCACCACCACTGTCCGTTCCTGTGTCACATGTCCTAAACTCAAGGGTAGTCTTCGTCATTTCCTACCCACCATGGCCCCACCTATATAAGCGCAAACAATTCGACATTTTTCAAAATTACCGTTCTGTCCCTTCGTCCTCTTCCACAACACCTCTCTTACATTCGCATTATATTCTCTTCACAGGACCTCTTCTTTTAAAAAACGACAACGTATTCTCTTCTTCTTTCTCCTTCTACGTCTTCGTCTTCGTCTTCGTCTTCCGCAATCTCTCAGAGTTCAAATTCTCCGATTCCAACAGGTAATTTTCTAGAAGATTGAATCCATATAGCAAGTTGTCTTAAAGCTCAAAAATTGCTGTTTTCTTTCGTTAGCTGTAAATTTAATATCGGCTTTTTTGTTCAAATGTTTTTATTTTACGTGGATTTGAGCTGGTACGCGTGAATTTTTGGTTAGATGATTGGTTCGCTGGCTAGATTTTGAGCAACACCAGGGTTATTGTAGCTGGATTAAAACGAATTTTTGATTTATATTTTTTTAGATTGTTTGTATTATGTTGTTTCTGATTTGACTGTTTGGTTTGTGAGCAATTTTGGTTACCAATATTGTGAATGCATGGGGTTTGATGGGGATCTTTATTGCCTGGTTGTGTGGTGGAGTGGCATGAATCTGATAAGATTGTGACTTTTTATTATGTGGTGGATGAAAAACTGTGTGTTTAGGTTTAGTGGCTTTGACATTTAGCTCTGGTTTTTGTTGTAAATTTAAAGTGGTTGATAGTGAATGCATAGGTGGTCTTATGGTAAAAAGAAAAGAAAAGAAAATTGCGGTCTCTCTCTGAGTTGATAGTTGACAGAAGGGATTTTTTTTTTTTGGGTTCGTTCCTTAAGATTGCCCATTAAGTAATAGGTAAAGCTTTCATTATGCTTAGAGTCTGGAGGTGAAGGGAAATTAATTGATATTTAGATTCCTTAATTGCAATAGCTTATTTTTCCATTGAATGGTGCTGATTTTGCGGGGTGGTTTTATGCTTAGGGAAGGGACAGAAAGAATTGCAAACTCTTTTAAGAATGGAGACAGTGATATATTGGTTGGGTGGATGGATTTTTTGTTACATGATGAATTTGGGTTGAACAGTATGATTGGGAATAGTAGTCTTACCTTGTTCTTATTATTGTTGTCAGATGGCAAGTGAACAATATGACACTGTTCGTAAAGTTGATGAGCCCACCACTAGTGCTCATTATGATAATTCTTCAAACCAAGGTGGCTCTACCACAAGTGGGCTTGTTTGTGATCCAAGTGTAGATAGTGAAAGCAATGAAGTTTGCAAACCTAATGACGCTGCCAGTAACACACATAATATTCCATATATTTATCGGCAAGATGTTGTGAAAAGCAATCGCAGCAGTATGATTGGGATAGTGACTGAAGTTGCTGGTGACACAGATTCGGATAGCAGCATCACTGATGACGAGGATGACGAGGGTGATGATGGCGACGATGATGGTGGTGGTGAAAATGACGAAGACGGTCGTGATGGAAATGGCAATGGCAATGGTGATGGCGATTGGAATAGAGGTGGTGGTAAGAGTGCTTCTCTTCCAGCAGACCAGCTTCGAGTACTTTGGATGGATGAAACTGAGTTGGCCGAGAATGTTAATGATGTAACAGTTCTTGATCGTGGATTCTTACATGGGGATTATGTTGCTGCTGCTTTGGATCCAACTGGGCAAGTGGGTGTTGTGGTGGATGTGAATATCTATGTTGATTTGTTAGCTCCTGACCGATCCATCATAAAAGATGTTTCATCCAAAGATTTGAAACGCATAAGGGATTTCACTGTGGGTGACTATGTGGTCCTTGGTCCTTGGCTAGGTAGAATTGATGATGTTTTAGATAATGTGACTGTGTTGTTTGATGATGGTTCTGTGTGTAAAGTTCCAAAAGCTGAGCCACTGCGTCTAAAACCAATTTCAAAGAATATCCTTGAAGATGGTCATTTTCCATACTATCCTGGCCAGCGTGTAAGAGCCAGTTCTTCATCAGTTTTCAAGAATTCCAGGTGGCTATCGGGCTTGTGGAAAGCTACTCGGTTGGAAGGTACTGTTACAAAGGTTACAGTTGGATCAGTTTTTATTTATTGGATAGCATCTGCTGGCTATGGACCAGATTCTTCGACTGCTCCTGCTGAAGAGCAGAGTCCAAAGAACTTAAAACTATTGTCTTGTTTTGCACATGCCAATTGGAAATTGGGTGACTGGTGTCTTCTTCCCTCATCGGCACTTTCATCCTCCTTTCCTTCAGACAATGGATTACCAAAATCTGAACTTCATGATTCGATCAACAGCGAATTAGATTCTACTCAAATGGGAAGTGGGTGTGATTCTGAAGAGGTTTCATTGGAGGAATCAAATGAAAATAATGAATCCATGGATCTTGATCCTGTTGCTGCAGTGGATGGAAATGATAGAAATGTTCAAGTTGATGAGCCTGAGATTAGCTCTTGTGGTAGTTCCTTGTCAGTTTCAAAGGATCCTATCCATGAATCTTTGCCTCTTCATCGCAAGAAGATCCGAAAAGTTGTGGTTAGGAGGGACAAGAAAGCTCGAAGGAAAGAGGAAAGTTTTGAAAGAGCCCTTTCAATTGTCAATACTAGGACAAAGGTTGATGTGGCATGGCAAGATGGAACAACAGGATGTGGGCTCGATTCAACAAGTTTGATTCCAATTGATAGTCCAGGTGATCATGAATTTGTTGCCGAGCAGTACGTCGTGGAGAAGGCCTCTGATGATGGTGATGATGCTGGTGAAGGCAGGCGTGTCGGGGTTGTGAAAAGTGTTAATGCCAAGGAGCGAACAGCTTGTGTAAGGTGGTTAAAGTCGGTCACTCGAGCAGAGGATCCTCGAGAGTTTGACAAGGAGGAAGTAGTAAGCGTGTATGAGTTGGAGGGACATTCGGATTATGATTACTGCTATGGAGATGTTGTTGTTCGGTTGTCTCCAGTTTCTATTTCTGTAGAAACGGCTAATTGTGTGGATTCTATTGAGGATGTGAAACGGCAAAATGGACCAAATGAGGTGAAACAGGATATGAAAAAGCGCTCAGGAGGTAAAAAAGTGGATGATGCATCTGGAAATAAAGCTTATGATGGCTTCTCAGATCTCTCTTGGGTTGGGCATATAACTGGCCTCAGGAATGGTGATATTGAAGTTACATGGGCTGATGGGATGGTTTCAACGGTATATTACTTGCCTAATAATATTATTTCCTTCTTCATTTTTTTTTCTTTATGAATGGAAAATAAACTTAAATAGTCTGTTTCCTCTAGTCTTGTATCTAACACTATGCTTAGTCAGTGACTTTGATTTAATAAATCTATAACATAACTACTGCACATTTTTTACCTCCCTTTGCCATAGAAGGGAAAGAATAAAGGTTATTTTATCCCAGATTTGAATGATATTATTTATGTAAATCAGAGGTGAAAATATCTGGTAGCTACCTAAAATGTCTAAGTCTGAACAAATTGGGCATCATTTATGTTACATAAACGTCAAGAGAGTATTAAAGATAAGTCTAGAAGCCTCATGCGAGGTGTCTCAAATGGCCTGTTTGTTGCTTGATAGATGGAGGGGGGAATAATGTAATTTCTAATGACTGTTTGGGTCGGAGATAAAATTGTTGTGATATTCAAACTTTATTTATTTTGTTTTATTTGCTTAGCCATAATTAACAGCTTAAAGTGGGAATCATTTCATAGTGCAATGCCTTCATACACAATGATTTTGGAATTATTTCCTTTTCCCTTCTTGTGGAAGAGTTCTCCCGGTGGTTGATTTAATTATTTGAATCTTTTTTGTGCTGTTAGGTTGGACCTCAAGCAATATATGTTGTTGGTCGAGATGATGATGATGAATCAATTGCTGCTGGGAGTGAAGTTAGTGATGATGCTGCTAGTTGGGAAACAGTTAATGATGATGAGATGGACACCCTTGAGAATGCTCAAGAGGTTTGTTTCTGTTCAGAACATTAGTATGTGTGTCATTCAACTTTGTTTACTGTCTGTTTGAAAGGTCTGGCAAAGAAACTAGTATCTGTGATTCTCATGCTGGGATGGGACTTGTAATTCAAAAGGACATCTAGATCAGGATTCACAAAAAAGGGATTTGGCAAAATTGTACCATGCCCACTCCTGTCCTAACTTTGATAATGCTACTTGGTGATCTTCAAGATCTTTTTCTGATAAGAAAAAATTGGGTTATAGATCCACCCCGAAGGGTGGGTAGCCTTAACCGGATGTGCGGATAACTGGAAAGCCCGAAGGCTGTTCCCGTCCCTGTCGGTGATCTTCAAGATCTTAACTACTGACATTCATTTTAAATGAATTTTTAGAGTTAATAGATTGGATGGTTGAGTACATATTGGGAAACAAAATCTCTATTCTTATTCGGAGGTGGGAATATCATATAGTCCATTCCTCCTCTAGATGATTGCCACATATACATAATTGTATTCTATTCTTCTGCTATGCATGCATATACACTGTAGTACATGTCATCTATTTTGTTGAATGAGTGAATGATGCAAGTCAATGATGTTCAGGAAGATGGGTTGCAGGATGCCAACTACATAAATTCTGACCCAGAAGAAAGTGGAGAGAATTCTGGCAGAAATTCAGCACTGGCAGTTCCCTTAGCTGCATTTCGGTTTGTTACAAGACTGGCCACTGGAATGTTCTCACGAACACAAAAGAATTTAGATCCAAGCTGTTTGGATTCCAAAGTTGAAAATGAGCTTGAATCCCAGCAGATGAAAAAAAATTCTGAGGGAAAAGATTCTAGTGATGAGTCTAGCTCTCAGAAATCAAAATTCACTGATAGTTGTGGTAGGGAAACTAAAGAAGAGGTTGCCCCTGAGGCCCAAGAATTGCTTGAAGCAGCAGAAGCTTTATGCAACTTGAGGACTGAAGAATCAAATGCTCCAGCATGTTCAGGGGGTGACACTTGCAGTTTCAAACACTTCGATATAGCTAAAGATCCCCTGGACCATTATTTCCTTGGTGCATATGGACAGGTAAATGCCTTTTTTATTTTTCCACTGGGCCTCATCCTTGATATCTTGAATATGTTACAATGTTATTTCAGTTCATTCTATTGGCATTGTGGTAAAACTTCCTTATTTTAGTCGGATCTTACATGCATGACATGGATACATTCTTTGATAAGTAAATCAATCTCAATATATAGCGCAGAGGGGTGTAACCCAAGCACACATGATGTATACAAGGGAGACCTCCAATCAAGGAGAAAAAGAACATAAATCCAAAAATTCAATAAACTAGAAAAGTGGGGAATATTGTACACCGCCATCCAAAAACCTCTTTATTCCATCTTTTCAGATCCATTTCCAAGGCTTTCAATTTGCATGCAAGAGTAAAGCTAGGGGAGCCTGAAAACTATAGGACATCTACCATTGTTTCAAGCTAAATGCTACATTTTCCAAGTGTACATTCCTTAACGTAGTAGTTAAAATCACCATTAGATTTTGGATGGACCACCATTAGATTTTTAATCCAATGTTTGTTTTCACTGCCATCTCAAGGAGTGCGTACATGGGAGTATGGAATTAAGAGTGTATGTAGTATTTCTCTTGTTTCAATTGTTCTACAAATCCCTTTGACTTCAACCATATATTCTCAAACTTAAAATACTGACTGCTCCCAACTGCAACACCACAATGCAGCAACAAAGAGAAGTGATCCAACAATATTCTAGGGATCCTCTTCTGGAAAACATCAAGAAACTGAGCTTCCCAGTCAGGAGAGGGATATATTATAGATTTTTTTTAAAAAACATAAAAATAAAAAATTAAGGCACCCAGTGGACTTTAAACCCATGAGCTTACCATCCATCTCATTCTTATTTGGGGAAGAAGTGCTATTCGAGTTAGAGCTCATTGGCCATATATTATAAAATAAAAATAAGAAACTTGCATATGGATATATTGAGACCAGTAACTAGGAACTACAAGCTTAGGAGCTATGGAAATTTGAAACTAGAAAATGAATGTTTAGTTATCAAGAGAAGAAGGGTAAAAAAAAAAAACAACAACAACAACAACGTGCAGGTATGTGCATTTGATAATTTAAAAACCTTTCGACCGTAAAGTTGTGTTTAAAGTTTGCTGGTGTCATTCTAGCTCTAGCAATTGGCTTAAGCATTTTTATTGCATAATATCTTTTTTACAAGTTTAATGTCCCTGCATAGTTGTTCAGTTTTTACTCTTATACAAACAAGGATCTTTTTTTGTGTTTTGGACTTTTTCTCCAAATGTATGTCACTTGCAGAATAACAATGGAAGAAGGTGGTTTAAGAAGGTTCAACAAGATTGGAGCATCCTTCAGAATAACCTCCCTGGTGAGCAATACTTCAGTATATCAAATTGTATAATATCTTATGAGATTTTGATAATTATGTCCTATTTTAGCAACTCTTGGATTTAACTGGCAAATTTTTAACAGATACAATCTATGTACGAGTTTATGAAGATCGAATGGATCTCTTCAGGGCAGTTATAGTTGGGGCATATGGGACGCCTTACCAAGATGGCCTCTTCTTCTTTGATTTTCACCTTCCACCTGAATACCCGGATGTTCCACCTGTAAGAAATACTGATGTTAATATTAGTTCTATCTTGGTCTAGAAGCTATGCTTACTGATTTTTTGAGCCGATTGCAAACATTTCCATTGTCCTTAACGGAAAAAAGTGGTGTCTATCTGTTCTCTCACCAAGTCTTTGATGTGCAGACAGCATACTATCATTCTGGCGGCTGGCGGATTAATCCAAACTTATATGAGGAAGGCAAGGTGTGCCTTAGCCTTTTAAATACTTGGACTGGCAAAGGAAATGAAGTTTGGGATCCAAAGTCTTCTAGCATCCTCCAAGTGCTTGTTTCACTCCAGGGGTTAGTGCTAAATTCTAAGCCATATTTTAATGAAGCTGGGTATGACAAGCAGATTGGGACAGCTGAAGGAGAGAAAAATTCATTGTCATACAATGAGAATACTTTCTTGCTAAACTGCAAGACAATGATGTATCTTATGAGGAAGCTCCCCAAGGTAATATATCACATTCCCGTATTCAATTTTACTTTTCCTCAGTTTGAATCGTCTCCTTTCCTATTAATTATCATATATATGCTATTTGCCAAAGTTCTTGTCCACAAAGGTTCATCTACACCTTCCCTTCAAGTCGCAATTGTTACATCTGTACTTTATTTCGAAAATCAAAGGTGGAGATCAAACCCTGTGTAGATAATATTTATAGTAGGTGATCTCCAGCGGCACCACCTAGGTTTCATTATTTTTCCCTCTTTGTTTTCTTGCTATGCAAGATGGTAGATCGATTTTGTCATTCTACCTTGCCACCAAATGGCAATTTTATTCTTGTTTGCTGATGTGCATTAGGCATGGTATCCTGTGCTTGCAATTTATTGTGTTAGTGGTGTTGTTGATCCATGTGATCCATGTGTGCATGCTCCCTGATTTTGGTTAGAATCTGTTGCTGAGTTTGGTGAAACCTGCAAGAATTTTATTAACAATCAGCTGTATATTCAAATGACATAGAAGAGATAGGTAACTTTATGCATGAGTAAATGCATTATATTCTATTAAGTCACACACCAACTGCAGTGGGATCTTTAATCTTTTAATTACAAAGGATAGTGTCATTACGTGGATGAACAATTGGATGCTTCCCATTTGTTCTTTAATTGCGTTGAGGCATCGTTCATTGCCGAAAACACATCCTTGGTAAATATAAAAAAATTCTTGGAAATCTAATATAAATTAATCAAGTATGTACTGCTGCTGATTCTTTGACCAACGGTGATATCAGAGTTTGTTACCATCTTAATTAACGGCTTGTGCAGGACTTCGAAGAGCTTGTGAAAGACCATTTCAGGAAGCGTGGTTATTACATCCTTAAGGCCTGTGATGCATATATGAAAGGTTACTTAATAGGGTCTCTCACTGAGGATGCCTCTGAGAGTGATAAGAGCAATGCCAGTTCAACCTCAGTTGGTTTCAAGCTAATGTTGGCGAAGATAGTGCCCAAACTTTTCTTGGCACTCAGCGCAGTTGGAGCAGATTGTCAAGAATTTAAGCATCTGCAACAGTCTTAGTGTATTTGGAGGGTCAACCTCCCCCAACATCTTGGTCAAGTCAACAAGGTCAGTCTTTGATTCATTGCTCCTGCTACCCATCATCAATGTAAAGGCTTTCCATGCTTTATGAATTGTTTCATTTATGTAACTTGTGATTATAAACGTTTTCTATCTTGTTTGAAAGCCTTCTCTATTTTTTGGGAGCTAGGGATTTTGGAGCAAAATTGCTGGTTCTCCTATTTTTTCATTAATGAAACTTACTTTTCATCAGTTAACACAGCATATTGGGAATGATTTCATTCTTTTGGATTTGGCTTCTAACTTATTGTGTTGACACTTATTTTTTAAGAGTATTCTATAAGATTGCAAAGGCAGTCTGGATTTTGCATCAACTGTCATTTTTGCCCTTGTTGACAATAGATGAATTGAATACTGTTGAAGAAAAATTATCTTAAAAATTTTTGGATAAATTTTTCTTCCAAACCCTTTATATTAAAATGACATAAATGACATGTCCTTAAAGTATGTGATTCTTACATACATTTTTAGTTTGTTTAACATATCACAATGTATTTTATTTGAGAATCATGTATTCTAAAGACAATTGTTAATTTAATATAATTCTTTCAATTCAGTTTGGAGGAAAAGTTTATCTAAAAAATTTTCTCAGTTTTGACTGAATGTTGATTGATCATAATAGAAGAAAATAGCATTTTACAAACTGTTTAACGTTCTTTGGTGTAGCTCTCTTAGCTTGTTGATCGGAAGCTAAAATCGAACTAATTGTGTAAAGTATGTGGTATTGGTTATCTATTTGCATGGAGAGTCACACGGGCTAGTCACTAGGTCACTTGTTCAATCCATTGGGCCATCAGTTGACAAATTCTAAATATGAAATCATTGAAATGCCAAGAAAAGCATGGATGCTGCCATTTGCAGATAAGCAGCAAGCAAGGGATTGGGATTTCCAGCAATTGTGAAAGAATCTGTATGATATTTATCTGTCCAAATAAGTTTAGGGCTATTTAATCACTTATTCAGGCAGATAGGTTCTATTTAGCTCTTTCACAATTACTGGAGATCCTAATCTGTAAGCAACAATCATCATCCTTATAGTTTGAGGAATTGTAGGATGGGAGATTGCAGGTGATTTGATCCCGAAAAACACAACCTTGCAGTGTGTATAAACGTACAAAACTATTCCTAACCTCTTCACCCCCCTCTCTTTCTCTCTGGTTTTATAGGAGAGATTACTTATGGCCATAGTTATATATATAGAGGATGAGATATCAATATCAGAAAAGCAAGAAAGAAAACCAATGGTATTATATTAATAAAATAAGTTAATAATGTTGCCCCAAAAACTTTAAAATATTGGTGATATATCGTATTTTGTTGATCCCTTTGGACCTCTTCAATGGTGGTGTTATTAATAAATTTAAAACCTTGCTTATGGGGAACATGAAAAGAGGAACATTTTTCTTTTTACCTAACCTCAAATTCCGGATGTGCAAGATTTATATATATCTTTTCTTTTTGGTAACATGTCCGCATAAGAGAGAGATTTATATAAATCATTGGTATAATTGTAAGTGTCCTTACTTATAACTTCGTAGGTCCTTTTTTAATTTTATTTTTTTAAAAATTTTTTATGACATGTCTGCATAAAAGAGGAAAGAGGAGAAAGAGAATTTGAATTAGTGACATTTGCTTCGTGAGACGTGGTCTCCGGTCGATTGAGCTATCCCTTAGGACATCTAGACCTTTTTATATGCCATGCATGAAAGAAACAAAAGTTACCTCTCTATTGAGTTTTAACATTACAAAATTAAGATTTTTTAGTCTGCAAATAACAATCTTGGTCTCTCTTTTCCAAATCATTTTTTTTTCTTGGGTAATTATTTTATTGGGTGATATTAAGCTGCACATGATTACCAATAACCAAAAGATAATGCTCTTCGGAACCTGATATTATAAATCCTACCGAAGCAAATGGCAATGCTCCAATTCCATAGCACACAACTTAAGGACAAAATTTAGAGAAAATTAATCACATCAGTTCAATGAAAAAAACAAAAAAGAAGAAGCTAATAGGCCACAAACCATTTTATTCAATTGTTTTTGTACATTCCAAGTGCTACTCAGAAAGCATCAGAGTAGAAAAAGCTCTCTTCTCTCTCCTGAGAGAAGGTTTCTTTTTCTTTGGTTTTTTCCACCTCCTCAGTGAGGTTTCTCCACCACTTCTGTACGGTTCATCTGGGGGAAGGGAGAGAGATTTTGTAAACTCCTTCCTCCCCTCTTCCCCTCCGCCTAGTGCAGCCATTTCTCAACCCCCCTCCGTTGCCGTTTCTTCTTTTTTCCTTTCTCTTTTTCCCCTGAACTCCGGTGTTGTTGTTCAATCACCTTTGGTCCACCCACCCTTCCTAGTCGGCCCCCTCTAGTCTCTTTACACCCCCCTACAGTCTCACCATTCTCAGTTCTTTAGTGGTGCTCAGCTTCGATTTTCTCCAAGCCAGATCTGTAGACCTTTATTTCTCCACAACTCCGCCCCGCCCCACCAAGGTCTTTCCCATCTTCCCAGCTACCCGTCGATGTCTTCATCGCCCTGTTCCAGCCATCACACGCTACCACGTGGTTAGCATGCACCTGCGCGTGGATCTCACACTCTGTAGCATGCATCTCACGCCTGCTTATCCGCTCATTCCGCCAACCTCTTTCCACCTTATCCTTTGTTACAACCGCTGTTTAGTGGACTTTTTTATTGCTCTTTTTATTTTCCTTGTATTGTTAATTTTCTGTATTTATGTACTTTCAATTTTATTTTGTTGTTAGTCTTGCTTTTTGTGGGCTTTTATCTCCTTGCCATGATGTGATTTGATCTTGAGGAGGAGATTGATGTTGGTGATCGTCCTTCGACTTCGCTTTGGTTGCAACTATCATTTTACAGTAGTAATTGTTTTATCTGCATTGGATTCTTCACGGAGTTTCTTTGCATTTTACACCGCCTTGTGCAGCCCTGGAATAGGCCCGACTTGCTTATGGTTCTTTTTGAATCATTAGTAATTACCATTGCCTACTATTTGGTCCTTTTGGACCGGATCCAAAATTTGTTCTTATATTTACACTGCTTTTTATCATTTGAGCTCTGTTGTTGGGGCGCCTTCCCCTTTTGTTTTGGGTTTATTGTTGGGAAGCCCATCTCATGTTCGTTTTTAGGATCTCTCATCTTCCATTCGAATCATAAGTGGAAAAAATCCTTCCCTGTAGCCCTTTCCTTATTCAATTAGGGGGAAAAAAAATGTTTTTTCAACTTAATTCACTCTTCCGCAGCATTGGGTTTAATTCTAATTTTACTGTATATTTAGAAGAATTTCAAGGTTCCGCGATGTTAACATTATCACTTTCAGAGGCATCCCCATTTCCATTCAACTTCTCCAAGGTAAGCCAGCATCATGGTCTTTGAGTTTCAAACAGACGTGTGTTGGCTGAATTTATTTCAAGTAAGAGATTCTCTTTTGGTTATAGCAACCAAACAAAACATGATGCAAATTGTTACCAAGAAAGCCAACCACCTAAGTTAGGTAGAAAGGGATTCATATTCACACTTCTGGGGCCTATGTTTATGAAATTTCTTTGACAATTTTTTTTTTGGGTCTCATTTCCATTTTGTCTTTTAAGAATGGACCAGATTAAGAAGAGAACAGAATAACAATGAATATTACGCTAGATTTATACTATGTCCCGAAAGAGTAGCTTAATCAGTTGAAAACTACGTCTCATGAAACGGAGATCATTGATTTGACTCTCTACTTCCTCCTCCCATTGAAGCCAAAAAATTGCTTATATATATATATATATATATATAGATTTACAGCCTGATATTATCAAAGGATGGATAAAGTAGCAAATGCTAGCGGTACCAAGAAAAACCAACTATATATATATCATACAAAAACCAGCTAATGGTAAAAAAATGAACCTAAAGCATCATAATTCACTATCAAACGCAACAGCTGAAGACAAAAAAACAAAGGAATCATAAAAGGAAAAGTAAACTAAATCTTTGCTGGACATTCTTAATTAAAACACATAATGTGTCGACTACAAGAGCATATTTCATAAACAAGATGCTTTGAAGACCTATCGAGGTCTTTTGAGGACTTACATCACTATTTTTTTTTTACTCTTTACACTTGGACAGCCAGATGGTTTGCCCCGACTGTAATTAGTTTTTCAGACTTTCTTTTTCGTTTCTCCTCTCTCTCTTAGGCTTCTCTTGTATACTTCTTGTATACTTTGGGTTGCATCCTTCGCCTTTTATATATATTTTGACTTATAAATAAATAAATAAAAAGCATATTATTATCTATAGGGCATAGTGTTCAATCGCACTAAGTGGCACTAAAGCAAATTTGTCAGAGCAACAGATTTTAGACAAGAACACTTTGTCATGTATCAAGCAAGTTCTATATAGATCTAAACAATATATAAATTTAACATTTTCTGCAGGAAAATGCTATATTCAGTGCAAGGCCAAGATCTGCAGTATCTGCTTAAAGGTATTGTCAAACACACTCAATTTGAGTGCACTGATTGTAATTATTGTAAGAGAACAACAGCTCTTATTAGATCAAGTAATTTTTTTAATAAATAGAGTGCAATGATTGTAATTATGAAGTTTTACATTGGTATTATGATATAAATGTGAGACCTTAGTTATTTCTGTTCTTATGAATCCTAACTAGTTAAGATCCCCGGCTTCTTTTCTAAAATATCGAGGGACCTAAACACTCCAAACTTTCAGCCTCTCTGGTGCAGTGTCTTGAGCAAAAATTGCAGTCTTAAATCCCTTAATACCATTAACATCTACATGCATGCATGCTGTCCATCTTCTAATGCTTTCCAGCTTAAGTAACATGACATTTATCATTGGCATGATGGCATCAAATTGGGTTTGTTTCCTTTCTATCTAAACACTTGAACCAATTCTCCGTATGCCCTCCATTATAGCACTTGTAGATGCTTTTTTCCCTCTTCTTTTAAAGAAAGCCACAAAGATAATCTTCATTTGTTTCAAGCACACTCAATCTGAATAGTTCCAATTACACATAAAAGTACCTAAATTTTAGTTAGTAAGAAACAAATTTATGTTACCTATGCATCCGCACACCTTAACATTTTTTTACCACAGCTACATCACCAAGAATATCAGATCCTACGCAACAGAAACCACAGTGCAATTGAACATTAAAAAAAAAAAACCACTACGAAGCTGATTGATTTTTTAAGAGGTAAATCACTCTTTCATGCTAAGCATTTCAGAGTTAAGAAAAGTAATAACACCGACATTCACTCTCAATTTTATTTCTTTCCTTCTTGTTTTTTTTCCCTCTCTGCAACAAAGAAGAATTTGATCAAGTAATGTAAACTCTCGATCCAATTTCAAGTGGATGAAGCATTGCAGGCACATGCCCAAATCCATAAAGGCCATTATCAATTTCTATTTTTTCCCAATTAATACAGACAACTAACAAAAACGAAAATTCTTGAAGACCCAGAAAAGAGCAACAAAAATTTAAAAAGAAAAATCATACATTGGTCTTGATAATCTTCCTCCGAGCCAAGAACCTCGCCACCGGAGGTGTAAGCGCGATGGTAATTGGAACCCGAAGCGGAAACAGAGCCTTGTTGCACAGCACAGCCAGCGCCAGAGCCCCACCACTAGAGGCCGCGAGCTCGGCCGTCCGATTCCGCTTCTTCTCCTTTTCCTCGATCAGCACCATCGGATGGGTCTTCTCCTCCTCCCTCGCAAACCCATCAGAGGATGAAGAAGTCTCAGGTTGTGGAGCGTTGTCCTCGCCGGTGACGCCACCCATGTGGAGTTTTTGGAGGATGGACTCTACGTCGACGTTGCTCTTGATGGCGACGTAGAGGCCGGATATGGAGGCGGCGGAGACCGAGAAGTGGACCCCAAGGGCCACCTTCCCGTACTTCTTTAGGAACTCGCGGAATCGCCCACTACCGCCCATGAATGCTGCCATTGTTGGGACAAGAAAATGGGGAATAGGGTTTTTGTTGGGGTTTTGACCCTCTGAGCTTTGTGTGTTGAGGAGAAATAAGGTGGACTTTACTGACCTGGATAAAAATTCTGATTATTTAATCAAGTTATTAATTTGAAAAATAATAATTGAGATTATAAAAATATTAATAATAAAATAATTCTGATTATTAATATTAATAATAGAATATTAAAATAAAAATATTAATAATAAAATATTAAAATATTAATAATAAAATCATTCTGATTAAGAAATTTTAATAATAAAATATTTAAAATTTATAAAAATCCTCATCCAATTTATAGAATTACAAGGAAGAAAAGTGAGAAAGGTTAAAAAAATAATTGATTAATATAGCTTATATATATATAAGGGGAAATCATTTCAATTTTATCAATTGATAAATGATTACGAGCATATATCATAGAGCAAAAGGTCTTACAAAGTTATAGCCGAACTATGAGGTTACAATGAGTAATTCTAGAAGTTCCTCTTATGTCCCTCTAATAATGATGTGACTCTTAAAATTACCATTTGATCAAAATTCAATAATGATCAATCATAAGTCCAATGGTGATTTTATGAGTCACATCATTCTTGAAGGAACACAAAAATAATACAGAGAGATTTGTAGCATTACTCGAGTTACAAGTCATAGATACATTTAGAACAATCTGACATTCAAGACCCATCTATGACATCAATATTTGCTAAATCATGACTAAGATCTTCAGTTGTAACAATATATATATTCCAGACAGACTCAAGTAAATGTATATAGATAGCTCATATTCTTCAGTAGGAGCAAAACCCAATGCCAAAACTCTTCATCCTTAACCCAAAAGTTAGAAAACTATTAATATCCACAACCTAAGAGTATGTATAATCATTATTCAACAAGTTACAAAGAAACTGTAAAAAATAAATTAAAATACAGAAAAAAAAACCAACACACAACAACATCAGTGGAGGTGAACAACAATCACGTAGGTGTAGCACGCGTAAGAGAGTGAAGCTCTCATGTCAGCACGTGTGGGCCACACACCGGTGCACGTGGTGGCAGTGTTGTGACAAGTGGCGGAAAGGTTGAAGAAGGCGGAATGAGACGTGTCGTTGGCCTGGCAAGCCCGAAAGGTTTAGATCTAACTTAGATAAGATGATTTGTAGATTTTGTAATCTATCCATCTTCAAAGTATAAGATGCTGAAAAAGAAAGTAAAATGGCATCATCTAAGAGCATCTCTATAACATGTGTTCTAAAGAAATGCTATCCAGTATTCCCCCCTTTGTTTTCTCCTCCTTTTTCGTTGATGTGGATTGCCACCTTTAGATTAATTTTACTCAAAAAGGAAAATATTTTCAACTTAAAAAAAAAAAATAAATAAATTTAGTCCTTAGTTTTTATGTGATTTCAATTTAATCAATTGGTTTTAAATTTTGACAATTATATTTTGAAGTTTTCCTCTGATTTCAAACAAGTCTCAACGTCAACTTAAATAGCAATATATTGTCATATGCAAACTTGGTCGGTAACCCTCTCTCTCTCTCTAAAAAAAAAAAACTTTTTAATTTTTTTATTTGAAATATATTTGTAATTTAAAATAATTGTGCCATGACACATACAATTGGTATATTACATATCAAACGAGATTCATGTGATATTAATTGGTTGGTCTATGTCATAAAACCTTAAGGACTTAACTATCAAAAAAAAAAAAACTCATGGACTAAATCAAAATTGCATGAAGGGATTAAATTTGATTTTTGCCAAATATTTAACTATATATATATACTAATTAAAGAGTTTGGATCATTCTTGTACTTATATGTGGACTCTGTATTTTGCAGTTCATATGAAGACATATTGTCCCACAAGTGTATATGGTATTGTGCCCTACAATTTTGTTGGTTAAATGCGTGTTTTTAAACAAATTGCAAAAAATGTCTTCTTTGAAACTCCATTTGAAAAGAGGAAAATATATATATATATATATATATATATATATATATATGTGTGTGTGTGTGTGTGTGTATAGGTTGAAATTGTAGAAAATTTCACTTTTTGAAGACCAAAACAACACTTTTTATAGATTTTACCAAACATTTAACTGAGTTTTTAAAAACCGCGTTGTCATTAATTGTGTTATAAAATTGTTATTTTTTTTTGAGGATCTGTTTTAGATGTTATTAAAACTAGTTCATAACCCGCGCAATGCTCAGATACATCATTCCTTATAATTTAATTTCAAAACTTAAAACACATCTTCATAGTATTTTATATTATAGGTTAAAAAAGTTTTGTAAAAAATCTATTTGGCCTATTTCAAAAAATAAATAAATAAATAAAATAAAAATAAAAATATTAAAGGTTATACACAATATATTACTAAACATAAATAACTTAGAATCAAGAAAAGTGACAGAAATAAAAGAGATAGTGGAAAACGGAGAAAACCCTATTTGAATGATTGAGTTTTTCTTTTTTTTTTAAGGGATTTGAATGGTTGAGTTATATATAGAGACTAAGTCGGTGTAAGAGTTTAGTGGAATACTAAACACAAAGTTTCAAAAATACAAAACCTTCCGTTTTTCACTTAAAATATATGAATCGGTTCAATTTTTATAATCCACAACGTGGGATTCTTCATTATAGTTTAAATACATCATTTTTTATTATAAGTTAAAAAAATGTGTATATATATATCACCTCTTTAAATAAAAATAAATAAATTTTTGTTCCTATAAGTATATATGATTTAAAATAAATAGTATAAAGAAAAAAAATTAGCAAGAATAATACATGGATTATAATATAGTTAACACAATTAGTGACACTAAGATTATATTGAAATATAATTAACGCAATTAATGACCGACTTTTTAAGAAAAGCCGGTCATATATATATATATATATATATATTTGATTTATATTATTTGTTTCCTTATTTGACTGGAACATTAATAATACTTAATTTATTGAATAATTTATATATGAAAAACTTTTGAAATATAATTAATCACCTCAAAGTTTATATATATATGATTTTTTTAGAATCCTAAATATATTAATATACATATTAAATTATTAATACATAATAATTTAATTTATATTTGTTTTCTTATTTGATTCGGATATTAATAATACTTAATTTATTGAATAATTTATATATGAAAAACTTTTGAAATATAATTAATGCAATTAATGACGTTAATTAATGACCGATTTTTTCTTAGAAAACCGGTTTAGCTTTAAAATAAAAAGGGTTTACGCCATATGTCGCAATATTAAAACACTTTTAAGAGTGATTCGTTTTTATATATATATATATATATATATATAATAATATCATATGTACGTTTGTAGTTTAAACAACAACTAAGATTGATTCTCAAAGTTGTCTTAATTTTAGAAGCTTTTAATAAGAATAAGGAAATGAAGAGAGATTTTGAGAGATTTAATTTAGACTGTTGCTTAAACTTCAACATACATGTTGTTATTAACAGCATGTAAGCCGGATCATTTTTTGGAACTGTATATTTTGAAACCGCTAAACAAAATGGACACATAGTCACAAGCTCAATGTCGTATGAATTATCTAGTTTGGCCCATTTACTGTGACTGAGGACTAAGCTAGAAGGTCCAATTCACTGCTTGATTTCTTCTTGGGGGCCCTGTTCACAAATGTCAAAGTGAAAATCCTGATCCAAACGGGAGATCCACTAGAATCTGTGTAAAACCCTCTTTCCTTATGACAAAGCACACCCCAACCCCACCCCTTCCCGCCTAAAAAAAAAAAAAATCTATTTCTGGAGTAGCATAGATTATATGTAAGAAACTTCACTAAAAGTTATATTATATTATATTATATTATATATATATATATATATATATATATATATATATATATATCTTTGTGTGAAGTTTCTTCTACCATCATTTGGGTGTCCATATCCATCAATTTGATATAGGGCTGGAAACTCCTATCTTCATTAGCCATATGCCTAAAGTAAAGGGCTACACTTTCAATTGATTGGTGGGCCACCTCATTTCATTTATCCTCAAAGATGAACACGTCTATTTTTCATTTCAAATAAAATTGATAATATCTATTTTATTATCAGGATTTAAAGTTGTTGTATCTAACGGTACGTGTAGATGATTCTATATTAACTTTTTAAAAGACATGTCAATATTGACTTCATATAAATTATTAGATATACTAACTTTAAATTTAACCATAAAATGTATAGTCATAATCCTATTCCCTCCAAAGCTAGCTATGAAATTTATCTATAAGATAAGAGAAAAAGAAAACGTAAGAAATTTGGGGTGGCTTGACTTTACAAGTTAGAAGCCTACATCTATCCAACATTGAAAAATGCCCTAAGGGCTGCAAAATCTTCATTGTAGATGGTTGTATTACATTATGTGATATTAATTCATAGAGAAACAAAGGTGTGAAAAAAAGGTCAAAGAAAATATAAATCAACCTAATAAAGAAACTTTTAGGGTGACTTCTACGCAAAATGGTTCATGTTGAGAGGGTTTTTGGTGGAGCTATATATTTGATTGCTTGATGGGGACTTAAGTGTGCCACATTGAATTGCACCCAATAAAGACTTCTTGGTGTTTATTGACAAGTCTAAACATTGTAAGAAATTTTTCAGTAAAGTGTGGCTCATATGCCACATGATATTAAGTGTGTTTATATTTTTTGTTTTTGTTTTTTTATATTATTAAGTGTGATTTAATTAATTAAAAATTTAGGGTGTTTAGTAATTTATTTCCAACAAGGAAGTACTCGTGGAATCAAAATCAAAACTGATCTTTATTCTAATTCTTATTCTTTAATGTGAGAAATAAATTAATAAGGTAAAATTATGATTAAAAGTCATTCGCGTACCTATAAATAAAGTATATGTATTCCATCAATAAGGCATTGAGAGCATGTTTTGAATTGTGTTTGAAAAATAGAGTTTTTAAGTCAAAAACATTTTTTGATATAAGCTTTTATCACTGTGCTGAGATTTTCTAATTCACTTTATTTTTTATTTTATTTTTATTATTACTATTATTATTTGACAATAGTTTAAGCTCGTTTGTTGCTTGAGGGCTTGATAATTCATGTCCAAGAAATTTGGGGTGCCTCCACTACTGCTGCACTGCACCATGGCCAGCCCTTTTACTTTCTACAAGATGCAAATTTTGGGGCCTACTCTCGCATTCACAATGTTTATTGTATAATATATAATACCATAGAAATGATTTGTATCGAGTTGGATACAAGTTACTCATCATGATTATGAAATACGCAAAGCATCCAGGCTTGACCACAAATGGTCCATATCCTGATATCCAGAAGACAGAAGTAAAGATCTAGATTCTAGCCAACCCCACCATCCCACCGGCCATAACAGAAAATGTCTTTATTGCTATAATGTTTCATTGACAAACAGCCCTGAAACCCATTCATTTTTTCTACAAGTTACATTACTTTCATGCATTCAAAGCTATGGAAGAAGCCATGTTCTCCAAATATTGCAGCTTCTTGATTATGATCCTTATGGCCAACTTTTTGTTTCTGAAGGGTTCTACTGCTACCTCTGAGGTTCATACAGTTGGTGATGAGGAAGAGTGGAATGATGGGAAGGATTTCTTCTCATGGTCTCAGAAATACAATTTTAGTGTTGGTGATGTTCTTCGTATGTATCCCTAATTCCCTCCTATCTTTCTATCTATGCTTTCCTTCCATGCATATATATAGTAATGCTAGCTTTTTCTCTGTTTCATGTTTTAAGGGTCCGCTTAAAATTGTGCGTTTTTAAGATGCACCCTCTTGTCTGCGATATTGTACGACGTGCAGGTTTTAAATATGTGAAGGGGCAACACAATGCTTATGAAGTTAGGGAAGCAACCTATAGATCATGTGATGCAAGCTCTGGAGTGTTGGCAAAGTATGAGAGTGGAGATGATCAAGTGAAGCTCAACCAAGCAAAGAAGTATTGGTTCATTTGCAATGTCCCCGGCCATTGCCTTGGGGGAATGAGGTTTGGCATAGATGTTAAAGGAGCAAGTGCTGCATCAACCAGCTCACAAATGGAGGCATCTCCACCACTCAACTCTTGTAAAAGTTATGTACCTCTAAGGTGGAGAATGGGAATATTTATTCACATTTTTGCACTTGGAATATTACTAAGATTTGATTTTTGAGGCAAAATCGAGTCACGTTGGGAATATATCTATCAATATTTTCCTCCCTTTTTACTCTAATGGGTAGTTACCACCCCACCCCACCCCCCTTTTAAACTTTCTCTCTTTTGTTGTTTAAGCCACTTGCATTAATTAATTAGAGGAAAAGTAATGATGGGGCTTCCATTCTAAGCCAACTATATATACCCCCTATCGGATTGATTGAAACTAAAGAAAGGTTGGATGCCTCCTTGTTAGTTTGAATCAAGTGATAATTAATCATTCAATATGTTGCATGTTAAGCATTTAATTATTCAAGATGTAGTTGGTCAGGTAATTAAAGGCATATAAACTTGGCCGTCTATGAAAATGAGTAATATGTGAACCGCTATGTAATAGGCTAATGTGGTAAGTATTATATGAATTGCTACGTCAAATATTTATTATATAAACTTTCACGTAACAGTTCATATTTTAATATTAACATGACAAGTATAATGTACCTTTTGTCAATTTATAAAGAACTTGTAGTAAAAATTATATAGTAATTTTTGCATCGCTCTCCATAGCTACGGGCATCCAAAGAACGACATTACACAGGCACACTATTGGATTGAAATCAAACTTTAGAGTAATTTCTTAAACGTACGTTGAACACAAATCCCTTAAATTTATGTCAACATATCATGTCTATTACAAAAGCTCGCAGAAAGAGTCCACAGAAGGTCATAAGTATAAGCTCTCTCTCTCTATATATATAAAGCAATTAGTTATGAAGATGGTGTAAGTGGTGGTGGTAGGAGCTTGCACAGTGGTTGTGCAGGTGGTGGTGGTTGTGATGATACTCGGTGTTGCTGCAATTATCTGATGCTTTAGCCATCTCCGGCCACCCTCTGGATGGGTTTCGCGTTAGCTCAAGCAAGGAGTCCCTCACATGATCAGCTTGAACTACTTCACTGTCCCTTTTCTGCTAACATATACAAAATACATACATGAGAAACCGAGATAACTTGTTTCGCTAGTTACGGTTTGAGTGTACGTGAGCGGTGATTAAAGGTCCTATCAGAGCTAATATTTCAAGTTAGAATCTCGGTTTTACAATTTATCTCATATTTCAAATAAAATAGTCCACGTGTTGTCTCATCTCACACGTTATTGGTGAGTGTTAAAAGTATTGCTTAATGAAATTATTAAATATGTCATTTTGTATAAGCTTTTAAGTTTTTGGGATATATAAGTGGTGATTTAAGAGAATGTTAGAGGAAACTTACCTCCACTTTGAAAACATTAGACACAAGGCCTCTGAAGCTTGTCACATTTACATTTGTTACTTCCAGTCCCAGAGAGTTCAATGCCTCCATTAATCTCACAAATCCACCAGGCTTGTGCTCGCAGAATACCTTCACAAAGAACTCATTCCCATCTATCTGAGCCACTTCCACTTGCACCTATAGTTGTCCCATTCCTTTTTCTCATGAAGAAATCAAAGAAAACAGATTTCCAAGCTAAGAACAAAAGAATAGAAGAACAGTAATTATATACCTCCATCTGTTGTGTCTTATCATTGGTAATTTCTGACTCCTGATTTTGTTTCGAGACACTGCCATTTCCTCCCCCATGAATGCCATTTGGAGCTTTATCATGTTCACTTTTATGCCCAAGGTTAATTCCATTTTGGTTTAGATTTTCCGGTTGGACATTATGGTGGTTGCCACTACAGACTGTGTTTCTGCCTCCTTCATCATCTGAATGCTCTTCAAGCTCATCTTGGAGGTCTTTGGCTTGCTGCTGCAACTCCTTAACAAATTCAATTGCATCCCCCAGGATAGAAGCCCTATCCAACTGAACATGCAGAGGCGGCCTTAGATTTTCACCATCATTATAAGAAGTTTGAGTAATGCTCTTCAATAGACTATTATACGACTTTCATTGATAATATGGCAGTAAAAATTAGTCTCACGTTTTTCCAATTGTATAACAATTGTGTATCAGTCTACTAAATAGCATATTCAGAAGTTTTACTGAGAGTGCGGTATTAATAAGAAACTTCAATATACAATGACTTCTCCAAGCAAGGGGTTAAAGATTTATTACCTTAGAAATCTTAGGAACCAAAGCCCGAAGGGCATAGAGCCTATCATTAAGCTTCTTTCTCCTCCTTTCAGCAACAAGGTTTTTCGATTGAGGCCCCTTTCCAGTCCTTCGCCTATACTTTGCATCATCCTCATCGTCAAACTGATCACTGCAATCCGATATTGAATCTGTTCTTCCCGTCTCATGCTTGATTGAATCCTTATCATTTCCGATCCTGCTGCTCCTTGTTTAACAATGGCTCCATAAACTGCAAATGCATGTTAGATGAACTGCTCCCCATGGGCTGCTGTAATATATCCATCTCTGTGTGCTCATGATTCTGATCAGTGGCAGATTTAAATGGGTTGATTGGTTTGTCAGAAATGAATGAATTGTTTGATCCTTCATAATACATATCGTTCTTAGTACTACTTCTGTCTTCAGAAGTGTAATTAAATTGCTGAAGGAAGTTCATTGGAGAATCACATAAGCGAATTCGTTCAACAGAGATGTCATATGGTAGATTCAGATTTTCTAATGGTGTTGCAGGTGAAGCTGGTAGCTGGAAATGGTTGTTGGGATCCTTTTGATCATTTACAACAACAGTGAAGCTTGTATCCATGTTGCTTGAGTTGATGAGGGCCTCCTGCTCCATTGAAATGTTGCATTGGGCTGTGATTAGATCAATCACATGCTGATCTTCAGCAACCTGTAGTTGAAATTAGTTTACATATACTCTCTTAATAAGATAGTGATCATGAAAAGATCATTTCCTTAGATCATAATTAAACAAAGAAAAGGGTAATCCATATATAATAATATTGCTCATGTGAAACGGGCCGGAGAGCACAAATTAATGTTTTTTGTTTTTGCAAAGTTCATATTGAAGAAATATAAGGAAGGTGTTAAGTAAGAAACATCATACGTGTTTAGTAGCAAACAGCTCAATAACTCCTCCTGCCAATGGAATCAAAACCTTAGTACCAACAGGTTCCTGCAAATGTGAATAGGACAATCACTAACTCATAATTATGAATTGGGGTCTTTTTGTTTTTTGGAAAAATACCATACACACTTCCAAGTCCACACTCCTTGATATGGCAGTGAAAATCACCATAACATTCAAAAATTAATAAATATTTTTACTGCCATGTTAAGGAATGTGCAGTTGGGAGCGATTATATAGCATCTCTCTTTCTTCTTTTTTTAAGGGGGGATAATCACCTGTAGAACACTTGGTTCTGTTGCATTAATACTTGAGAAGTTTAACCAACTGGGTTGGTGTGATATCAAGGTCTGTGCATAAATTCTGTTCAAGGACACACCCTTCATTAGATTAAAAACACTTTGAAATGTGGGAAAAAAGAAAAAAGAAGTTTGAAATAATAACAAACATATGGCTGATAAATAAATGAATGAATAGATGATACCCAGAATCAAGGGGCATGGAAGAAGGCAGTTGAGCTAGAAGGTCACAAGATTTGGTTCTTGGATGCTGAAACATGGTATCCCTGCATGGAAGGACAGGAGAGACAGGAAAAAGAAGTTCTCCAGCATTTTGGTTGTTGTCAGTACTCCCGGCACAAGAACAGTCAATCCACTCAATAAACCTGAAACAAATTATAGAAGTCAAAGACACAGAGAGAGAGAGAGAGAGAGAGAGAGAGTAAGAGAGAGAATGAGATTAGGTAGTTTCTCTTTACCTTTGGTCTTCATTCAATTTCCACAGAACACAATAATCCCAACCTTTCAAACCAACAAGGGGTCTTAGCCTCTCCATTAAGTTTTGCATGATGAAGTTCATGTTTCCTGCAATAGTTTAAACAAAGCAATTGTTGAAAAATGGAATTGCAAATGGTAATAGAATCCTCAGAAAAGAAAAGAAAAAGGAAAAGAAAAAAATCCTAATAGAATCCCAGTATCTGATACAGTATGTCAGCTAATAAAAAAGGTAACATAAAAATTCATCAGAAAGCTTTTTGTGGCATGTGTGTGTTTGTCTGTGTGTAAAGTATATAACAGAATCAAACAATTTGAGGGTGACAGAGAGAGAGAGAGGGGGACCTGGCAGAAAATCTTACTTCCAAGACCACTTTTTGCCGAACAAAGAAAGAAAAACAAAAGACGAATGCAACAAGCTACAAAAGAGATGCAGAAAAAACAAAAGCACAGATCCATACAAACTTCAGTTGATAGCAATAGTTAACTGCAGCATCATCCAAGCTTAGACAACACCCCACCTCATCCCAAAACACCCATCTCAGCAAACTCAAAAGCAGCAGAGAATGTTATCTTCTTTTGGAGCTTTTGAATGAAGAAGAAACAAAGAATATATACAACAATCAACCCACCCTTATTTTGGTTTCTCTTTTCATATATATATATATATATATATAAATATATATTTGGATCTTGGCTGTTACATTGGTAGGTAAACTGCAGCCCATGCATGTGAAAGAGATTTTTTATTTTCAATTTTTTTTAAGTAAGAGAACTTAGTTCATAGTTACCCCGAGCTATCATCTTTTTTGCAACACCCTTTAATGTTTAATGTTTCAATGTTTGCAATATCCCTCAATCAATTTTCAAAATCTCAATATCCCCATTTTGCGACCCAAAATAGTAATTTAACTTTTCATAAGATAAAAAAATATATATTATTATTTTGAGTCGTGAACAGGAAATATTGCAACCTCAATAATAAATTGAGGGAATATTGCAAAAATATTTGATAGTTAGAGAAATTAAATAGATATAGTTTAATTTCCAACTAAAATAATAGAAAGAGAATAGGTGAGTTGGTAATGATGGGATCAGGGGCATATTGCATGACCTAAGATTTCGTACAAAACCCTAACTACCTTACAAAGTCTTTCATTCGTTTTGGTCAGTCTATTCTTTCATGTCTCAACTACTCTATACCTTCGAGCAAAAAAAAAAAAAAAATGGAAGCTATGCATCAGCAATTCCCTAGAGACAAAGAAAGTGTTTGGGCCTAGGTTGTCCCCCATTCTCATGAAAAAAGTAGTAGCCCTTAATTTTGTCCAAACCTAATTAAGCCTTAAAAGAGGTACTTTAATTTCATCATCTATCTCCTATCACACACACCCTTAATTGTGGATGAGATTTTGCTGTACACTTCTACTAGCTAGCTAGAGATGGCTTACTCTAAATAATCCTTGGAAATCTACCCTCAAATGTGCTTGATAGGATTTATCTTTTCTAAGCTTAAAGAATTTTCTAGTGCATATCATGTATAGCTTATAGATCCAATGTGTTGTTTGCAATGTATATATAATAGAATATTAATTAGATGGGCCTCACTTATTAAAAGAGGTTTGACGATAAAGTGTGGCGGTAGTGGGTCGTACAATCAACAAATATAAAACTCACAACCCTTTCAACCCCCCAAAAAAAAAAAAAAATTGATGAATTTCTTATTGAAAAACCAAGATAAACAACATAAATTGGCGATACAGTCATCCTTATTAAGCTTATATAGAAAATATGGTTGCAGCCATGAAAAACAAGAGACAAAAATACCCTATATATCGCAGCTTGGTCAACTGAGTTTCAATCTTGATCGATCAAGCTGCTTTTTATTTTTCCGAAAAACATTAATCAGCCATTCTCGGTCGATTAAGTGTCTCAAGTTTTTGTATGGAGACCTGATGCAACATTCTTGGTCAATCGAGCATCTACTGAGGGATCTACAGAACTTCTGGAAATGACCTTTTGTGTTTTACTTAATGGTCTCTTTTGACCTTGTAAGTTTTAACGTTGGAATTTAGAAATATTCATGAAATATGAATTTGTAACCCTTTGAACAAGCTTTCAAATGTCACCAATATTTTTTTAAGTCCAAAGAAGTTTCTATTGTGTATTACTTATAACTTATATATTTGATGTGCTATCTGCGACATTTAATAGAATATTAATCAGAAGAGCCTTACTTATTAAGAGAGGTTAATTTGATGATGTAGTCTGGTGGGTCACACAATTAAATATATCTATATATATATATATAACTCTATTTCACAAAATCAAGAAAAATTATGGTTTTGAGGGAAAATAAGAAAGAAAGAAAAAATCACCCTTGGTGAATATATTATTAAAAACTAAGATAATTAAACAACATAAAATGGCGGCAAAGCCATCCTAATTAGGCTTATATAGAAACTAGGGTTGTGGTTATGGAAAACAAGAGAAAAATTCCTTGTCACAATTAACTAGCTAGGTTGATTGAGCTTCAATGTCAATTGATTGAGACGCTTTTATTTTGAAAAAAAAGAAGGCATCATTAGTCAACCAAGCTAGTGTCTCTGGTTTTTGTATGGAGATGGCCAAATACAACATCTCAGTCGATTGAGCATCTATCAAGGGATCCATTGAGCGCTTTTTTCTTGACGACTTGTTTTGATCTAATAAATGTTGAAATTCGAAAATAATCATGACATATGAATTTGTATCCCTTCGAACAAGCTTTCAAACACCGCCGAGATAAATGTCTTATCGGATATTAGAATCTCAATATATGACATATTTAGTAAGACTTTTCTACTCATAAACCGGCATGCATCATTTGAGTAAAGAGAATATTAATTAATTAAAGACTACATTCATTATATTCTATATGCTTAAACTTTTACGATAAATGTTGATTCAACATTGTGTCGTGTCAAAAGTCTTGAATTTGAACTTTATCTCTATAATTCACCTTCCACTTAAATTATTTCACATATTTAGCTCTAAGATAAATGATGATTTTAACAAAGGAAAAATATAAAAAAAGATCCCTCAAACTAACAACCATGTTTTAAAGAGCTCCACTATGTTTAAAAGGTGCATAACCCATCAAACTACCAAAGTATGTCAAAAAGCTCACATCTTTTTTCTTTTTCTATAATAAGCTTATTCTTTTAAAAAAAAAAATATTTAAAAAAAAAAAAAAAGGAAAGGGGTGGTTGCCAATTGAGCCAACCACATTGTTTGATTTTGCATTTATTCATATTTTTTATAACAGGTGAGTACGTGATTTGTAATTTAAGGCAACTACGTACAATGACTAATTTTTATTGGAAAATGCTAGGGGTTCTCCCCGTAAGTTATCCTGGCGTTCTCCCAGTCTTACGTAAAACATGATTTAAGAAAATGAAAATGAACCCCTAGCAAACCCTTACAAGGAAAACTCTAACAAACCCCATTTTTAGTTATTCCAAAAAAAAAATTGTAATTATTTGCCTTTTTTCTTCTTTTTTAAAAAATAGTTTATTTATTTATTTTTATTATTTGTTTATTTAATTTTTAAAAGAATAGTGGTATTATAGAAATATAAAAAAAATATATATATGTTGTATTTTTGACACACTTTGGTAGTTTGATGGACTGCTTTAATATATTTTATACATTATATATGAGGCTCTATTATAAATGAATGTTAGTTTAGAGATTTTTTTTATATATATTTTTCTCCTTGAACAATATATCCCTTCAATGAGTTATGCTTCTCCCGATGATGAAGAAGATAGTCAATCTTCTTGTCGCTCCTCCCACACGTCATATGTGGTGAGTGACCATATGAAAATGAAAGCCAAAACGAAAAAGAAGAAGAGAAAAAACTTATTCAAGAAAATGAAAAATATTATGATGACATCTTCCTAACGTATTAATTGAAAGATATATAGAGACACAATCATAGAATGGGGGCCTACTTTAGAATTATATATCTCTCTCTCATGGGCCAACTTGTTTTAATTAACCTAATATTTCATTCTGTTTTCAAATAAAACAATATTATATATTATAATCAAAGGATTCTCAATAATATCGGCATGATATCACATTTAAATAGTAATACTGATACAGCATTAGATTCAATATACTCATTATTAAATTCACCCACCTAATTGATCGTCATGTGTACAGATCAAGAATGGTCCACTCTCCAACAAGCACATCTAAAACCCATCCGGAAAAGGATTCAGTTGGTGCATTTAGAAGGAAAAAATTGTCCTTTTTTTTTATGTTAAAATTTTTGGATAACACTATACTTCTAAATGCACTAACCAAAAAAAAAATGGAGAGAATTTGAAATTGAGAAGATTCTTTTCCAAAACATCCAATCTATATATTTTTATCACACAATGGATCTCATTAGCACACCCTAATCCTAATTAATAAATTTAAGTGAATCCTTTACATTAAACACTGTCCATTTTTACTTCTTTTTGTTTTTGGATTAAAAAAAGTTATTCAATTTTATATGTGTACCCCCATTCTTTCGAAGATGATCCTCTCCAATGTATTTGAACTAGATCATATCTAATTAGTTATATTGGAAGGATATTTGTGTCCTTTCAAAAAGTAAAAAGATAAAAATACCCCTCCAAATGAAATTGAGAAGATCCTAATTCCATCCTTTCTGTTTTATGGTTTAAATTTTGATCCATTGTATTTATTGATACAAGTACATAATTAGAGGGACAAAGTTGGACATAAATTTTTTTCAAACTAGTCTAAAGGAAATGCCTGTAAGCATTTGAGCTTGATGAGCTTCTCTTGTTTGGGCTCGGCTTGTTTAAATTTTTCGAGTTGAGCTCGAGCTGAGCTCGAGCGAGCTTAGAGGCAGCCAAAAATCGAGCTCGAGCTCGAGCTCATAATAAGTTAGTCAGTAAGCCAACTCACAGCTCTTATATTTAATTTTTATTTATTTATTTGTTAATTTAATTTTTTTATTATAAATTTAAACTTTAAGTACTCTTAACAGCTCAAATTAAAATTTGATATGAGCATTTGCTTATTAACTAGCAAGTATGGAGCCTTTGTCAATATATAGCAAGACATATTAGGAAAAAAAAAATCATCAATTTTTAATATTAATATGAGCAATTATGTGAACAATTACCGATTTGAGCCTTATACAAGCTGCTCATGAGCTTAGTCGAGTCGCTTGTTTTAATATGGATTCATGTTTCTATAAAAGGAAACATTGGGTTGTTTATAAGAAACACAATAAGAGAGAAAGATCATACATAGTTCTTGAAGAACTAAGTTTCACATATTGCAATCTCTTAATTTTTTCTTGTTATTTTCTTTGATTTTACAACACGTTATCAGTACGAAACTTTAGCCAATTGTTGTATTCTTTTAATCTTCAACATTAAAAGTTATTCGTAAGGTATTCTCAATTCATTGTAAATTTCTTTAACATTTAGTAATCTTATTATCTATTTTGTTAATTAACATTCTAACATATGCTTAGAAATATTTATTGTTTTAAAAATCATTTTATAACATTTGCATATTATGATTCATGTGAGATTTATATGAACTAAAATGTTATCATACTAATGTTATGAATATGATGCCTTATAATTTTATATGCCTGAAGCATATTAAAAATGAATACTTTATAATGAATGATTCCTTGAACTTGTGGAATAATTTAAGGGAGTGATACAAGTATCAGAAGTCATTTATCCTCTCAAATGCTCGTTATGAATGGATGCACCTAAAGTTACACATTTTATACACTTGAAGTTGCACATTTCATGCCTCGAATATGCTTATGTAATAGCAATATCGAGAGCGTAATTTCACAAGATATTCTGAACTACACAAAATAACGAACTTTTAATGAAAAATCATCAATCTCGTCCAACGGGTTCTACACTATTTTCAAACAAATGGAACATAATTTCATGGTAATAAAGGAAACCATAGTTGTGGACGTAGTAGAAAAAAAAATTATAAAAGTCAAGGGGAACGTACTTATAACTCTTACAAAAAGAAATACTTCATACCACCAGAAGTGGAACCACACTGAGGAGAAACAAAATGAAAACAAAGGTCTACAAAATAAACCTACAAATTACTATAGAGATAAATGTTACAAGTGTGGTATGAAAGGGTATTGATAGCGTACCTGTCGTACTCATAAACATCTGAAGAACTATATTATGCCTCCATAAAAGACATAGAAGAGATGATTAAAATGAATTTTGCTAATCATAGTAATTCTAAAGATTCTCCATTTTATTAGTACTCTAAAATGGAGAGAGTACACTCATCTTGATGTTTCTAATTTCTTATAGACTCGAACACTGATCTTTTGATTGATGCTGAATATGTCTACAACAATTAATATGTTTTTATTCTGTCTTAATCATAATATGTTCACATTGTTAAATTTAATTATATTTTATTATTTTACTTTTGATTAATGAAATTTAATATATATTTTGTTTATATATGAAGGCATGGATCATATTAATGGAATGATTAATTTCAAGATATTCAAAGGCTCTGGAAGAGCGAATATCATATTGTCAAAAGAAACAAAATTTTATATTAATGATGCTTTGTATTCTTCTAAATCTAGGAGAAATTTAATTAGTTTGAAAGATATTCGTCTAAATGGTTATCATGTTAAAACCACTAATGAAGGCAGTAACGAATATCTTTATATTACTTCAATAATTTCGGGCCAGAAACTTATATCGGAAAAACTGCATGCTTTCTCTTCTGGGTTGTATTATACAACAATAAGAACAATTGAATCACATGTTATGATGCACCAGAAGTGCTCTAATCCAAAGATGTTTATGCTTTGGCATGATCGTCTTGGACATTTGAGAACAATTATGATGCGTCAAATAATTAAGAACTCTCATGGGCATCCCTTAAATAACTAGAAGATTCTTTTACCAAGTGATTATCCTTGTGCAGCACGTTTTCAAGATAAACTTATTATCAAATCATCCCCCTCTAAAGTAATTGTTGAATCCCTATCATTTTTACAAAGAATTCAAGGGATATATATGGGCCAATTCATCCTCCATGTGGACTATTTAGATATTTTATGGTTTTAATTGATGCATCAATTAGGTGGTCACATGTTTGTTTGCTTTCTACTTGTAATATTGCATTTGCTAGACTTCTTGCTCAAATAATTAGATTACGAGCACAATTTCTTGATTATCCAATTCAATCTATTCGGATGGATAATATGGGTGAATTTACATCTCAAGCATTTTATGACTATTGCATGTCAATTGGAATTAATGTTGAATATCATGTTGCTTATACTTATACTTAAAATGTTTGACCGAATTGTTTATTAAACAACTTCAGTTAATTGCTCGACCTTTACTTATGAAAACAAAATTACTTATTTCTACTTGGGAACATACAATATTACATGCTGCATCATTAGTTCGGATTATACCAACAATTTACCAAAAATATTCCCTTTGCAACTTACATTTGGTCAACCACCAAATATTTCTCATTTTCATATTTTTGGTTATATTGTATATGTTCCAATTGCGCCACCTCAACGCACTAAGATGGGACCTCAACGTAGACTTGAAATTTATGTTGGTTTTAATTTTCTTTCTATCATTAGATACCTTGAGCCTTTAATTTGTAGTATTTTTAAAGCACGTTTTGAAAATTGTCATTTTGATGAAAACATATTCCTATCATTAGGGAAAGAAAAGTTGTTGCCAGAAGCATGACAAGAAATCACTTAGAATAATTTGACGTTATCTCATTTTGATCATCGTACAAATCAATGTGAATTAGAAGTTTAGAGGATCATTCATTTGCAGAATATTGCAAATCAATTACTATATGCATTTACTGATAATAAGAAAATAGTTAAGTCTCAAATTCTAGCTGCTAATACTCCAATGTAGATAGAAGTCTATGTAGGACAATCTATTAATATAGCAGCAAATGAGTCTAAGACACGCCTGAAGCGTGGAAGACCTATTGATGCAAATGATAAATTCCCCAGAAGAGAAAAGCATAAGGAAATGAAATCGGCGCTCCTGAAGAGGCCTTACCCACAAAACATGCAAAGAAAATTGATCCATCCAAATTTTCTGCACAAAATTCTCCTAGAAATAAATCCTCGAAGATGAACCTCTTGATAAGGAATCTCCTGAAGAGTTACTCTTTGAAGAGGAACAGGTATCTGAAAATAATGAGATCTCAATAAATTATATAAGTACAAGAGAAATATTGAATAAAAACAAATTATTGTCAACAACATATTTTCATTTAAAGTTGCATTTAACATTACTAGAAGTAATGATGATATTGAACTACAAACCATCGAAGAATATCCACGTAGAAATGATTGACCAATGTGGAATGAGGCAATTCAGGCAGACTTGAACTCACTAGTAAAACGTGAAGTATTTGGACCTGTAGTCTAAATACCTAAAAGTGTATCGCATGTTGGATATAAGTGAGTATTTGTACGAAAACATAATAAAAAAATGAAATTGTGAGATACAAAGTAAAACTTGTTGCACAAGGTTTCTGAAACTTGGTATTGATTATGAATAAACATAATCCCTTGTAGTTGATGCAATTACATTAGATTTTTGATTAGCTTGGTAGTTACAAAAATTTTGGATATACGTTTAATGGATGTAGTTACAACATATTTATATGGATCACTTGATAATGATATGTGTGTGTGTGTGTGTGTGTGTGTGTGTGTGAAAATCCCTGAAGGATACAAAATGCCTAAAGCATATAATTCCAAATTTCGAAGTATTTATTTTATCAAACTACAAATATCTTTATACGGGTTAAAGCAATCTGAACGCATGTGGTACAATCTTCTTAGTGAATATCTATTGAAAGAAAGATTTGAGAATAATTCAATTTGTCTATGCATTTTCATTAAGAAATCAAAATCTGAATTTGCTATCATTGCAATTTATGTAAATGATTTAAATCTTGTTGAGACTCTAGAAGAGCTCATAAAAACTGCCACTTATTTAAAAAATGAGTTTGAGATGAAAGATCTTGGAAATACAAAATTTTGTTTTGGCTTACAAATTGAACATTTTTAAATGAAATTCTCGTTCATCAGTCAACATGCACAGAAAAAGTTCTGAAACACTTTTACATGGAGAAAGCTCATCCTTTAAGCACTCCAATGATTGTTCAATCACTTGATATGAAAAAAAATTATTTTCATCCTCGAGAAGATGAAGAAATTCTTGTTCCTGAAGTACCATATTTAGTGCAATTGGTGCCCTAATGTATCTTGCAAATTTCACACAATCTGATATTGCATTTTCAGTTAATTTACTAGCAAGATATAATTCTGCACCAACTCGAAGGCATTAAAATAGGGTCAAACATGTTTTACATTATCTTTGTAGAATAACTGATATGAGATTATTTTATTTAAGATGTTCAAATTCACAACTAGTTGGATATGCAAATATAAGTTTTATTTCTGATCCTCATAAAGGTAGATCTCAAATAGGATATTTATTTACATATGGAAATACTACTATTTCATGGAGATCTGTCAACACTTGTTGCTACTTTTTCAAATGACTTAGAGATTATTGCAATTCATGAAGCAAGATGAGAATGCATATGGCTAATATCATTAATTCAACACATTCGAAAAAATTGTGGTTTGTCCACAATTAAAAATAGCCCGAGAATATTATATGAAGATAATACTGCTTGTATCACACATATCATATGAGAATATATTAAAGGTGATATAACTAAACACATTTCACCAAAATTCTTTTATACACATGAGCTCTAGAAGAATGGTGAAATTGATATCAAACAGATACGATCAAGTAACAATTTATCAAATTTATTTACCAAAACATTACCAATTGCAACATTTAAGAAATTGGTGAATAACATTGGAATGCGCTAACTCAAGGATCTTTCATCATAAATAATTGAAGCTTTTCATGCTAATGAGGGGGAGTAAAATGATTACGCTGATTGTACTCTTTTTCCTTCGCTAAGATTTTTTCCACTGGGTTTTCCTTTGCAAGGTTTTAATGTGGCAATCCTAAAGCATACAAAGGCACATAAGAATATTGTAATCTTTTTCCTTCGTCACATGTTTTTTTTCACTAGGTTTTCCTTAGCAAGGTTTTAACGATGCATATTCTTAATGTATGGTCATCCAAGGGGGAGTGTTATGAATGCATTCATGTATTTGGTGGATGACCATTTAGTTCCATCTCTTGGAATTCTACACATTCATTTCATCTTTTGGAATTTCTATAACATTCATGTATTACATTGATGTAATCTATTGATTGATGTACTACCCTTTTCATATTCCCCTTTCATATTCCTTAGCCTTCCATTATGATTCTATGTCTATATAAAAGAGCATTGGGTTGTTTGTAAGAAACACAATAAGAGAGAAAGATCATACATAGTTCTTGAAGAATTAAGTTTCACATATTGCAATCTCTTTGTTTTTTCTTGTTATTTTCTTTGATTTTACAACAGAAAGTACAAATTTTTTACTTTAGCTATTCATTTTTTTCATATACACTCCATCAGATTCTCTTTTCTATTTTACTATCTATTTTCTTTAAATATTATTTTGTAAGACATAAATTTCTTCCAAACCAATCTAGAAGAAATATTTTTCAACCCATTTAAAATAATGTCAAATGTCTATAGACATTTGACATTATTTTAAATGGGTTGGAGGATATTTCCTCTAGACTATATGAGAGAGATTCAGAAAGAATGAGGAAGAGAGATAGAGAGTAAAAGAAAGAAAGGGAGAAAAAGTTTATAATGTGAATAGTGATTATTCATGCAAGAAGGAAAAACGACAAAACAATTATTATGATGTAGAGGGAAAAAAAGGCTAATAATAGTCAAATGGACTATTACGAAGGATTTGTCTCTATTCTCTTGAAAATACTCTAGCATTTTTTCTTTCTTTTTTTGAAAATCTCTTGAAAATACTCTATGTCACATGTTATTAAAAAAAATAATAATAACAACATGTTACTTTTATAGACTATGTTGAAGAAAATTTATCCAACCCAATTTGGAGGAAAACTTTGTCAAATATAAATTTCCTCCAAACTAGTTTAGAGAAAATGTCTTCCATCCATTTTTTTAATTATTTTTAAAGGAAACATAACATTTCATTCAACAATAACACGAGCATATAGCTCTTATATCACAAAGCTTTAGTAACCATAGCATCAAGCTACAAGATTATATGCGTCAAAATGACAAATACAATCCACAATCAAGATCAATCCAATAACACATGACTAAACTTCATATTTAATTCCAAATTTGCACCAGACAAGCTCAATCAAATGCATGGATAGTTATTATTCCTCAACCCTGAGAATGGAAAGACTCTCATGCCAAAACTCTTCCTCCTCAACCCGAATATCATGATAACGATCACTTCCACAATCCAAAGGTCAATACCAAAAAACTTGAAGGCTACATAATTTGAGTGAGAGAGAGAGAGCCTTATTACACGTCAACAAAATAGGGAAATAAAATAATACATGGAAAATAAGATGAAAACCATAAATACAACCAAAGGAAGGCAACAATACAAGGAAATAAATAAATAAACAGAAAAAGCACATGCCAATCGCACAAAAGCCAAGAACCAAAAACGGAAGAGGTGTTGGAAGCTCATTGCGGTGGGGACGAGAAAAGACCTAGCGATGGGACAGCAGCGAACAGCACAAAGAAGACCAAGACAATACAGACACGAAACAAACACAAGCAAGAAATATGACTAAACTTCATATTTAATTCCAAATCTACACCAACAGACTTCAATCAAATGCATGGATAGTTATTATTCCTCAACCCTGAGAATGGAAAGACTCTTATGCCGAAACTCTTCCTCCTCAACCTGAATATCATGATAACGATCACTTCCACAACTCAAAGGTTAGGACCAAAAAACTCGAAGGCGACAAAATTTGAGTGAGAGAGGAGAGAGCTTATTACTCGTCAACAAAACAGGGAAATAAAATAATACATGGAAAATCAGACGAAAACCACAAATACAACTAAAGGAAGGCAACAATACAAGGAAATAAATCAAAAACCAGAAAAAAGCACATGCCAATCACAAGACAAGCCAGAACCGAAAACGGAAGGGGCGTTGGAAGCTCATTGCGGTGGGGACGTGGGAAAAGACCTAGCAATGGATGGTGGGCGATGCGCGGAGAAGACCAACGACACAGACCTAAAAACAAACACAAACAAGAAAAACAGAAAACAACAAGGAACCAACAAAACAAAGAAAAAGTAGGGAAGGAGCCCAAAGCGGGTAAAACAGTAGTCGAAAGGGAGCTAGACCCGTGCAGGCCGAATGCTGTCGCAGAAGGGGCATTGGAAGCTCGATGCGGTGGGGACGCGTGAAAAAACTGGACAGCGGGCAACGAATCAACAATACAAATCGGCGGCGATCACAAACAAAATCTAGAGGGGAGAGTTTGAGTGAAAACTCCCCCACAAGCCAAACCCACAAAGAACAACAAAAAGGACAAGGAGGCCGCTGCAAAAAAAGGAAGGCGGGGGAAGAAAAATGGTAGGAAAGGGAAGAGAAGAGGCACCAAAGCGAAGAGGACGAGGGGAAGAGGGAGGCAGCCAAACGGCCAACCCCCTCCCCTGTATGGTTGCTGGGTTTGGTTTTCTCTCTGACAGCTAAAGAGAAAAGAGACGAAACCCCGACAAACCTTGCTTTCTTAAATTGTATCATCCATCCTGTTTAAAATAGTAACAAGTATTATAAATATTTAAAACACACATTAAATTCTTAAGGTTATTAATTGCAGTTTATTAACTTAAACTAGCGTTTTAAATGTTTATACATATTTAACATTATTTTAAATTGATTGAAAGAAATTTCCTCAAACTATCTCGGAGGAAATTTCTGTCCTAACAAGTGAATGCGAAAAATCTTAGATATGTAAAGACAGGATTGATTTAACTTTGCCGTTACGCTCTTTGAAGGAGATGATGAAGCTTAGTCATTGTCGGCCAAATCCCAAAGAAATAGTGGGAAAGGAATATCCATTTTATCCACGTACAGCAGCAGTATTTTGATCGCACAAAATCTAGTCCCATTTCTACGGATTTTCTTCCACTAACTTCGCGTCATGAATTGGAAAGGTGTCGCTCATGCACGGCTGGCCTTGTAATTATCAAAGCATTAAAATTCAAACCCATTGAAAATTGCCGTTCACAAAGCTCCTTTAAAATCTTTGTTTTGTTTGTCAACATTCAACAACCTTCTAGAAAGGTCATTTGCGTGGTCAATAGCTCAAGAACATCGAAAATTCAGTTTTGTTGCATTTGCAAGAAAGGGCAAAACATTTTTATTACTAAAACAAGAAAGTTCGCTTCCGAAAGTGCCCATCTGATTCAAAGGTTTCTCTCTCTCTCTCTCTCTCTCTCTCTCTCTCTCTCTATTTATATATAATTTTTTTCCTGTGATTTTGTTGGGTTTTTTTGATGCTCTGTAGTTCTTTTTTCTTTGTGAGCCTTTTGGTTCAGCTATACGTTTCATGGGTACCTAATCTTTTCTTCTTCTTTTTTTTTTAATTTTTAATTTTTTTTTTTTTGTTTTTTTGGGTTGCAAGTCTACTTCAAATTTGTTGGATTGATTTAATGCTCTGTAAATAATCTTTTTGCCCTTTGGGCTTTTTGAGTTAAACAAGTTTGTGAAGAAAAAAGGTGGGTAGTTGATATATTGGTCTGAACTGGTGTAGCTTCTCCTACCTTTGTTTGGTTGCTGAGAAAAGGTTTGAAAGGAAACTAACATAATTTTTTCTGAAACACTATGTGCCAAGTTTTTATGGGTTGAAAGCTAACCTGAGCTAAATCAACTGGTCGAATCAAGCTGAGTTGACCGGTGGTTTTAGTTTTCCTACTAGAGTTTGATTGGTTCTTTTCTAGTTCTCAGCAACTGGACAGAGCTTTAAGGAAATCCTGGTATTTCTAGGTGTCAAATTTTCAATTTCTACAACTTTTTTTTCCTTCCAAAGCATAAAATTTATCAGTGTAATTTGCTGATCAATATTGGTGAATCTAGTAAGAAAAACTCCCAGTATGTTGGCTTGAGATCGAATTTGTTTGAGCTTTTCTGGAAGAAAGGCTCATGTTTTTATGTTTAGATACAGTTTTTGAAGTTGTAAACTTTTACATAATTCTGGCTTAGATCTTAGAAGGAATTGAATCCAAAGTGAAGATAAGAGGCTTTTCAATTGCAAAGATGGAAGGAAAATAAGAAATTAGAAAACTTTCAATCTTGCTGTTCATTGGGTGGTAAATCAGCAGGTGTTTTACTCCTATATTTTGGGTTTGCAGGTGTACAGGTGGGCTGAACAAAAAGATGTCTGAAAAAGTAAAAGTACTCCAAGATTGTCCTAATTCATCAAATCCCTACCACGAATGCACCCAGTCTTGCCTCAAAAAGATTTCTCATGGCCAAACAAGCAAGGATAAGAAGAAATCAGGTAATTGTTTTACCAAATTTGCTTTGAGTTCTTCTTCTGTACCTCTGCATCTGCATCTTTGGCAAGCTTTACTGATACCATAACTAGGATTTAAGTTATCCTTGGGAATTGATTAAATTTAATCTAGGAAGCTTAAGCTTAATCTGGTATGAGAATTTGAATGGAAATCTCATTCATAAAACAATAATCATAATAATAAATCTGGTATGAGAATTACTAAACCAATATTTACCAAAAAAAAGGGTAGTAAATCAATTAAATCATTTGCATGGTCTTTCTTGACCACTTTTTATGGTCGGTGGAAAATTTGGATTGTATGACTTTCATTCTCTTTTTTATTCTAAGATGACGGGCCGGCAGTACAAAAATAAGAAAGCTCCCAGCTCGACCCAACTTATTTTCTCTGTGATGTCTATATAAAACTATAAATGATCCACGATAAACAGAGTAGAAAATCAGGGTGTTACGAAATACTATTAGGAAGAAATACTAAATTAGCTCCTATGGATTGAGGCATGTGTTGAGTTTAGGTCGTATTAAATTTAACTGCCCATTTAATTAAATTGGTCAAACTCATTAACTTTAACCCTGTAATTTTGTGTTGGGTTTGTATCGGATTCGTAGATTATTTCAAAAAAATTTAACCGTTATGTTACTTGTCGGGTTTAAATCGTATCAAGAGATAAGTATAAGATTATATATGTCAATCGTAAAATTAAGTAGGTTAAACTCTTTAATTTTATCTCATATTCACATTGAATTCATGAGTTACGTTGAAATTCTCGTTTACAAGTTTACGAGTTATGTCAAAATTCTCGCTTCACTTTAGTTTGAAGTTGTGAATAAACATGTTTTCAAGGAAGAAAGAAATAAATAAGATTATGGAAAAAGTTGACAGAATTTATTGCCAGAAGCCCTCACGGTCACGGGCCTCACCTACCAACCATAGAGTTTGAACAGGAAAAATTGTCATGTCTATCCTAATTGCCCCACGAGAAAAACAAGAAGAGACGCTTTTTCCCATTGAATACATAAACCACCCCCCTTAAAACCCAGGTTGACTAGTCAAACTAAAAAGGCAAGGAAAAGACACGTTTCAACTTTCAAGGCAATACGCGTCATGACACAAATTAAAAATAAATAAATTTTATTTAAAAATAATAAAAGGCACATGTGAATGCAATCACAATTAGGGCACCTGAAAACCTTAAAATGCATAGGCCTCTTCAAAACAATTAATACCGTTAAAAATTGAGCACTTGTAGAGAAGATGAAAACTCTTTTATTATTATTATTTTGTAAAATAGAATAATAAGAAAAAAAATAAGTAAGAAAAATAGTTCTTGGTCATGATGATAATTTTCAAGGCATTGTGATGGCGGGATCTGAGAAATTAATTCTATCAATTGATGTTGTGGCCAAGAATTTTGGGTATCTCTTTTTAGCTATTTCTTTTATAGGTTGGGGAGTATGAGATGGAAGTGCCTACAAACAAGCTAGCCTCTTTTTTTTTTATTATTAACTAGGAGTATAATTTCATATTTACATCTCTATGTTTTTAAGCTTTAGATTTTTTTTTTTTTTTGGCTTAAAAAGGTAAGGCAAACACCATTACGATAACTAAATTTGATGTAGCTATTTTAGAATATGAAAACTCATCAAGAAAAATTGAATAAATTAACGTGGGGGTGTGAAAACATAAACAAACTATTGTTTGAATTTATATGTTTTAAACAATAATAAACTTTTGATTGTTTATTTATTTTGTTAACTATATTTTTAATTAATTTTTGTTCTAACTCTATTTTTTTAATTTTGCCCCTGTAAACTACAATCCTGGCTTTATCACTAGCACTAATTGTATTGTTTCACATGTCACTTACTATAAAAAATTAAAAATAATATTTAAAAACCAAATTAAAAAAAAAAAAAAAAAGTTTGGCCAAATTGAGGGTGGCCAAAGCACCCTTAAGGCCATTAGTCAGTTTGACTACCCCTCTAGCCGGTTTAGGGTTAGGGGTGACAATTTGTATTCACGTGATAAGTTTAGGTCGTGTCGAGGCATAGATATAAGATTATATGGGTAAACTCGAACTTGACTTATTTAATTAAATAGGTCAATCCCCTCAACATTGACACAACCCATTTAAACAAGCGGGTGACATGACACAACACAACTTGCATAACCGATTAATTAACAAAATTCTCAATTATTGAGCATAAAAATGCAGTTTTACACAAAGATATTGCCACAATAATTCCTAAATATTGAACATAAAAATCAATTATACTACCAAAGTTATATCTTTACAACTAGATATGAGACTGAGGGTAATTTTCTATTGGACTTTAGGGTCTAAATTTTTTACTGGTAAAAAAAGTGTTTTAATTTATATAGGTTATGTAAGTTGCCCATTGGTTAGGGGGTTGACCCGAAATTAACTCGTTTATTAATCAGGTTCACCAAATTTGACCGAAATTCTATTTTACTAATTGCAGTCAAGTAAAAAACTATTGGTCCTACTGGGGGTAGCCGAACCACCCCCCAAATGGTCATGGGGGTGATTCGGCTTTGGGGGGTGGTTCGGCCACCTCCTTGAGCATATTTAGGGGTGGCCAAACCATCCCTAATGGCCGTGAGGGTATTTAGTCACCCCAAATGGCCAAAAAAAATAAAATAAAATAAATTGGAAGGGGTGGTCAAGCCATTCACTTTGGCCAAATGGAGGGTGATTGAACCATCCCCAAGACCATGAGGATGGTTCAATCACCCTCTCTGGTCTGGACAATCTGGGGGTGGCCAAACCACCCTTATGGCCTTAGAGGTGGTTCGGCCACCCCCCATTTGGCTAAGGGGGTGTCACAACCACAACCTCCATTTCTTCTTTTTTTCCTTTTTAAAATTTGGTTTTTTTATTATTTTAAGTGACACGTGCCACAATATGATTAGTATTGATGTGGCACATTAACATATTCTATCAACTTTTCAAACGACAATGACCTACTTTTTTGCTTAATTGAAGGAGTTTTTAATTACTTTTTAAGCCACAATGAGCTATTTGTCACAACCTCAAATTATGGAACCAATTTAGCAAGTTTTCCATAATATTAAGGACCCAAAGGAGAAACAAATAAAGGAGGGAAAGCATTGAGAAAGTGGAAGTCTCTTAGCAAAAAGATCTATTGGCTTGTAGGGTGATCAAGGAGAACTATGGAAACGACCTGATGTATTTCATGAACCTTATGAGCAGTCTAATGTAGAATAAGTTTGTTGATGTTAGAATATAAATTAAATGATTAAATTAAGTATTTCATATCAACTAAAATTTTTGGGACAATTGATAATGTAATATGGTATCAAAGCAAAGGTTTTGAATTCGAACCATGTCTAGAGACCGAGGGAAGGGGGGACTGGTTGGGGCCATGGTCCCCCCTCCATTTCGTCAAAAAAAAAAAAGGAGAAAAAAATACTGGTCCCCCTACAAAATAAATGAATAAGTCCCGGTCCCTCCCAATAAATTTTTTGTGTTTTTTGTTGTTATTTTGATGGGTTTTTATAACTAATGTTATTGAAAAATCTCTAGTTTCTCTTTGAGCTTTTGTTCTACCCATTGAATTTCAAGTTTCAAATAATAATGATTTGAGTAATTTTTTATTAAGTCCGAATTTGGGAGAATTTTAATTAGAAGTTAAATTCCTAAAATTAATTTGGGGCTTTTGTATGTAGCGGATTTCTATGCATGATTTAAGATCCGGATTGTTAAATTAATAGGTTGAAAGCTTCAATTTCACTATTGTTAATAGTATGGATATAAACCCTAATTTGTGTAGTATGAATTAAATTAGGGTTTTTGGTATGTGTACACTAGGATTGCTAATTGGATGTGTTAATTACATTTAAAGTGTTAATTAATCCTAGACTTTTATGAATTCAATGGAAATTGATGCTTATGGGGTTTAGGTTCTAATATGTCATATTAGAATCATATTGATTATTGTATGTGAATATGACTATTATAAATTGGGGGTAAGTTGCTAGATTGATGGAATAGGAAGAGAATAATAATTATAGGGTTAAAGTGTAATGTCTCTATGTGATGATTATGTTATTCATGTGAGTTTGTTCATTGTTAACCTATGCATTTTTTTTTTTTAATTTCCTAAAGACGCAAACTAATCATGTAAATTTATTTATAAATGATGAAAAAGTCAAATACAATATTTGACTATTTCAAAAGGAAATTTTTTTTTTTTTATTGGCACCGGGTGTCCGAGCTTTACTCCGACTAATCCCGGGGGTGCACAGGCCCTCGGCAAGGAGTTTCCCGCAAGTGCACCTAGGTTAAATCAAGAGGTGAGCCCCCAGTCCAATATTTGACTATTTCAAAAGAAAAAATGCACAAAGTTTATTGGAGTTTGATCATCGATTGTATGTCACATATGAGAATATGATGTTAGTCAACAAGATGCAAAATAACTCAACGCAGGTTGTACTTTTTAAAGTTTGTACTCTAAGCTCAATTCCTAATCTAAGTGGTATTATAATTTGATATTATGATTATTCAATATTGAGAATATTGTTTTTTAGAATTTCAAACATTTAATTGGAGAATATGACACAATTTTAAACTCAATTACTTATTGTATTTAAGTACTCGTGATTGGAAAAAGGAGAAAAAAATAGAAAAAAGTATTAGTGCATTACACGTTCCAAAAAAAAATAATTTGCTTTGGTCCCCTTCCATAAAACTTCCTGGCTCCGTCCCTGGTCCATGTCTTCATTATTCACCTCTCATTTCAATTAAATATTTTACTTGTTGGATATTATTAAACTTTTGGGACAACCGGTGATATCCTACTTTGAAGTTTCAAATCCTATTCTAGCAATGGGGTAATTTAGTTGTTTCATATGCTTTTCTATCCAACTTAAAGGCTGATTTGGACGGACATGAGGTAATTTGTCGTTTGATATGATTTTCCATCCAACTTAATGGCTGATTTGGATGGTGGGGACAATCTGACACCGGAACTTCAAAATAGTGTTTGAGTTGCAATGAGTTAAAGTTTATGGGGGGTAATCTAGCCATTTCATATGCTTTTCCTCATTGCCACCCTTTCTTTTCTCTTGCTTTCTTTGCTCTCTTAGATTTGTTTAATTGCAGGCAAAACGAATTTTTTTTTTTTTAAGTTTCCTTCATCCTTAGATGTTGCTTAGGTTTAACAAAAACGATAAGGCTTTCTTTTGAAGACCTTAAAAATGAATTGATCTAATGGTTCTAAGTGATTTAGTACCAGTTTTGCCACCTTCTCTTCTTTGATTTTATTTGGAATTCAAGGAAACAGCTATAGAATTCAATTTTTCACACATTGAGAGGCAGAGTTACGATTCTAAGTGTCTCACTTGGCTTAAGTGCAAACCACGTGTATATGAGCTCTTGGACACCTTTCTCTTGCAAATTAGTTTTCAAATGTGAGTTTTACTTGAGGGTTGTATTATTTGATATCAGAGCCAACCATCACATTGAGTATGGGATCAAATGGGTTATAACTTTGTGGTCGAACTAAGGAGGGAGCGACCTATAGGTTGCATTAAAATGTCTTGATATTATATATGGGCATAGTGTTAAGTCTATGAAATTGATAAGTGAGTGGAGCCGCTAAGAGAAAAATGACTACCATCAGGTCAATGTTAAATGTAGATAGAGTGGGCTGCTGTTACAATCCTAAGTGTTCCTTATGGCTCAAGTGCAGGGCAGACAAAATTTTAAAAACTCCCCCTTAATTTTTTGGTTTTTAAAAAATATACCCTTAAAAACACTCCCCCCTTTTTTTTTAGTTTTGCCCACCCCAAACCTAAAAGTCTAGTTCTGCCCCTGCTTAAGTATAATCGTAATCATGTGTATATAACTTTTAGACACTCTCCCCTTGAAAGCTGGTTTTTAAAGATAAGTTCTATGAGATGTTTGAAACGCAGTGGTATCCAAGGTCATTCATTAAGAACTATTAGGGAGGATGAGACCATGATGAGGCATGATACTGTAACTGTTTTGATTCACTAAGCCATGATATTTATGCGACATTTCCTTGTCCTCTAAAACCCTACTTTATTGCAGGGTTGTTATTAGGAGTCTGCGTTGCTAATTTGAATATGCCATTGGACAGGGAATATATAGATACTAACTTTAGTTCATCCCTTCTCACACACTGCATACACATCTGCATGATATGATAATTGGTTCCTAAATATGTTTCTTTGTAATTGCAGGCTCAGTCATCCTTGATGTTTCCAGAAGTTTTGGCAGGAGAAAGAAGGAAAGTTCCCGGCCAGATTCTCCTCAAGTGCATGAAAAATTGCCTTCTCCAAACGCAGTTTACCCATCTGGTTTTGCTTCTAAGAAACAGGAGGAAGTAGAAAATGGTGAGGATTTTCCTCATTTTCATGCTAAAGAAACTTTTGCCCAATATCCTTTTCTCAACAAGGGCCAAGTCAAATCCTCTCAATCAGTGCCTACGTCCGGAATTCTCACACCGGTTCGTATTCTCTCTCTCTCACGCACATGTACAGGAATGTTCTTTCTTGGTTTCTTCTCTTTTTGGGGGACGATTATCACATCACACAAGTAAAAATCCCCTGTTTTTTGTATCCATTTGACTCCTCTCTCGTGGTGACAGCCTGACAATTCCACAGACACTCCAAAGATAAATGGCAGCCTCTTCTCTGGAGAAACACCAACCAATCGGGTAGAGGATGAAAAGCTCCATGCTTCACAAAACGGTGTTCCTAAACCTGTTCTTGATGACATGGGAGAACATGGTGCCGCTTCAGCTACCAAACCCATGAGCTTTACTTTCACTGGTATTACCAACTCTTTAGAAGGCAGCGATGATGAAGAAATCCAATCTGTAATTTCAGATTCCTGCGTCTCCGTCGGACGATATCACGTAAAAGAAAGCTTAGCTTCCATTCTGCAGTCCATCTTTGACAAGTATGGAGACATAGCTGCAAGCTGCCAGTTAGAATCCTTATCCTTGCGCTCTTATTATCTTGAGTGTGTGTGCACTGTGGTGAAGGAGTTGCAATCCAGCTCAGCTACACAACTGACCAAACCCAAAATCAAAGAACTGTTGGCCATTCTTAAGGATGTAGAATCTGCTCAAATTGATGTCAGCTGGCTGCGAGGCATACTCAATGACATGACAAGAGATGTTGAGCTCATCAGTCAGCACCGAGCCATTGAGTCAGCAAAGAGCGACTGTGACAGTGAGTTGGAAGCAAAAAGGAAAGAGCTAGCATCTCAAATGGAAGATCTCTCCCTTAAAGAAAATGAGGTTGCCATTGCCAAGAAACAAGTTGCTAAAACCAGAGCTCGGCTGAGTGAGCTTGAGCTCAAAGCTTCCCAGTTGAATGAGAATATTCTGTCTATCAGGTCCAAGACTGAAAATTTTCGGGGCAGATCCTTGTTAGATGAACTCTTCTGATGCAACCGTGAACAACCAAAAGGTTTCAATTTCTCGTGTTGTATAAGTACGGCAATAGAACACCATAAACTAGGACATCGTATATTTGCATGTTGTAATACAATTTGAAATAAAGGGATTGAAGGCTTTGTTCTATTCTTGCCTCCTGTAACAAACTTAAGGTCGAATTTATCCTTGAGAAAGATTGTACTTAGTCGATGTGATACACTTGGAATTGTTTTAAGATCGTAATATACTTGCATTCTCCGTTTTTTCCGCTCTTATATTTTTTGCTTTCCAACTACCAACTACATTATGGAATTAGTTTGATCACGTCTTACAGAAGTACGCACTCTCTCTTTGTATGTGAAGTTTAGTACGTATTTTCAGTCATTTGTTTGACAAGTCTGAGCTAGACGGGGAAGAGAAATCAATTTAGTGACATCTGTTTTATTAAACGTAGTCTCAACCAATTGAGATATTTCTTATAGACGTATTTCTAGTTAATTCAATAGAAATGCTCTTCGAATGGTCCAAAATGTTTGTACATAAACTGGACCTATAACCCAACCCGAGGCCCAACTCGTAACCGACCATATATACTATCCAAGCCCAGTATTTTGTGGTAATTACAATTCCGTCCACGTTCCCCTAATTCGCGATTTTCACTCCCCAATCTTCTTTCCTCTTTTCCAGAACAAAACTCCCAGATAGCGCGCTCTGCAATCGAAGCAAATTTCCTTCACAGGTTCGTCTCTTTCATCTTTGTGCAATCGAAACAATCCCTTTGTTGAGATTTAAATTGGTTTTCTAGGGTTTGGTTAGGGTTTTTGTTTTTTATGCTTGTTTGGTCACTGGGAAATAGAGGGGGGAAACGAAGTTTCTATCTTTCTGTTTCTTTTTATGTTATATAATTGAATACATAATCAGCTCAAATGTCTTACATGCTTATTTGATTGTTTCTTTGTTTACCTGGGGTATTGGAAATCGGAATTTTGTAGCACTTCTAATTTTCTCGCTCTTCTTTCCCTCGGTTTTCTCGGTAACGGAACACGGGATTAGTGTAATCGTTCGGATCTTTGTGTGATTTCGTACATATGGTTGTCACTCAAGAGAGCCTTATATTATTTATAGTAAGAAAGTTATATATGCAGTAATTGGAACTCCCTTTGTAATTCAAGATTGAATTTAGAAATAATAAAAGAATATAAGTAATTAAAGCCTCGTGTCATGGTCAATTTTCAACTTATAATGTTAATTGGTTAGGAAATAGTTCTTCTATATAGTGGGTTTTGTTTACCCGAATGTGAATAAAGATTTAATTATTGAACTGTATTGTTCTGGTAACTGAAGTGGTGTAGTAGGAGGTGAGCTTAGGATAAACATGACTGACGAAAGAGGAGTGCACCGGGATTGCAGGAATGCATCAAATCCTTACCATGAATGCAGCGAATACTGCTTCAAAATCATTGCCGAATCGAAGGCTTGGATGGAGCAAAATGAATCAGGTGAGATATATCCTCTTTATTTTCTATCTTGATTGTTAAGTAACTCTAATCATTAAGAGCTTGAACATCATGATATTTGTCTCTCTGTTTCCAGATTTCCCCTCTGGTTATCAGTAACTAGGGGTTAAAGTTTCCTTGAGTTTTCAGCCCTACTTTTCTTGTAGGGTTAAAGCTTCCTTGAGTTTTCTGTGCTACCTTTGTTATAGTTTTGAAGTTTGCCTTAGGGAACATGTCAATACTTTCTTGGACCTTGCAGCCCTGTATTGTTTGAAAAATTAGGTATACTTTCGTGTCTTCATGACCTTGAAGGGCTATGCTGATTGCATGATCTGATCCTTGTTGGAGCCGTTCTTTGGGACATTAGAAGTGTGTAAATTTTTTTCATCATTCAAGGCAGATTAGGGATTTACATTATTTATCTAGAGCCCTGCCCTGCTTAGCCGATAATATTGCCTAATTCTTAAAAATATGCACATTTAGGTCTCTAAATTGATATTTGAGTATCATATGTCATTTGCAAGATTCTAGGTTTTTTACCATAATGTATTTCTATATCATAATGCTTATTGCATGTAGTGTTACTTCTCTTACTTAACCTTGGTTCTTCTATCAGAAGTAGTTCAAGCTAGTGGTTTGAGTGGTCAGTCCAATTCTGGTGCTCCAGAGCAGGATGAAGATCTACATGATGACAGACAAGATTTTGAAGATCATGCTGATGGTGATAAAGATTATCCTGTCGAGGAGAACATAGAAGATGTCACAAAACTCACAGGGAGGAAGAAGAAACTGTGGGAGTTGAGAAATAAAATGGTGAGGTTGTCTTTAACTCATGTTCTGAAATTGATTGGATTTAAAGGAAAAATAAATAGTTCTATAATGATAAGTTTTGTAATTATTTATAAACCTTTTGAAATTAAATTGTTTGTGGCTGTGTGATGGCAGATGAAGGCAAAGAGTGACAATCAAAAAGAAATAGCTGCTGAAAAGAAAAGAATGGAAGCTCCAACTGAGTCAAGGGGCATATCTAAACAAAAATGGATTGATGAGAGGAAGAAAAAAATTGGCAAACTTCTAGATGCTAATGGTCTGGATATGACAAAGGCTTATATGCTAGATACACAAGAGGCTGCAGAATTAAAATATAAGAAATGGGAGAAGGATCCTGCTCCATATGGTTGGGATGGTATGTTTATATATAATTTTATTGATTTATTCCTATTTCATCACATTGGTTACGCTCTTAAATTATGCATGTCTGCCTTAGGTTCATACAAACACGCATTTAATTTTCCTTTATTGACATGTATGAATCTTGGAAGAAATAATCATCTGTGAACACAATTAATAAATGTGTGTTATTATCAAGTTGTGTCTGCTCATCAAGATTATAGAATTGGGACCCGGTTATATGGGCTTTAGAAATGGCGCACGTATGAGAATACTTCTCTAGTATCATGGATGCATCATTAGAAGGACTTAGGTTGAGGAACCCATTCAAGGAATTCTGCTGCTCGTGCTAGGAGCTTTATCAAAATTGAAATTGCATTGGAATTGTGGTCTTTAACTTCACAATATCAGAATGGTGACATTACCTCTCGTTAGTGTTTAGACAGGTTTCATTTTCTTGTAGTCTAATGATTACAAATCATGTCTTAATCTTCTTCTTTTGCTTCTCTAAAATTCATAAATTGATACTTAACAAAAATGAGCTTGAAGGTTCTTCATGAGTGATGTAGGGGACATATATTTCTTTTGAGAATGAAGCTAACGTATATTGTTTTAACAGTTTTCAATCAGAAAACTTTGTATGATGCCTACAAAAAGCGGACAAAGAACGTTGAGGTTGATTTGGAAGAATATAACAGAATGAAAGAAGCTGATCCAGAATTCTACCGAGATGCTTCAAGTCTCCAATATGGAAAGGTACAATTTTGTAGAAGAAATGCAATGCTTCCTGTGGTAGTTCTGGCTTATACTAATTCACCCCAAAAAAAAAAGCGATATGGCTTATGGTAGGGGCCTTAAGCTTATGATTTTTCCTTCATCTCGCAGACACAAAAGACTTCAGAGGAAAAGATTGATAGGATGGTGAAGGAACTCAAGGACCGGGACGAGAAACGCAAGTCATTTAGCAGGAGGAGGAGGTTCCATGAGGAGAAGGATATTGATTCAATCAACGACCGTAATGAGCATTTCAACAAGAAGATTGAACGAGCCTTTGGTAAATACACACTAGAGATTAAAAACAATCTCGAGCGAGGAACTGCATTGCCTGACTAACGGCAATTGCCTAGAGTGACGCACTGTATTTTGATGTTGTTGTCTTATTGTGTACAACTCTTCTGTCCAATGGAATATATGATATTCATGACGGAAATGTGGGAAATCAGGTTCTTCTAAACTAAATGGTGGAAAGTTGGATGGCAATGGCCATTGTCAATCTTCTGCAGCGTTCTGCTAATTTGTGGTCAGAGTATGATGTGAATTGAACTTGTGCTACATTTTCAAATGAAATTTTATATTTTTATGTAAGTTGTTGCTGAGTAAACAGGTAGAGATACGCATTTTGAGGGACTTTCATCCTCAACCTTCTCTCCCCGAAGGATTTAAGTATTTATTCGTACTTGGGTTTATAGTTTTTTATTTATTTTTATTTTCATGTAGGGGTTTAAAGCAGTCACAAATGGTACCTGACTTATAGAAAAAGATCAACTTAGTAAGTTCCATTAAACTAAACTAACAGAATGTCATGTGTAATGACACGTCCTAGAAGAGTAATAAAAATAATTAAATAAATAAATAAACCTAAAGAAAAAAAATAAAATTTGAAAAATTCACAGGGTGGCCGGGGCCCCATGAATTTTTCAATTTTTTTTTAGGTTTAGCTTTTTTATTCTTATTTTATTATTTTTAATTATTTTTAATTTTCAGGACACATGGCATTTTTATATGATTTTTCCTATAAGTCAAGTACCATTTATGACTGTTTTGGAATCCTAAGTGAAAAAAAAAAAAAAACCTATGTACTAATAAGGTATTTAACCCAAAATTTTTCCACCTCCTCGTGAGGGTCTCCTACGGAGGAGGTATGGATCTTTTTCCTCTCCTCCCCTCTTCCTTCTTTCTTCCGTTCTTTCTTTTTTTTATTTTTTTCTTTTTTTTTTTCTAATGTCAAGTTCTTCGCTGTCAAGTTCTTTTTTTCTTTTTTCTTTCTTCTTTTTTTTTTTTTTTTTCTAATGTCAAGTTCTATTTTTTTTTTGATGGACTTACAAAACATCATTTTCAAAAATTATTCTAAGATGGGTTTTGCACATGAACCTTTTTATAGGAAGAATTTAGGTCAGTGAGAGCTCGGCAATTGCCCTTGAAACAAGTTATGGTTAGGGTTTTCCTTCTTCTTTTTGTTTTTGGTGAGCAGGTTTGGTTGAATCATGAATAGTAGCTTAATAGGAAAACCTCCCCGTGACCACTGTCATTCTGAGGACCACTTGCCTCTCTCATAAAATTATCCATCCCCATTGTAAAAAGACCAAGATTCCCCGTTGTGTGCGGTAAATAAAATAGGGGTGTGTTAGGGTTATTCTTGTAATGTTCTTTTAACGTTTTTTTAGTCTTACGTAGAACATGATTTAAGAAAAAAAAAAATTATAATACTATTTTTTTGCTAACAAATTAATTTTTATGAGTTAATAATTAGATTCTAATGCTTTAAAACTTGTTTTGGATTCAAAACTAAAACCTAAAATAGAAGGTTAACCCTTTAGGATAGTATCACCCAAAATAAATTTAATCATCCTAAATTTGATGCTAATGCCTAATTTTAATTTTAATATCTCAAATTTTATTAATGCTTTTAAAAAAATCGTGTAAGTCACTATAATTTTATTTTTCTTAAAATATCAAATAAATAAATAAATAGGTAAATTTTAAAATTTACTTCTTCTTTTTTATTTTATTTTTTTAGCTTTCGATACGGTTTTTGATGAACAAAAGCGGACCACTACCGGCTAGTGGCTACAACCCTACCCCACTTCACCCACACCCCATGTGATGCCATGACATGAGATCCTATGGTCCCATGACACGTGGCCCTCGTATCCCATCCGCTTTCATTTTCTGCTTTGGGTTGCCTTCGTCCCATTGGTTGGACCTTGTCCAGAAAGCGGTCTCACAGACGACCTTTCGGGAGAGACCCCATCTCAACAGCATCTTTGGTCCTATTCCCCAGACTGTACAGCCACAGGTGTGCTCCTCGACGGACACGTGGCTTGACACTTGGAGGAATCCAAGGTCATCCCAAGTTCAATCTCCACCGTTCGTTCCAACGCAAGAGTTTCGTACTACTACTGCGTACCCATTTTGTCCTTCCACCAAAATCATGGCTAAAAGTGGGAGACATTATTAATTAAGGGTAATTTCGTTGCAAATCCATTCTTCTTTGTCAGAGAATTAGAATATAGACACACCATAACGAAAGAAGATTAGGGAGAAGATTAGAGAGAGAGAGAAGTACAACGACAGGGATTTAAAAAAGAGCAGCACCAACCACCACTAGTCATGAACAATATGATACACATCCAATGCTAATAACAATAAAAGATTAAATTATAAATAAAACGAGAAAAAAAAAAAAAGTCATCATGATCATCGACATCCTCTCATATTACACGCAAACAAACAAATAGAGGGCGAAAGAGAAAGGAGACATTAGAAATTATAAGGTTTCATTCAGGTTTTGAGGTTGCTTTTGTCTTGTCTCTTTTAGTTGGTGGGGTTGCTGCGGAAGGATCCCAAAGCCTTGATCGCCGCTGCTCTCAGTATGTACTGGTGGTAAGCCGCTGCAGCCAGTGCTCCCACGAACGGACCAACCCAGAAGATCCACTGCACCAAATTATATACCCATTTGTTAATAAAATTATATCCATCACCGTATTCAAAAATTCACACGTATGTAATGTGAACTTACTTGGTCATCCCAGATTTTGCCATTGTTGTAGATAACAGCAGCACCGAAGCTCCTTGCTGGGTTGATACCAGTTCCGGTGATGGGGATGGTGGCCAAGTGCACCATGAACACAGCGAACCCAATAGGGAGTGGAGCCAACACCTGCGCGCAGACAAACATGAAAACCATATACTAAAACTACCATATACATGGCCTAAAATGGCTATAAAAAATTAGTTGGCAGGGTTACATACAGGCACGTGAGAGTCACGAGCGTTCCTCTTTGGGTCGGTGGCTGAGAAGACGGTGTAGACCAACACAAAGGTACCGATGATCTCCGCACCCAAGGCGGTGCCGGTGTTGTACCCTGAGGCAACAGAGTTAGCTCCACCGCCAAGCCTGTTGTAGTCGTGCTTCATGAAAGCCTTGACCAACCCAACGCCGCAAATGGCTCCCAAGCACTGCACCACCATGTACGACACAGCACGAATCAGCGACACCTTCCGGGCCAAGAATAGCCCGAACGTCACGGCCGGGTTGATATGCCCACCTACACACATTAACAAAATTACTACAAAGAAGAAACACAGAGAGCTTGCGAAATTTCAAGCATTGTAGGGTGAGGGGTGGGGGTTTTTACCAGAGATACCGGCGGTGCAGTACACAAGGACGAAGATCATGCCACCGAAGGCCCAAGCGATACCCAGAAGCCCCACACCGTCGCAGGGTCCGGTAGCCTTCTTGTGGCCGATGACAGTGGCGACGGTGACGTAGAGGAAGAGGAGGGTGGCGATGAACTCGGCTATGAGGGATCTGTAGAAGGACCAGAGCTTGAGCTCGGCCAGGTCGAGGAGTGGTGCTGGTGGAGGGTCCACGTAGTCCTTGCCATGCCTCTGCCCCTCTTCGCTCACTTCCTTTGACATCTTCTTTAACAGTACTGAAGCTCTCTCTCTCTCTGTGTTTGCTTTTGCTTTTGCCTGTCTCTGTTTCTCAAAAACCTTGTGAGCTGAAGATGAGCAAGTGAGAGAGATTTAAAGAGTTGGAGAGAAGGGCAAGGGGGAAAGGTGCATTTTAAGGATCAGCCAAAGGGCAATTTGGGAATATAATATGGTGCTATAAAATATGTGAAAAAAAAAAATGGTTGGGAAATAGGTAAGAGTTTTTTTTTTTTTTTTTTTTTTTGAGGGGGATTAGACTTTAGACAGTAAGATTAGGGTTTTAGAGAAGAGAAAGGGGGTGGGACCAGGGGGTACAGCGAGACCATGTGAGGGCTAATCATCCGTTGTTGGGTAGGGTGAGTCAGCCTGGCACCCAACCAAAGCCACGCCCACGCCACGCCTGCAACGGTTATTTTTTGTCTTTTTCTCTTTCTCTGTCTTCTTTTACAGGGCAACCCTTCTCCTTTTGGGACCCTCCTTCTGTAGGGACATGCTTGTTTAAAGAACTAAAAAGGCCTTTTAGGGTTTTGTTAATGGTAATGGAGGGCACTAATTGTTGTGGTTGCATGTTTGAAAGCTATAAAAGAAAGGCCTTTTTGGGTTAATTTCGAGGTGGGAGGGCTGCTTTTGTGGGGGGCGTTTTTTTTTTGTTAATGTCAATGAAGATTACATTACAACATGCAAATGAAATTAACGGTTTGAGAGGACTTTTTCCCTGGTTGGGAGAGGACTAAGAAACAATATTAACCACTTAATTTGGTTTTGTTAGAAAGACTTCACTTACCCCTAATCTTTTTGTCATTTTGGCAATTGTATCCTTAATCTTTAAAAAGTCCAAATATAAACTCATTTTGAAAACTTCACAATGTCACCTAGATCCCCAACTGTTAAGGTTTAAGGTTAAATCAAACAGCATATAAGTAATTGAAGTTTGTCATTTTTTTATTAGCCTATAAATTCAATATAAGCAGCAATTTAATATGGTATCAAAATCAAAATCTTAACTAATATTAAATGTCTTTCTCATGTTTTTTTTGTGTCACTATAAAAATAAGGTAGTTTTTACAACCATCATTATAACAAAATTCAATAGTGATATATTATAAACTTAATAATGATTTTAACATCACATCAGTACGTACCACACCACTAAGGCGGCTCGCCCAAATGCCAAGTCTTTCTAAAGCGTATAATTTTGACAAGACGCAGAAAAGAAAAACGTACAAAGAACATAGGAACGCCTAATATTACTCCAAGGTCTTTAAGTTTGAAACCACTTCTCAAAACACGTCTTTATCGTTTGCTATTACGTCTACAATACTAGAAATAAACTTTCTTTTAGCTTTTGCAAGGTTTAAATTTGATTTCAAGGTGCTTGAAGAGTACTCACATGAGTCACATTGATAATGAAGTTTGAAAAAGATAAAGAAAGAGCACTTACATATTCATCATGAATCTATTGTAAGTCATCGTCACATCTCATGTAACTTTCATAAATCCCTTGCAAGTTAATTAATATCCTACCAAGAATTCACACCTGGCTCCAATTTTATTTTGTTTTTTTATTCTCGTATCAAATTCACCCTTTATTTGCGGCATGAGTATTATGAAATATATCATATTTTTTTAATGTCGATGAGATGCGATAAATAAAAAGAAAAAAAGAAAAAATAGAAAAGATTTACGTGATTTACCAATAAAGGCTATGTCCACAGAGTTTCACCGATATTTCACTGTTTATTAAGAAACAATTAATACTAGAGACGTGAATATTTAGAAATACATCAATTGCACAAAACCCTACAAACATAAGCCATTATAAATATGACAACCAACTAGGTCAAAGCATCAACACGATCCAAAACAATGTCCCGAGTGCAGCTTGCACCTATTGGCACAAGCCTCTGCTTCATGGACTAAGCTCCATAAAAAATTTCTTTTAAATCATAGCACTTCTAACGTCAAATCATGTTGAATATTACAAACAAGACTTCACATAACCTAACAACAATAACTTATATTTTTCGCATTTTCAAACCACCATTGAGTATATTTGTTAAAATTTTTGTTTTTTTTTTTTTAATTTTTCAAAATAAAAATATTAATAAACAATTCAAACGTAAAACATTTTTAAAACACACAAAAATATATATTTTTTTTTCAAAATTTTAAACGTCTATCTTTTAAATGCATTTCAAGAGCACTTTTCAGACATTTTAATTTAAAAATGTGTACTTACGCGGGACCAACGACACTTATGTTGTCAAATTGACTTGTAAGCCTTAATTAAGCACGTCCAACGTGCTTAAAATTAATGATCAAAACGTGGGAAGTTAATTATAGAGTATTTGAACCGTGCTGTGGACGGCCACCGGGACCAAAATACCCCGCTAAACATTCCCCATGATTGTTTAGTGGTTGGTGCGCCAACCTGGTAAAATCGTCCTCCAATCTGTCTCTTAGGCTGCCTTTTGTCATTATCCACCAACGGCACTATTGCGCAAGCATGGTGGACTTGATGCAATGCAGATCATGACCATTGAGAATCATGTGTCCCTCCTCCCTCTTGATTGCATTAATTTGGTGCTTTTACCTCCCGGCTCCACATCACACAACCAGATGGGCCCTTCATGTTTTTCACAAGATTACCGCCTCCAATGTACAAATCTTACCGAATTTAAAAGTTGATATTAGGGTTAGGTGTTGATTCAATGGGTGACCGTAAAGGCATTTTTTTTACCGAACCAAAGAAGTTGGTTAAATCGGTTAATCAACTGACTATATACGGACAATAATATATTTTAACTATTTTGATTAAGTCGGTTAACTCAGTTAAACGTCAATCAGTAAAGTCTATTAGCTATAGGCTTTTTATATTGGGCCGAGACAATCGTAGCGGTTCAATAGTGGTCGATAGGTAACAATCGGATATTTTTGTCCACCCCTAGTTGCATTTGAAAATGAAGTTGTTGTAGTTTTTTTTTCTTGGGAATAATAAATTTCGCCTCCTAAACTTACATTTGTTTGATGTTTAGACTATCAAATTTTTCAAAATTACATTTGGCCCCTTCTAACTATTATAATGCTACATTTAACACCATTCGTTAGCATTTTTTTCGTCAAATCTGACAAAAAATGTGTCGAAGGACTCTTATGTAACCTTCTTTTGGTTTTAAAAAAAAAAAGTCAAAATATCCCTTTTTTGACAAGTTTATTCCAAAAACTACTTACAAATTACAAAAATTTTAAAAAAAAAATTTAAAAAAATGATAAGGTTACCGAACTGCCCTTGTCAGTAACTTTAACAAAGCGGTTTAACAATTCTACAATAATAATAATCAAAATCAAGATGTTTGAAAATGTTACATAATCAATGTAAACTCACCATTCATTTAAACAAGAAGATAATCAATGAAAACATTTAAAATGTTGCAAATTCTAAGATAGAATTCTCTTCAATTTATTTAAACTGAATAATATTTAATTAACTATAATAAAAAAAATATTTTTATTATTTTTTTATTTTTTATAAAATAATAATAATTTTTTACTATAACTAATCAAATATTATCTTCTTTAAATAAATTGAAAATTATCTTAATCTGTAAATCCTTGGCATGAATTATCACATTAAAAATGTGTCCAAAAAAAAGTAAAACAAAAGACTTTTTGAGTGGCTCGAAACCTGAGATAGGAGGACTTTTGTTTGAATCGATATTGACCCCATTTTTGTAGCTAGGTGAAGGGGGGGTTTGATAGGGTGTCCCGGCATGTCTAAAACATTCTCTGCAACGGCTAGTCCGACACCCCCTGGTCTTCGCTGGATCATGAAATGGTGGACCTGATGATCAAAAGGCTGTAACGTCTGATCAACGTTCACGTGGCTCCAGCTGTCAACCAACAACTAACAGTCTATCACGGTTGATGCCGAGCCACATTCGAGAGGGTCCCACTGCCGGTCTTCATCTTTATCTTCAACTATTCCACGTCAGGCCCCTACCCATTAATCTCTCCACGCCAGAGGTGTGATAATTGATATATATGTTTTTTCTTTTTCCCCATCCTTTCTTCTTCACAATTTTCTTCCCTTTTATTTTCCTTCCAAAAGTGATGTATTTGGAAATGACTTTATCTCTTTTCAAAAACAAAAAAAAAAAAGACTTTTTCTGCAAATTTTGTTGGTCAACAAAATTTTTTCCATGCCCATTTTAAAAATAAATAAATAAAAGAAAAAAAAAACTATTTAAATGATTTTTTTTTTATATGTCTGCATAAGAGAGAAAAGAAAAATTCAAATTAATGATCTCTACTTCATTAGACATAGTCCCAGCTAATTGAACTACATATTAAAAACATTTAAATGATATTTTAGGGTCCATTTATTAAATGATTTTGGTAAAGGAAAAGGCAATCCATTATTTTATTTTTTCACATCAATCAATTTTCACTACCATATCAAACCAAAATCGAAATAAAATTGTTTACTAATCGAACTCTTAGTAAGGTATTGAAAACACTTTTTTTCTTAATGACTAATGTGTTGCAATAATTGTTTTTTTTTTTCTGGAAGAAATTTGGGGTTGCATAGTATTCATATCAAATGATGCAAAGCAGAAAACTCTGCATGCAAAGTCTCATACAATCCGGGGGATTATAAAGCCACCGGTTTATGTCTTTGTACATTTAAAATAGTATCCAATTTAATTTTGGGATATCTTAGAATTAATCTTCACCTTTTAAGGTTTTTAATTAATCAAGTCATTTTTTATTTTTAACTATAATATTTATCTTGAAATGAGAAAAATTTAACTTAAAAGACTTTTTGTCTGTGGTTTGGTTTTTGGATATAAAAACAATGAAGCAAACACATTTGTCTGTCGTTTGGTTGGTAGAGGGTGGAAAGCATTTTTATCGAAAGTATTAAAAGAATATTCTAATCCCCTTTATTTTTAATTATATATCCAGTGTGACTCGTTATAAAATATGAAATTGATTATTGAGTAGAAAGAATTGTAATAAACAAACCAGAAGTTATGAACAAAGTTTTCTTTAAAATTGAATAGAAAAATTTCTATCAATTTGGTCTATTACATTAACAAGTAACATGTGTTTAAAATGCATATAATTACATGCATTTTAAACATATATCACTCTTTCTTCTAATCTAGTTTAAAGAAAATTGTGTTCACAAAATATTTTCGTAATAAGTTCGCCAATGATAAGAGTTATTATGTGAAAGTGTTAATGTTTTTGTGGTAATTACAGAAAATACTTAGAAAAAAAACCCCTAGTATATTACTAAAAGAAAATTTATTTATAAAATCCTGTCTTTTTTCTTAAAAATTAATGAAGCAAAATGGAAGTAGTTTTATTTGGTTTGCGAAATGTCTAGTTTATTGGAAAATGAATAGCTACTATTATAAATAAAAGAGTGTGGAACAAATAATTATTCTTATTCTTTAGTTTGATAACAACGCATGCAAAAATTGGAATTGAATCAAAATTACGAAAAACCCATTTTTTCTTTCAAACTCATATTTAAAAAAAAACTTGAAATAAAATGGTGGCCGGGAGTGGCCACGGCCACCCTTGAAGCAAATCTGGAGTGGCCATAGTCACTCTAAAATGGACAAAGTTTTTCTCTAAACTAGATTCCCTAACTATGTGAGATGTACATGAATTTTTAATAAAATTTATTTCAACTTTATCCCGACTATTAAAAAATCATGTGCATCTTACAAGTTAAGGGATATATGTCACTTTTATATACTAAGTTGAAAAAAATTCCTCCAATTCAATTTAGAGAAAAACTTTGTCCAAAATGCGATAGGTGGTTGCACCACCCCCAACCTCTACTATAGGTGGAGGACCACCCCAATGCACTTTATTTTATTTATTTGTTTTTATTTTGTTTTAAGTTTAATTTTTTTAAAATATATATGGATATTTTTGTAAAATATATTTCATTCCATAAGGATTAGGTAAGCCTCTCAAAAATTTAATTCCTTAATTATTAGTAGTTCTATGTAAATAAATTATTCTCAATAATAATGTGTTATCAAACAAAAGAATAGGTATATCTAAGATTAGTCAGTCTATTCTAATGGTTTATTTGGCAAACCATACGGATCTTAATAATGTGTTATCAAACAAAAAAAAATAGATATATTTAAAATTAATCAGTCTATTCTAATGATCTATTCTACAAATCAAACGGGCCTGAAGTGTTTTTCATTTGACCACATTCAACACCAAGATCGTGCCAAGTGTCCCGTTTACTTCAAAACGGCTAGACGTTTCCAGAGCCTTCTATGAACCGTTGGAGAATGAGAAACCGGTGGGTCTTTAATTAATTAATTTATTCATCGGCTCAGCCCAACGGTCATATTTTCGTCTGGCGGTCAAGCGCGCATTAACCGTGGTCCCCGCGGGGCCCAAACCAGGTGAGAAAGCGACCCCGCTATTTTCCAAAGAGAGATTCATCGAGGTGGTTTTCCCCATGACCTTTTGATTTTTCCTATGACGAAAATAACCTTGCCTTTGTTTGCTTGCCAAGAAAACCAACACAATCAAGTCTAATCATTATTTTTCCCCCAGTCAAATCAAATCAAATCAAGCAAAAGAATGTTATTCCTTAAGCTAAATAATTTAATTAAGAAAATAGTAAGAGAATATTTAGTGTTGCCTTGCAAAATAAATTTTTTAAACTTCTTACTATAATTTCAAATAAGCTCTAAATATATATAGTCCTTTAAAAGAAGTGGTTCTTATAATCTCAACATTCAAATTAAGAATAATTGAACTATTTTACGGTTCAAAAGATAGTTTAACCACTCTTAAGAAGTATTTTAAGACTTGCACGCCAATCTCTTTTTTTTCTCTCTTATGTGCCATAATGATTTGCATTGTTCATTATAAATAAATGGTTGAAATAAAATATATATTATTAGGTTACCCTAGGTTTATTATTAGGTTTAATTTTCTATTCCATTATTTACAGCTACATCCTCCCAAGCTTCTTTGTTACAAGACATTTAGCCTGCATGCAGTACTAGTGGTTTTTGGATAGAAATTTGTGCATGCAAACTTTGTTATCTTCAAAAACGAAATCAAACAAACAAAACAGAATAGAACAGAACAAAGAACAAAAACCTTTATGGCAATTGAGTATTTTGATGTTGTAGAGTTTAAATAAGAGATATTAGTGTGTGTGTCTATGGGCTATGATCTTTTCTACAAAGGACAGATAATAGTTTTGTCATATTAAAATTATCAACAGTTTTATAAATATTTAGCCTTATTTTTCCTTTTTAAAAACAAGAGATTCAGGGCTCAATCCATCATATATTTGAAATATTGTAAGTTATTTCCTGCTTATTGTTTCTATCATAATACCATATGATAAGGGAAATCTTCTTGTCATGTCTCCAAGATTTTACATGATTTGAGTTTCTATCTTTTATCTTAGTGGAAGTGATTCATCATCTATGAAGAAGAATCTTTCTTTTTTTCTTTTTCCTTTTTTGTAAGCTAAAAGAAGAATCTTTCTTCTTTAGATGATAATATAATAGACTATGAAAGGCTAGGTTAAGTTAATAAATGCCATTAAAAAGATTAAGTTGACAGCACATATGAGGATCCTTTCTGCATAAAAGAATGCAGCATCATAGTACACGATGATGATCATGTTCGTATGTTCATGTCGCATTGACATGCATATATATATATATATATATATATTGAAGTAAAGTACAGCCATGACAGTAGCAGTACTAGTTTTGTTGCTGCATAAAAGTTAAATATTGTTTTTCTACAAAATACATAAACAGACCATCATTTACCATTTGAGAATTTATAAATATAAATGTTATGTACATATGTACATGCATGTACATATTGATCAGAGCATTGGATAATGGGTCCTACTTTGAGAATTTTGAGGAGGGTAGGCCAATTTCCATATATATAATCATCCTCCCATAGTCCACAACCTCTTTGGCTCTCAGAGAATGAAATGATGTGAAAGAGAATATTTGTATGGGGGGACAAGTCTTGGGAGAAATTGGTTTTTCCTCAGTGGAAGTATGCCAATGAGAGAAGCAAAATCATGGGTTGGCTTAGAGCATGTTCTCACCACAATTGTGTTGTATCATGTATGATTGAAGTTGCCAAATGATTGAAAAAATACAAAATAAAACCCCACATATATATATATATATATATACACACACACTGGTGGATTGATTTTAATTGATTTCATCATGTGCCTCTGACTTAATTGATTAGGTTCATTTTCTTTGCTAATTATTTGATGTCTTATAACTTTATAAGAGCGAAAAACACCTACTGCTATTATTTGGATATTCACTTGCAAGGATGGGTTGTATATTATTTTCTGAGAATTATATAGTCCTTATTCTTTTGCTATAAGCAGCTAGCTGCATGCAATTTGATGAGTATGCTGTTACCCAAAGTTATTGCTATGTATGACCAACAAATTAGTAAACTTTTTGAGGAAAACATTTACATTAATTAAGTACTCTGCTCACTAGCTACCATATATATACTACATCTTTTACTATAAATTCTTTACAGACTGATGTAATTGTTCACATGTTACTTATCACGTTAGCTATTAAAATGTGTATTGAATGGATTGTCACGTGAGTTTATAAGAATTTTGTAGTAAAAGTCAGCTCTGTTTGCTAATGCATTTTAGAATGTGTCTTTTGTTTGAAAAAAAAAAAAAAGTATTTTGATGTGACGTAAATATGAATATATCTTTGAGTATTTTGAATTTTAGGTTGTTTGTTGAAAAAGGAAAACAAAAAGAAAGGGAATAATGTTATTATACAAAGCCATCCTAAGCATTTTTCTTAGCAGAAAAGAAAAATCGACTTAAATTTTGATTAATTAATTGTGCAAAGAACATTTCTGATTAATTAATTGAGGATCATTTCAATGAGAACCTTTATTTAAACAATATTTATTATTCTTCAATCAGCAATATTTCTCTTCTTTTTTTTTTTTTTTTTGTTCTTCTCAAATGATTGTTGGTGATGAATTTAATTTATCTTTAAAAGTTAAATCTTCTTTTTTAAAAAAAATTAAGATGTCGTGAAGAGAATATATTTAACATTCATTAAATAATGCTCAGTTGTACTATTTTTCTTTTTTTTTTTCTTTTTTTTTCTTTTTTAAAAAAACCCATTGATTAATTATGGAAAATCAACAGGTGGCCCCATTAATCATTGATGATTAGAAGGAACAGCAGCAGTGCGTAAGATTGGAACCAATATTTAAAGTTTAAAGTACTGGAAATTTGGAATAATAAAAGAAAATTATTGTGTTTTTTTTTTAAATTTATTATTGGGGTCTGAGAATATGTAATAATAATAATAATAATAAGATAACAGTGGAATTGCGTAATTTGATGTCTCGGTTCCAGAAAGCAAGGTTTCTGAAGTAGGGCCCTCATGCTCGGTTTCAAGTTACTTGTTACTTAAAAAAAAAAAAAAAAAAAGTAAGTTACTTGTTAATTAAGATTTTACATCAACTTATAACCATTATTATTATTTTTTTTAAAAAAATTATATAAGTATAGCCATCATTATTGTTGAGTTGCATCTTGAGGGGACTTCTTTTTTTTTTGGTCAAAATTGAGTTCTATTAATATGGTATATTCAATTAACACGTCATTAAAAACACGAGATTCTCATATGCATTTATGTGTTCTAAAGACGTATATTAGTTTAGAGTAATATTAGAAATCATTAGAATGTTAATGTAACAATCTCAACTAATTCTCAGATAAGTTAATGTTAAAAAATATATATATCAAAAATTGGTTGACACTGTCACGTCAACATTATGAGATATTTGTGGAATAAAAATATAATTTTTAATATTAGTCGTCATGATAATGTCTAAACGTCATTCTTCTATCCTTCTCCCATACAGCTTTTTATCCAATTACTGGTTTTTTTAAAAATTGTATGAGAGAAGGACAGATGAATGAATGACAAATAGCACTTTTCATTAAAAATACATGTGATAATTACTTGCTCTAAAAACATATATCATTCACACCTGTATAACATATTTATTTCACAACTGATATTTTTATTTTATTTTTCAAGTGGCAAATATAGAAAGTCACCTAAAATATGTCATGTCAACAATGGTAAAATAAATGTAAAGAATAGAACTACCCATTAGTTTAATATACTAAATTAAGGTAAATTTTTTTTTTAACCCAACTAAGAGAAAAACTGACTTTCAAAGGTGGATTAAATATAATAAACATAAACTATTACTCCATGGGTAATGCCACATTGAAGGACAAGGTGGGTCAGAAATTGTACTTTCTTAGTTCTGGGTGACAAACCCGTAAACTTCGGTTTGTAATAGGCCCATGTTGATAGCAAAAATACTGTAAAAATGGGAACATGAAGAGGAACTAAGCAGTGTTGAGTGAACTATAAACAAAGATTAGAGTCCATTTAGCCTTCCAATTTTGTAGGTCAAGAACTGCATTTTTAAGCAAGATTGCGAAAAGTGTCTTATTTGAAAGTCTGAAAATAATGGCGGTTTTCAAATCACAAGCAAGGAAGCTGTATAAAAATAATTTTAAAAAATTGTACGAAATTCAAGTCAAACCTCTCTAGAATTCCTCTCTTCTTTTAGACAACACCAAAAAGAATTTCAAGATCTAGATCTTCCCTCCTCCCCTTTCATGGTAGCAGTACTTAATGTCTTCTCTATAGGCTTCTACGGTCTCTGTTTATGATAGATTGCTTTAAATCTAGTTTGTAGATATAGATCTAGATCTAGTCCCTTTAACCTTAGATCTGATCGTCTTCTTCGGCCAAGGCGTATCTTCCGAAGGAATAACTACGATGTTGTGCTCCTCTACTGCTATTTGTGGGTTTTTGTTTGTCTTAGCCTTTAGATTGAGGATAAAATAAATCACTGTGAAAGGTTAGCTCTCATGGTTTGGTTTTTAGTTTTTAGTTGTTTTTATTTTTTGTTTTTGTATTTTGGCTACCCATGCCTTAGATCTAGCCTGCATGAAATATATATGTTCCTTAAATGTAATTGTACATAGATTAGTAGAAGCTTGAAGTCATTTTTATGACTTTGTAATCTTCATAACTTTTAACTATGATTTTTCAAAACTGTATGCTCAGTGATGTAAGAATATCATACACTTGAAATTTTATCAATAGAAGTTTCATATTTTTCCAAAAAAAAAAAAAGTCAAACCATAATTTCGATTTCATTAACTGTATTTTGAAATAGCTATTTTTTCAAACCGCTAAACCAAATGTACCAGTCATTAAGGAGGATGAGTACTAGTACTATAAACGAAGAAAATTAAGCATTTGCAGTATAACCCTTGGATACTTTTTACCATAATATCATATGGAACAACTCTAAGGTGTTGATTTAACAATATCTCAAAGCCCCTGACCTATTTTCTGATTAATTTCACTTTCAGAAACTCATATCAGATTGTACTTCAATGAACGATCTAGAGACAATCATATGTATATTCAGAAATTTGCTGCTGGACCATAAAGCAAGATTCATACTTCAAAATTTTCTTGCACATTTGAAGAGTAAAACTATACAAGCTGATAGTTCTTTAATGGCTACACTAAAACACTCCAGACTCACTACTGGCTACAAGGTTGGCTACAACAATGAAAACTCTCAGAAGAAGTTAACCTCATTTTTGAGAACCACATCAGTCTACAACAAATGAGATCAAGAAGAAGAAGAAGGTTAACCTCAATTGTGAGAATAACAGCAGTCTACAAAAAGGTTAGCTTAAAGCAATGGGAACTCTCTTCTTTCCACCCTCGTCACCCCCATCACACAGGAACTGTACGAACATGTCACGTGCGGACAACATGTGCTATGATCCAGTGAACCTGTAAAGCAAGAAAAGTGCAGCAACAAAAGAACGTGTTACAGTGTTACTGGTTTTTAGACTTCAAGGAGTACCATCTTTTTCAGTAAAAATTTGCTGCAGTTTAAGTACTAACGATATTGTTTTCAGGAGCAGTCCAATAAAATCCTTGAATTGCAATGACGACTAAGTTAGAAGTTACGAGAACAAAGATACTTAAAGAATGCAGTCCCATCCACTCCAGCACAGATGTCAAGCATCTGTAACCGTAAACATCTACCTGCAGGACAGGGCAAGCAAGCACATATGTAATATTATGTTCTACTAACAATCTTTACTAGATTAGAAAGGTAATTCATGAACTGGTTACATCTAAACTGAATGCCAAGAAGCAAAAATATGCGGCAGGCATTATGGTTCAGATATAGCACAATGATTGGAATATAGTCAATGATAAAATCACAAGCTGTACCAGAAAATGATCTTTGATCTCTTGCTTAAACCTTAATTAGAGTATTTATTCTTCTACATGAATGACTCGAATTGTACATGCAGTGAGTTTAAAACCTTGATTTTGGAGTTCATATGCGATAAATTGGATAGTCAATGAAGATCTGGAAAAAGGTCCAAACTTAGAACAAATTATGTTTATTCTATCCGTGTCAATATCTCAATTAGAACAGAGAGCAGGGTAAATTGAGAAGCACATAGGGGAATTGGATCAAAATGAATACTTGTAGAGGACAAAGATAAACACTTCTACATGTCTTTTAACATGAACTTCACAGGTAATAGCATCAAAATTCTCTATAGGAAGGAAAATTCAGAAGGAAGCAATTGTTAATTTGTTTTAAAGTTCAACATCATAAATTTGAATGTGTCTACAGATAGATCACCCTTTAAAGAGCAAGGATTCACTCTGCAAACTCACCAACAGATATAAAGCACCAAATGTGATCCCCGCAGATGCAGAAGTAATCAGCATATAACTGACTGTATACAGAGATTTATTTAGAGGTATGCCTGACACAAAAATGAAAAAAGAGTTTCAGTATCATGGTACATCAAAGCATACCCAAAAACACATCCCCACATATAGAATAGCTAAACGACCGGTTAAAGTGCATACCTAAGAAGGTAAGGAACAGTCCAAGGATGAACGAAGAAACTGAAAGCAAGGACCAGTTAGTCAGGCGTCCTTTGTGGTCCTGAAAAATAATTATATAACATCATTCAGATCTACTCAAGAATCAAGACCAAGAAAATTGAAACTACTAAGATTTGATTAAAATAGTGGAAAAGAGTGAAATTTTTGTTAGCAATCCTGATTTAGATATCAAAATGTGAGAGATAATAAAGATGAGATAAGCACGATGCACTCTGAGGGTAAGATGTACAGGGTAATCTTCTAATTTGTAATGTCAACAGTTTATGATTTTTTTTATGTTGAAAATGTGTTCCACCACTAGACTAGTGTTCTAAGTCCTGAAAGTGTATTGCTTCCCTGTGCATAATTGAGGATATGGGGAATAGACTTAAAAAGAAGGGGAAGGCTGTCAAGAGTGGCTAAACATCTCACCTGTAAGTGAGCAAGAATGTGTCCGTATTGAAGTCCAATAATGCAAGTTACAGCTGCTGTTAAAGAGCTGCCAACATGTAACAATGTTTAGAAATTAAGATCAATTGAAAGATGGATAAAGAAAAGAGCAGTTACTAATGCAACACAAAATATACATTCTATAAAAGGCACACAACCAATTTATGCTGTGAACTGAATTAGGTTTTACTGATTCCAATTTAAGTTTGTGAATCGGATCAGGAGTTGAAGAAAGTGTGTGGTTATTATTAATAACAATCTGAAAGTCTAGAGTAAACATATTAATTACCTAGGCTCAATCATGAGTAAGATTAATAATGTCTCACTCTATAATAAGGGCCAGAAATATCAAGTAGGGATTGCTTCGAAATTTACTTTTGTTTTCTAAGGGGACAACTCAAGAGTCAGTTGGGATGGCCAGCCCAAATAATGACCATGCGAAGACAAGTAGTGAACATGCATAAATGGTAGTATCAAGTAAATTAAGCATGATAAAATGATCTCTTCTTCCACAACTACCTTTCAACTGAATTTATCTGTTAGACTATCTTATGTGAATGGGACACAAAAACAATTGATTCTTGGGGCTAAGCCCTCAATAAAGACCCGAGAACTGATCTTTTGAGTGATAAAATGATCTCTTCTTCCACAACTACCTTTCAACTGAATTTATCTGTTAGACTATCTTATGTGAATGGGACACAAAAACAATTGATTCTTGGGGCTAAGCCCTCAATAAAGACCCGAGAACTGATCTTTTGAGTAAAAAAAAAATATTTGGATTCATTTATTTCAACATATACATTTTGATTGGAGGAGTATTCTTTAAATTTTCAGAATAAACTCATCAAAATCTTCACTAAAGTTGTGTTTAATTCTTTGTTTATCCTACTCTGACACTACCATTTGAATCAAAAAGCCTGAACTTGTGTTAGCTGACTTGAGACAGCATCAACTAAACAACAAATTATCTGCTAACAGGAACCCAGCTGAACTGAGCAGGCTGCGCATGAAATTGAAGCAACTGAACCAAAACATAGAAGGAATCTCATGAGTATAACAAAGAAGAAGATTTGGTTGACTACCTTAAGATACCTTCAGGGTCAAAAGGAGCATGACACCACGGAGGTGAACTCTCATTGGCAGAGACAATGCACTCCTTTAAATTGGAATTGTTAATCAACGACGTTGCAAAATGTTGAGAAGCACTACATTATTAAGTAAATTCAAGTAACAGATACCTTCAGGTTTCTGTAAGAAGGTTTCATATATAGATGATCAACACCCAGAATATAACGGTCAATCATTCCAGCAGCATTGCAGGCAGGTCCAAGATCACCTCTCACACCACATTTCATCTATTACGAGTAAACCAAAATGCATCCAATCTCATGAATTAGGTAAATTCAAGTAAAAAACATTAAACAAGTACCTGTACACATAATAACCAGGTGGGAAATGAAACACCATATATTAAATGATTGAACTAACGTAGGAAAACAAATATATGTGCGCGTGCACACACACACACACACAGTCAAATTTAATCTAAGCACTTCACCACACCTCCTATCCTTAAAGCAATATCGTCAAGCAGAATATAGTAATTGAACCATGTATCGAAAGAATATAGAAGCGAAGGGAATGTGCTGACTACTGAGTGTGCTCTCACCATGTAAACATGGCTATCATTTGATGGAGGCAAAGACAAGGCTGAGGCTGGTACTGTGAATTGCCAATTCGGAACGTATAAACCATATGATAGCGATACGTATACTGCAGACAGTGAAAATGCAATACACCTACAATTAAGAAAATAAAAATTTCACAAAGTGTGTAGAAACAAAAGATCAAAACCATGTCCTGGGACCATAGATACCAAACAGGAAATGAGGAAGAAAATAGTTCAGGATTTAGCCAAAAATCAAGTGATCTATTTGATGAACACTATTTTTAGTTGACTTGCAATCTAGATATCCTTAACAGTGGAAAAACACTAAATTGGGTAATTCAACTTTTGGAGTGAAGCTTACTTGCACGGTTGGAACCCATCTCCCCTTGGACAATTAATGTAAAAGTCTTGCTGTAAATGCAAACATGTTATTGCAATCATTGATGACTCTTAAGGATTTTTTTCCTTCAATGACACCCAATGCAATGATCTAAACAAGTAATGAAGTACTATCTCCAACACATGTATATTCATCCATAGTCTAAAACAAAAATCATATTTTTGTCCTTTCCCTTTCTTTTAAATTGGATCTTTATTGCATCATTATTCACTACAGGTTTCACTTAAGTGGGGTCCTAGAAGGGGTGGCTTGGATACAATCCTACCAGGATTTTTGCACAAAGTGGCCGCTCTCAAAACTTGAACCCACGGACTTTCAGTTGACAAGCAGTCCAAGACTTTTACCACCGCACCACACAATGGTCCTCCATCAACCTATAAAAGGGAGGGAGGAAAAAAAATCTAGGCATGTTTCAAGAAAATTGGATTGATTACTGGACATTGAAGGTGGAGATTATCATATTTAAAGAGAATGTTACCAATAGTGAGCAACAGCTTTGAAACTTTAGTATATAACACAGTCCCAAAAATTAAGACCTTACCAATGCCAGTAGTGACCCTTGAATAAACGTTCTTCCCTCCATGTCCTACATGGAAGCCAGATCTCACATAAAGCCGCGACAACGTATCCAATAGATATCCTCTGGAGTAAATGACAATGAGTTCAGAAAAAGGGATGAAGTAAAGATATGCTTATCTAATTCTACAGCCCAATCACTCAGCCTAAGCAGCCAGCTGCTGAGCTAGTGGCTAATGTTGCCTACCCATGTGATCATCATTTGTGAAAAGCCAAAGTAAACTGATCAAATAAAGCTTGCAGGAAGACTACTAGTGCCATGTAGCTTCATTTGCTGAATTGTTATGTACTAATTTTCCAGTAAAAACTTTTTTTGAGAAATAATCACGTCTTTAGTACAGAACAATCATATAATTTACTCAACAATGTACAGTTTCCAATCATTTGATATGAATAGTGGCTAGAAAAGATTGAACCATATAAGACCATACCTGCAAAATGCCCATCCACCTTATTTTTTCAATGTCAACACCATATGTCAAGGAAGATACTCCATGCAGATAACCACCTGAAATGAAATGACTCTTACACCAAAACTAAAATAACAAAATAGAATATAAGAAAATGACTAATGGAGTAAGAACAAAAGCATGACCAGATTCCAACCATAGCAAAACTACCAAATGACCATTAAGATAGGAGACATAAACCCACCATTGCTATATAATTCTTTAGATGGTGTTTCAACCCCTTATCTTTCAAATCCACTCATGTCATTTGAACACACATAGTATGTTGAAAACAACACCAATATAACCTGTTATTTCATCCCCACCCAAAAGGTTGCTTTTAGGACTCGGCATGTCCAATTAATAATGCAAGCTCACATATGCACAACATGTAAACAAAAGGGTTTACATTGGAAGATATCAACAATTTTTACCTTGAAGAAGAACGCCTAAAAGAAAAAGTTTCACTGCTCTAAACACTGCTTTCCATGTAGCCTCTGCTTTGTTGGGTACTTTCTAAAATTGCAAAGCTTTAATTATTAAACACACTGAAGACTAAAATATAAAAAGTAAAACCAAATGTTAATTTCTTGGTCGCAAACCCCATCATTACCTTGTATCCAAGTGCAAGAGAAACCCCAGCAATGAAAAGAAAGAAGGGCATCACAAAATCAGCCAAGTGAACGCCATTCCATGGCGAATGACAAATGAATGGAAAAACCACGCCGGCATAATCAACTAGCATCATGAGCTGCAAAGAGAAAGTAATGGAGCACTCAATTACCACTATAATAAAAATCATCAAACCCAGTAAACACTATACACAAATTAAAAAAATATGGTTTTTCTTATCTTGTAACTTACTATTAAATTTTGTAGCTTATAAAAAAAAAAAAATTGTTCACATTTTTGTCAACAGCTCAAAGACGAAATTAAGAATTCTTAACGAAATTAAGATTATTGTGTATATCAAATTCAAATGAGTGGCATTATTACTACTGATCGAGAAATATATTTATATCGACAAAAATATATATATCGAGAGAGAGAGAGAGCGATTCATTTTTATGGTAAAAAAGTTTCGAACTAAATATTTTTCGTATCTCAGATCCCAAAAATGTCAAATAAATAGATAAATTCCTAGTCCTACATTTTCTCGGGAAGCAAACACAGAGGCTTGCTGAGTCAGCCAAAACGGCGTTGACTTCAAAAAACACTTCCAGCAGAGTCAAACAATGCTTAAAACACAAACTTCAAACAATAAAGCGAATTAGAGAAAAGCAGAGCTCAAGTAGAGAGTAAAGCGAAAGAAATTGAAGCGTAGAGCTCACGAAGACGCAGAGGCCGCGAAAGACGTCGAGTGACGCGACACGTGCGGCTTTCCTACTGGCCTGCGGTGGCTGCTCTTCGTCGCCGTCCGGTAGCGGCTCGTAATCGGCCATTTACCGGCCCGGGTCGCCGAAAAATCGGACGCTCTGCGAGACTCCTTCAAAGCACGAAATATCGGGTCCCTTTCTTCTTTTCTTTTCTTTGTTTCCTTCCAATCGAATGACAGAGAGACGACGATGAGATTCGAAGAGCATATTACGAATGGTGGTTCGAGGTACTATGCTACTACTGTCTCGAACTAATCGTCTATAATAGAATATTCTTCTTTCCATTTACTTTAATTTTCTTTTTCTTTTTTTTTTCAAATTAAATTATTGCCATTCAAATATTAGATCCGTTAGAAATTTAAATTCGATCTACAACGGGAGAGCATACTGATTAGTCACCAATCTCACACCATTTTAGCTACTCAAGTACATTCTTTTTATATTTTATTACTTGTTTTCAATACAAATTTCAACTGATTCTATATCTAAATTCCCTAATTTTAAAAAATATTATTTTTCAATGTATTTTTTTGTTGTGAAAGTTGAGAGAGAGAAAGTTAAATAAAAAAATAGACGTCTTACATATATGAAAGTTCACATAAACAAAATGGTCATAAAAAATTAAGCCCAAGTCATGATCTTAGATAGGTGGTGAAGGACAATGGATCCAGATCCCCAGCAATGATAGAAAAATTGTCCACCAGTTTTTCTTCAAATCCTAATCACTTGTTTTCATCCAACGACCCAAAACTTGTCACGTATCTCACTTAATATAAAATAATAAAATATTATTTATATTTAAAAAATAAATATAAAATAAACTAATAAAAAAATAAATTAAATTTTAAAAGATAGGGTGGTTCGGCCACCCCATTTTCCCCCTAAGGGGTGGCCGGCCACCCCAGCAAAGCCATGAGGGTGGCTTCAGCCACCACCCAGGATCTCGCCGACAACATCCTCGCCACCTCATCTCCGTCCCAAATCGCCTCCATCAAGTTCTTCCTGCTCTCACACTCACTCGCCTAGTCCCACCGCTTCTTCTCCCTCGCCTTCCCAACCATCATTTGCAAGCTTTTCTTCAGTGTCCCAGACGCCACCTCATCCTCATCCAAGCCCCACTTGTCCAACGGTTGTATCATCATCGTCCTCTCATCCAATGACCCTGATTCCGCAAATGCCATCTTCTCTCTCCTCTCCCTCTCCAGCGTCCTCCTCCACTCCATCTCTACCGTTGATCACCTCTCCCTCGTCAAGTACGTGTTCCCCCTCAAACACCTCCCTGAGTGGGCCTGCTTCGCCATCTTCTTCGGCAAAGACGCCCCGGCCCTCTCCGATCTTTGTCCCTTATTCAAAGTCAAGCTCAAAGAAGACCTGATCAAGCCCTCCTCTCATCAAAATTGATTTGGTTTTGGCCTTAGGGGGTGTCCGAATGACCCTTTGAGGCCCAAAGCCACCCCCAAATGGTTATTTAGGGGTGGCCGAACCACCCCCTAAGCAAAACACGAATTTGATTTTCTTTTAGTTTAGCCCCAAGGGGTGGCCGAACCACCCCCTAGGGCCATGGGGGTGGCTTCGGCCACCCCCAACCGGCCCTTGGGGGTGGCTGAACCACCCCTTCTTTTTTTAAAATTTATTTTTTTTATTAGGTTATTTTATATTTATTTTTTAAAATATAAATAATATTTTATTGTTTTATATTAAGTGGGACACGTGGCAAGTTTTGGGCCGTTGGATGAAAACAAGTGGCTAGGATTTAAAGAAAAATTGATGGGCAATTTTTTATCATTGCCAGGGATTTGGATCCAAGGACAATATGCCAGATGATAGTTTCCCATAACTTCGTCTTAGCTATATCCCATCATTCTTAGTAAGAAATTAGACGTCTTTCACTTGTTAGTAAGTATGCAATCTTGCGTTTTTAATAGATAGTTTAATCGGTTTGAACTACACCTCATAAAGTGAAGGTCACTAGTTTGAATCTTTCCTCCCCTTCCCTTGTACGGACATGTCAACAAAAAAGTTGCATAACACTTGATAACAACCACAATTAAACATCAAGTAGGGAATTCGGTGCCATGACCAATCGAGACTATACTCCATTAACAAGTGACACCTGCCCAAAGACACATCTCGCTAGGTGTCACAAATTTAATGCTATGGTTGGCCATAGGGACCTAATCGAAACTATACATAATTCATATGCTTTCTACATAAGAAGATGCATGCAACCTAGTCAGGTACAAATATACTCTCATACTATTATTTGAATTGTGCTTCTTCCCTAAGAGAATCTGATGCAGCGTGACTTGGTGGGCTGCAGAGAAGAACAACAAATACGCAGCGGATAACTAATTCTAGATCTTGAGACTATCAATGATCTAAGAACTCTTCTTGAAAATCTAGATACTCTTTAGTATTTTGAAAAAAAAAAAAGAGGAATAAACTCAACTTTGAGTATTCTCATTAATCAATATCAATAATAAACAACAACTATCTTTTCTGAGGCTATAAGCATGTATATATAGCCCCAAAACCCTAAACTTAATAAAATATGAATTATAAACTTCATAAACCTAATAAACACTTAATAAAGATAAAATACGAATTATAAACTCCCTAAACCTAATAAACACTTAATAAAGATAAAATACAAAATTTAAATACAATAATGAAAGATAAGATAGATAGAATGACGATAAGTCTAATCTACATCATCCTCCCCAGGTTGAAGAGAATTCACCTTCGAATTTGGGTTGTCTTTTCCACGGTCTTCGGTGCCCTATCAACTTGTTCCATTCTCCATTCCTCAATATCACAACAAGGCCACATCCCATAATAAACATGATGCTCTTTATCATTGAGATACCTTGATGTTTGTCATGAACACCCACACACCACTTTGCCACGTAGACTTGTCGTACTTCTTTTGTGCTTTGCCTTCCCATAAGCCATGAGAATTTCCAAGGAACTCACAAAGACCCCTTTTCTCTTTGATAGAAAAGTCGTTTCCACTCCATAGATCTCATCACAACTTTGATTAAAAGTTTTTGACAAGATAGCATCTACTCTAAGAAAATCAACTTGATGTATATGACTCACCTCTTCGTTGGGATAAGTATTATAGATTGGTGGAGAGGCCCAATTTACCGAGCAATCTTCCTCAATAAATCCATCTCCCTCCGCCTCAACCAATTAACTCCTTAATCTCCGCACCTCTTTAGGCACCTTCTTTTTGTTGAATTTTTCTAATTTTTTCTGTTACAATGAACTCTTTGGGTTGCAAGCAACCTTGGAATTCAATGTATCGAATTTGAACCTACTCACTCGCCGATTGGCATGAGCTTGTGCAAGGTGCTAACGTCCTCTCTGCGTTCAGCGCTCTGTAAATGGGTTTCTAGATCCAATCTCATTGTAACCACACAAGTTGGATATTTGGGTGAGGGCTTTGATTTGATCCCCCAAAATCGTGAATTGTTCCTCCATGTGTTGTCGATATTCAGCGATAAATTTGTCTTCCGCCTCGTGTACGACGGTCTTGGTTGACGATGACGGACGTTCGGACCATCCATGTCGGCTAATTGATTAGTAGGGACCCCATGTTGGGTGCACACATGCCCCTTCTTCCGCACAGTTAGACCACCAAACTTCTCCATGTGCCGCAAACGAATCGCCGGTTACTCCTTACATGCTGTCTTCGTGTGCATGTACACCTCGTTCATGTCTGCCAAACGGTCGCTTCTCCCCATTCATGAAAAGTAACCTGAGCTTTGATACCAACTGATGCAACATGACTTAGTGGACTGTAACGAAGACAACACGTAAGGAGTAAGATGGATAAGGACTTACTCAGTTGGTATCAAAGCTCTCAGCTAAGTCATGTTGCATCATGACTATCTAAACCTGTAAACACTTAATAAAGATAAAATACAAAATTTAAATACAATAATGAAAGATAAGATAGATAGAATGACAATAAGTCCAATCTACATTAGAATCACACCGATTCTTTTCTAATTTAAACATCAAAGTTATTATTTGTCAAGAATCTCAATAAGTCTCTAACCCTTACTTTCTCGCTATCTTACTAATTAAAGTTAACCGTGCAACCAACTATATCATCATAGTTAAAGAAAATTTAAGAATAGTTATTTATTTAGTCATATTAACATTTATTATTCTTAATTTATTTTTGTAACATAATATTCTTAATATTATCGTGTTAGTAATAGTACAAATATATTATAATGGATTTTGAAATATATTTTTTTTGAATTATAGTGAAAGATTATTTTTATTTTTTACTTTTGAGTAAACTAAAATATTATATAATTCATTTAACCGGTGAAGATGTTAATTTGAAAAAAAGAGGGGGGAGGGGGGGTTGAAAAAATCTTTATTGGTCTCGTAGGTAGTGTACTGATTACGTGGCCGAATCTGATTAATTGATAGTCGATGATCAGTTGTAATCTGGCCAATCAACGGGCGTCTTTTATGTCTCTTTGCGAAATGGATGTGTAATACGATTGGGTATAACTTATTTGTAATTTTCTTTTTGGTTTTTTTCGAAAATTAAAAGAAACAAAAGACAAACTTTTTTTTCTTTTCTTTGCAAAAATCAGCTTAATAATATTTGGTTAGTTATATTAAAAGGTATTTTTGTCTTTTCATTTTTTAATAGATAAAAATATCTCAAATATAACTAACTAGATATTAAATAAACTGGAGATGATACTATCAAATATAACTAACTGGATATTATCTAATTAATTTGAACCAGAATGATTCTAATTTAAATACATTCATATATGTCAAAAAAAAAAAAAGCATATGTGACATGCAAGCGGAATTAGAACTTTTAGTTGAGTGTGGTTTTTTTTTTTCAAAAAAAAAATGACGGGTAAAAATTAATTTTGAAGGGTATATTTTATAAGAAAATATTTTTTCAAGAAAAAATATATATATTATATATATTTTTTTTTGGACTACCTTATGGCGGAATTGTCAGTTCAACTTTACTAAACTAAGATTAATCGTTATAAATTATACTTTCATCTCATAATTATCTAACATGACAATCTAAGCCAACCCTTAAATCGATTTAGTAATTAGTATATAGCATTACTCTTAAACTAAATTTCTTTGATTCTCACTTATATTTCTAACCGGATTAACAATTTAATTATATTAAAAATGTATGTAAAAATTCACTTATGATATCAAACTAAATTAAAGAAGGAGAGAGAGTAATTAAAAGTAAATCTGGACCCTTAAAAAAAAATTGTAGTTTCTTTCTAACACACCACATAAGCCAAAATCCTTAAAAGAAAATTTTCAAAACATAAATATCAGTTATTAAAACTCTAATTATATGACATAACTGGGACTCTGGTCTCCTAAACAACATCAACTACGTACAATTCTATATATATATTTGAATCTCTTTGGCCTCCTAAACCGTAGTTCTTGGTAATTGGTTATTCTCTGAGAAATTAGCAACAATGGCGGCTGAAAATTCAGTACTATTTAAGGCTGGGGCTGGGAGTGTACTCTTCTTCATAGAGCGGCTCGCACTACTTGATCGAATATTCATTCACAATCATGCATGGTGGACCATCTACTCTTTCCTTCCTAGAAACTGGTTTACGTTCAAGGCCGACTTTCAAACTACAGAAATCACTGCTGAGTCTGCTGACTACCACTCTGTAAGTACTTTTTAATAGTTATAAACATGAATTTCCTGCATAATCTAATTAAATAATTGGGGTTTGATTTTTTTTTTTTTAATGAAGATTTGGTCTTGATTTGATTATGCAGGAGCGTGGATACCTGTTTTTGATTGAGCGTGTTGCGGCTATTTTTCTGGCACTCTCTTACTGGAATCTGTCCTTTTGGAATATAGCCTTGGGTCTCTTTGTTTTATCTAACGTGGGTTTCACCATAATCTTCATGGAACAAAACTTTGATGTCAGAATCGTTTCGAGAGTTGGCACCAGTAACACCGCAGTGAGTGCTCCTGTTCCTTCATTTCCAACATGTGTGTTCGTTTGAGAAACATGCTTCCAAGGTTATGTCATTGCAATATTGTTTTATGTAACATAAAAGTGAATGAATTTAATCATTTAATTTATAATTTAACACTCTCATCACAAGTGCATGTGGCCGAGCACATGGTGGAGATAAAGTTATGATACAATGTTAACATCATCATTTATCTGCTTATTCAAAGAATGAATTTAATGATTAGTTGAAGATTCCCAATTTCTTTTTCTTCTCAATTTGTTGTTGTATATGAATAATAATGTTTGATTATGCAGGAAACTGAGGGTGAGGAGTTGGTGAAAGAGAGAGCTGAGATTGAGGATGAGGATGAAGAATTACTGCAAACTGTCAAGAACAGTGACAGCAGAAGGACTGAGGAAGATCAAGGAGGTTTAGAAACAGGGAAAGTCAAGAACTTTATGAGCTGTTTTGATCAGCAGCTTCTATTCGATGTCTTATTCAATCTCAGATCAAGGGAAATGATGTTCTTCATGAAGAGGACTCCAATATTGTTATATCTCTTGACCAGTCGTAGCTTTCCCTTGTCTTTTGCTACTTTCGTCTGGTATTCTAGTCTTCTTTGCCTACTTTCCTTGATCACCTCTCAGCTAGCCGTCCACCCTACCCCAATAGTGAGTACTTGTATATATATAGGCGTTGCAACTTTGGTTTGGTTTTCCTTTTCTTCGTTTTTTGTTTTTGATATGAATATATATATATATATATATATATATATCTAAGAATTAAGTGATTTTGATTGATTAATACAGGGGACTGAATATATGTTTTGGATCGAGCGGACCGCCATGGCTTTTTCAGGAATTTATTATATTTATGGAAGTCATGTATCCTGCTGGTATTTAGCAATCTGTCTCTTCTCTTTATGTAATGCTGTCCACATCATAAACTTGGTAGCACCAGAAAAAGAAGGGAGAGTGGTTCATGAGATTATCAGCCTTTGTTCTCCAACTTGCAGCTCTAGGGTGAGTGCTCTTGATCCCATAAATCTATGCTTATTGTTTGCATGCACACGTCGTGGACTAGTGTCAATGTAATCATCAGAAAAACACTAGTCACATCTTTACTGTTTATAGCGATGACAAAAGTCGTCACGTCGTGGACTAGTGTCAATGTAATCATCAGGAAAACGCTAGTCACATCTTTATTGTTTATAGCAACGACAAAAGTGTCATTGATTGAGCTGCATCTGCTGCATCAATTTGCTGTAATATATGGATATGATTCTCTATGCAGGAAATTAGCAAGGGAGAGGAGTTGGTTAAAGAGCAAGCTAAGGAGGAGGATGAAGATGATAGTGACTGCTGCGAAATGGATGATCAGGAGGATCAAGAAGCTGAAAAACGCTTACAAATAGCAACATTGTTGATCCCATTTGAGCAGATTTTGATGTCGAGTGTTCTCGTATATCTTACTGGATCATTATCAGCCTGGGAATCAGCTACTTTCTTCTGTCTTTTCGTCTTTGTTTGTATCCTTGGTGAACATTTCTTCCCAAATGTGAGTATTTATTTTAAATTAAGGATTTCAAGTACAAATAATATACATGGTTTTCTTTTCTCTTTAAATTTAAACCTAAGACTAACCAATTTTGATCATAATCACTGCAGGATCATTATTTGTGGTTTATTGACCGAGTTTCCTCATCTCTATTGGGTGTCTTATACTTTAGTGGATCTAGATGCTTTGTGGGTTGCGCAATTCATCTCATTATCATTATCTTATCTGATGTGCTTTTCATTAAGAATGAGATTGGAAAAAAGGAATGGAAGGAGGTGCAGAAGAATATCAACCTTTGCTCTAAAACTTGCAGCCCTAACCCTAGTGTAAGTGCTCTTGATCCCTGAAGTGTATCAATATAATGTCCATATTAGTAATATGCAGATGTAGACTCTATTAAAGTGTTACTTTTATTGTAATTAGCCACTCATGCACTTAATTAATTGATATAGGATAAAGTTTGGACGAAATTTCTCTAATTTTTAGTATGCTAAACCGACACTTGTCCTAAAAGCATGCGATTCTCACGAGTTTAATAGACTTTGTTTGACTAGAGAAAACTTTGATTCTCTTATGAACCAAGTGTTTGGCAATCATAATTTCACCTACATATGTATGCAGATGTCTGGTGTAGGACCATAAAACAATAACCATCTTGCATGTCACATGTCAGAAGCCTAGTACATTTAATTGCTAGTTCATGGATCTTGATTTTCGTTGTGTCTGCAATTCTAATCAACTTGAGCAGGAAATGTTCAGAACTTTTGGTAAATCTGTTTGTTTATCTTCTGTTGAGCAGGAAATCAGTGATCACGAGGGTGAGGATGATCCCCAACAAGGCGACAAAGAAGCTGCAGAGGTTAAAGAAAATGATTGTTGTGATGCTTTATGGGGCAAAACCTTGGAGGAAATATTACTTCTTCAGGAAATACTTGATCATGAAGAAACTGATGATCATGAGCTTCCGACGGCAGCTGCTACCTTGGACAAGAAATTATGGATGGAAATAAAGAGCAAATTCGAGGGTGAAACAGAAGTAAAGTACAATGAGCATTGTTATGAACAACACAGCCGGCGGGAGTCGGAGAAAGGAAAAACTGACTCTATTTTTGGAAATCCTTGGCGATATTATAAAGAAAAATGCAGGAAGTTGGAGGAAGAGAAAAGCGATCTACTCAAAAAGCTTCAAGTTGCAGATTCAGTTTACGAACACGACCAAGGTGTTCTGCATAACTTCGAACTACATTGCCGCAGGTGGGAGGAAGAAAGAAACGCTAATGCCTCAAAGCTTCATGCTGCAACAGAGTGCTCTGAGAGTTACAGAGCCCGGCTGCGCGACTCCGAGGAAGTTTGCCTCACGCTGAGGGTGCAGAATGCCGAGCTTGTTGCAGAGCTTAACATGGCAACTTCAACCGCCCACCTCTTCCGCCAAAAATGCTTGTTCTTGGAGGAACAGAGAGAAGAGCTCACAGCAGCGCTTTCCGAAGCCACCACAGCCGCTGACCTTTACCGAACCCTTTTGCATAACGTATAGGCTGTCGGGGATTCCTTTATTCTTTATTTCTTCATTAGTAATTAGATGTTTTTGCTTGCTTTATTTTTAACTTTTTGGATGGTTGTTATTTATTAGTTTTTGGTTTGAGAATTATGCAAGCCATCACACCAACAGTATCAAAAATACTTGCTAATTTTTTATTAATGTTTTGATAATTAACTTTGACATTGATCTAATCTAAGGATTTTATTATATAATCTAAAATTTCGGTACTTGGATGTATCTTTATGCTTTAATTTTTAATTTTTTCGCGACTACTAATTGATAATCTTTATCTTTGTTTCTCGAGAAAATTCTTCTCAATTATAAATCGCATATAAACCCTTCCAACCGCTAGAAAATTAGAAAATGTATAGATTTTCTTCTACGTCTCACTTGAAATGAAAAGCGCAATCAACCGATCGAACTCTTTTTGTTGACGAAGCTTCTCTTGAGGCTCTTAGGGTTTTTTCATGGGGGCCGTGTTGCATCAGTTCTATTGACCGGGACTAGTATTTAGTCAACATTTAATTTCATAATTATTTGAAATATTCAAAATAATTAATAATATTATTTATTTATTTAAATAAATCTAACAACATGGTATTTAGTGTGGTTGAATTGAGTAATGTTAGAAAGATGACTCTTGTCCTTTACGTGTCCTCCCAAATTGGATTAAATTTGAGATAATTATTATTAAATTTTGATCTATTAGTAATTTTAAAAGACACATCGTATTTGGGAGGACATAAAGAAGATAAGAGTTCCTTCTCCTTATAGTAGCATTACTTGGTTTAATTAATCACAAATTTAGGGTATTCAATGATTTATTCCAAATAAGGAATTATTTGTGGAATTAAAATAAGAATTTATTTTATTCTAATTTCTTACTCCTGATCAAAGGAATAAATAAGGTAAAATTTTAACGGATGATCACTAACCTAGCTTATCCATCAAAATGGGCCTAAATACACAACTAGGCATAGGTTGAAAGCTACTCTCTATTAAATTATTGACAAAAAATCATATTTAGTCCTTAGGTTTTTATTTAATTTACACTAACGTCCTTAGATTTTGTCCAAATTTAAAATTAGTCATTCTATCACTTTACAATCAAAACTAACTGTTTGTTATCTGTCATATGTGTACTGAAGTCTCTCTTACTATAGATTTGTTACTTAGATTCTCAAGTTTTGTATTTATGTAAGTTTGACGATGGTTTTTTTTTTTTTTTTTCCCTTTTTTTGTTTTTTGTTTTTATGAATGACTTAACACTTGTTGACATGTCAATGCATTGAAATGTTTATGGCATGTTAAATTAGATATGTGACAAATGACAAACGATTACTCCGATGGTTAAGTGATAGAAAGACCTACTTTAAGCTTGTATTCTCAAAAATAAAAAACTCAATAATCACTAAATTCAAATCAAACGAAAACGGGCATATCTTCATTTCGGTCGTTGCAAAAAGGAGCCTCTTTACGCCAACCAATCATAATATGACAGATCAGCATCTTTTTACTTACAAAATAGACTTGCACATACCAGATACCACCCTCCTCTTAAAATGAAACCATCGTCAAACAAGAAACCCACCGCCTGAAATCACACACAACAGCTGCTCTCACAAAAAACCACCGCCCCGGCTGCCCAGCGTCCAGCAAACGCCCGAGTAGCAGGCCGTTCCCACTGCCCCCGACCAGCTGGACGAATCAGGCCTGCACCCACCCACGTCCAGCCGGCCACGGAGGCCATCTCCGCCTGAAATCGCCTGAAGAATAGGCTGCGAAAATCCATCGCAATCCGGGTGGACACCGCCCACCGACCCCCGTCGATCCAGCTGCCCACCGCCCACCGACACCCATCGATCCAGCTGCCCACCGCCCACTGACCCCATCGATCCGGGTGCGCCCACCGACCACCGTCGATCCGGGTGCCCACCGCCCACCGACCCTCGTCGTTCCAGCTGCCCACCACCACCGACCCCCATCGATCCGGCTGCCTGGCCCATTGAAATCGCTTGTTTGATCCCTGTTGGAAGTCTCTTGCCTGAAGCCCCAAATCTTTTCTCTTTTTTTTTTTTTTTTTTTTTTCTGGTTATTTAGTTGCACTTCAACTTGGCCGTGTGATGGGATTTGTATAGTTGCAGTAAATTGATGTTGTGGATTGATTTGTTCAGTGATTATAGGAAATCCACAGATTTCTCATATTTTTAGTCTCAGAACATGATTTTAATCTAAAGACCAAAATAAAAGCCCAACAACTCAAAATACATGTATTAATCATAAAATTTGATAGGAACTCACCGAGGTTGGAGGAATGGTGTCTCTGCCGAAAGGGTTGGATGTCTGCAGGGAAGAAACCACAACCTTCACTTGGTAATTTTTTTTTATCAGGATAGGAGAAAATTTACTGTTTGGGTGGAATGGCGCGTCTCTGCCGGGAGGGTGGCGGTCTGGCAGTGATCTCTGCTGGGAGGAGTGGATGTCTGCAGTATAAAAAAAAGTATTTTTTTTTTGTTTTTAAAAAAAGTGGAAGGATTTTTAAAAAATTTAGTGTTTTGTATGTGAATGAAGAAATTACTGTTTTTGTAGTTATTTTTATTTGAATAATAAACCAAGTTTATTTTGTATCTTAAAATTATATGAGAATGTTGAAAAGGCAGAAAACCCATGTTTTCTGCCTTACCGACAAGCAGATACCAAACAAACACGTGAACTAAATATGATTTTTTCTAAATTATTTTCAAAGTCTTTATATAATTTGCTTGAGCACAAGTAGATAAAGCTTAAAGTGATAACATTTAAAGTTCTAATATTCAAATTCAAATAAACTTTACTCCTAATAATCTAATCTTAATATTAAATAAACTAATACTAATTTAAATAATTTAATCCTAATTAATTGGAATTGCATTCTAATTCAACCTATCTAATCATAACCTTATCCCTCTCAGAATTCAAGACCTGGCATATCCACAAAATTTCGATGATCAAGTTTGTTGAAGAAAAAACAAAAAGCCAAAGTAGGAGGCTATGATTATGTATTAACTTTTCTCTGAATCATAGGAAGAAAAAGTACAGGATAGTATCTTTGTTTCATTCGAATGCCCATTCAATCTTGCTCCGTAGATCTTCTTCTTCTTTCGGAGTGAAATCATTCTTGATGTGAAATATTTCACGTATTTGTTCTACCGAATTCTCAGTCAGAATCTCCGCAAGTCGCTTGCAGGTCAAATCCAGCAAGCTCTGAATTTCCAGATAGTGTGCAGCCTGAAAATCATGACAATTAAAAAGAGTTATAATCATGAGCTTAATTAAGAGTTAATCTAGAAGAAAGACCAAAATAAAAGACCAACAATATATATAGAAGGGAAGAAGAATTTATGATTTGATATCCATCTTGTCATGGGATTTGAGTGTCTTTCAAGAAGAAAATCATCAATCAAAAGCCCGATAGTAATTTTAATGACTTAAAGACAAACATTAGAGAGACGTGTAGCATTCCTCCAATATCATTAACAAGAGAATCATAGAAGTCATCGAAATCATAATCAAAAAACATCAGCATATTAAAAAAAAAGAATTTAAAAGAACAACACAAAACATAAAGTAGACTCATTTTCTCCTCTTTTACTCAAAAAAACAGAAATTTGGAAAAAAATACATAAAATAAACAAAAAGTGAAACTATTCTTTTGTTTCTGGACTAAAACAACAGCCGGACTCAAAATTAATAGGATTTCCTTCTTATTACGATTTTTGTTTACCAAACAGAGCCTAAATCATTCTTTCTTCTCGTTTTAATGGTCTTTAAATATAAACAACAAAATAAATAGATAAAGAAAAGATAAAAAAGTTCTAATATTCAAATTCAAATAAACTTTACTCCTAATGTATCTAATTAACAGGAATATTAAATAAACTAATACTAATTTAAATAATTTCTAAATTAATTGTCGTTGTCTAATTCAACCTATTTGGCATCAGTCCTTGATCTCCAGTTCTTGGGGCGCAGTCGGACAGCCGTCGGACCTGGCCATATCCACAATTTCGATGATCAAGTTTGTTGAAGAAAAACAAAGGCCAGTCAGGTTGGGCATTATGTATCACTTTTCTCTGAATCATAGGAAGAAAAAGTACAGGATAGTATCTTTGTTTCATTCGAATGCCCATTCAATCTTGCTCGAAGATCTTCTTCTTCTTTCGAGAAATCATTCTTGATGTGCAAAACAACAGCGTAGACGACATTGTCAGTCAGAATTTCCTATAGTCGCTTGCAGAGAAAAAGAAAGCGTGACACACAAATTGCCAGATAGTGTGCAGCCTGAAAATCACACAATTAAAGCCGGTGTTTTATAGGGGTTTATGAGGGAGAGCCACGGCGTTGTTGAATCATGGAAACCACCCACAACTGAATCGTATTATGGTATTATCTTGTATCATTATTTAGGTCTTCCAAGAACAATCATCAATCAAAAGCCCGATAGTAATCTTTAATCTACAATTTATACATATTAGAGAGATACTATTTCTTAAATTAAATAATTGAAATTTTGCTAGATAAAATATTTATTATCTTAATAATCAACAAAACATCAGCATATTAAAAAAAAAAAAATCAACCTTTTAACCAAGAACAACACAAAAACATAAAGTAGACTCATCAAGTTCTCCTCTTTTTACTCACAAACCAAACAGAAATTTGGGAAAAAAATACATAAATAATATAAACTAATTAGAAATTGAAACTATTAAATTTTGTTTTTATTTTAAAACAACAGCCGGACTCAAAATTAATTCCACATCGTTTCCTTCTTATTACGATTTTGTTCACTCAGCATCCAAACAGAGACCCAGGAAAAAAAAATTACTTCTTTCTTTATTTTCTACCTTTTAAGGAACTAAAAAACAACAAATAAATAGAAAAGAAAAGAAAAAAGAAAAAAATAGATGTGGGGTTTTATGTAATGTGCTTAATTAACAGGAAGAAAAGCGAAAAGGGTAAAAGAATACGCACGGAAGCGAGGTCTAAGAGGGTGTCGTTGTCAGCGGCGACGAATTTGGCATCCCAGTCCTTGATCTCCAGTTCTTGGGGCGCAGTCGGACAGCCGTCGGAGGGCTGGCCATGCTTCTTGAAGTACTCGATGACGCAAGCGAGAACAGGGCCGGTCAGGTTGGGCACGGGGATCACGCTGCCTGTGTAGCCGTCCTCGATCATTCTCTTGATGGTCTGTGACGCCTTCGCCGCCGCCTCCTCCACCTCGAAGGTCTGCCCGTCCGAGCTTCTCAGGGTAACCTTTCACACGAACTTTTTTTTTTTTTTTGTGGTATCTTCTCTCTCAAAGTTTTTTTTTTTTCAAATCGCATGAGTTGGCAAATCGCACACAGTTTTCAAATCCCACACTCTCAATTTCTTTCAAATCGCACAGTTTTTTTTTCTTGCTCTCAATTTCTGTTTTCGTTATTTTCTCAATTTTTTTTGTTCTCCTCCTTCAGAGATTTTTTTTTCCAAATCGCACAGTGCTTTTTTCCCTCACTCTCAGATCCTATCAACTTTGTTTCTTTCTCAATTTTTTTTTTCGTTCTCCTCTCTCAAACAGTTTTTTTCCCAAATCGCACAGTTTTTTTTTCCTCACTCTCAAATCCGATTCTTTTTGTTTCTTTCTCAATTTTTTGTTTTCGTTCTCTTCTCTCAATTTTCGTTCTCCTCTCTCAGAGTTTTTTTTTTTAAATCACACAGTTACAACTTCTTTTCTCTCTCAATTTCTTTTTTCGTTCTCTAGTTTTCAGATCCTATCAACTTTGTTTCTTTCTCAATTTTTTTTTTTGTTCTCCTCTCTCAGACAGTTTTAATTAGTTTTAATTATATATTATGGTGATATGATGATTATGTGATTTTTTATATAAATAATTTTAATTTTCTAGTATAATTGCAAAATAAATAAATAAAATCTCACATACATAACACAATTTAAAAAAAAAAAATTATAGTATAGTTGTTTTATGTTTCGACCAAAAAAAAAAAAAGTCCTTAATAATATAAATTGTATTTGTATTATAAGGGTATTTTAGGAAATAAGATCACAATACGATTCCATTCACCAACATATTGCATTGTACCAAACGAAGGAATAGGATTAGGTAGTCTATTCCTCTGTTACAACCAAACAAAAGAATAGGAATAGCTAATCTATTTCCAGTGGTAGCTAATCCCAGTGGTAACTAATCTTTTTCCAATGGATTAGACAATCCACAAACCAAACGAGGCCTAAGGACTAATGAAGTATTTAACCCTAATATTTATAATATAAAGCTTTATTTTCAAGTTTTTTGCTAAAATGATGTTTTGGTCATTTTTATAGTAAAAATGTAAAAAAAAAAATACTTTTGAAATATTTTACCAAACGTGCATACTTTTATTTGACGCAACTTTTTAAGCTCTAACACATTCCCAAACATGCATTAATTCTAGAAGTTATTCTTATGTCATTCTTTCGTCACTCTATGAATGAAGTGGCTTTTAAAATCACTATTTGATCAAAATTCAATAATGATCAATCACAAGTTCAATGATAACTTTAAAAACCACATCATTTTTAAAGTGATACAAGAGAAAAACAAGAATGACTTATAACATTACTCAATTAATATAACATAACTGGGCTCAAACCCATAAGCTTAAGCTTTGAGGTTAAAAACCCCGAAAATAAAGCTATCCAGCAATGGCTCAGGCATAAAAGGCCTCAAATTGAACCAAATAATTCCCAATTCCGAATTGCAAATAGATGTGAAAGGTTTATGGGTAAGCCAATGCATATAAGGCCAGCAATATACATATATAGTTAAGACAGTAAGTAGGTATACATTGTGACCAACAACTCATACGCAAATATACTAATACTCCTCAAGAGGAATCTCACAAGAGCCCATGCTCCAACATCTTTTAAAAAAATTAGACAATTTGCACCAGAAGGCCCTTAGGTGATCAACATCATACTTATAGCTTTGAAATAGGTAGACCTGCAATTAAACAAAACTTGAAGGTAAGACTTGAGAGAGTTTCCCCACTATGATTTTAGCAGTGTCTAAAGGAAGAAATTACCTAAGGTTTTAGAATTGACAATGCTTGGACTTGCTGGTGGTGGTGGAACATTCTCGTTGAGGAATGGTTCCACCCTATTGGGATCATACCAAACTGGATATCCTTTAATCTTTCCCTATAATTTTTGGAAAGGTAGATAATATCAGCAGTTAAGCCAATCACTAGCCATACCAGATAAACAAAGCCTTATTGAAATGAAACTTAATTAATGATGTCAACTTTTCTTTTTCTTTTTTCAACTTTCATGATCATACCAGTACATTCAGAGCAGCCAGTGTTGCCATTCCTTCACGAGTCCACTGCATAAACCATGAGCAAATATTGTTACCTTTTATAAACCTTAAAAGAAGTAAGCTGATAGGTAGACATATCAATATGTTTCCACCATTTTGTGTGTAAATGTTTACGGAAAAGATTATTCCATCAATATTACCTTGGAAGCAGAAGCAATGTGAGGTACCACAATCGCATTCTTCATGTCAGCAAGCCCAGGTTTCATGTAGGGTTCATCCTAATGATACAACAACAATGATAGATGAAATAATATATGACTTGAAGATATCTTTCTTCTGTCAGGGGACCTAATTTCAAGAGGCAAAAGGTATGGAGGTTACCTCAAAAACATCAAGACCAACTCGAAACATAGGATTCTCTCTTAAATGTTCCACAAGAGCTACTTCATCGACGACAGGTCCCCTACTGCAGTTTACAAGGATTGCTTCCTAAAAATGTATACTTTATGATGGTTAGCAAGGTGCAGATGCATCTGATAAACCACATAACTCATCAAGAAAAAAGAAAATGTTCGTTTAGATCTGACCTTCTTCATTATTGCAAGTCTTTCTTTGTTGATCAGGTGATAAGTGGTTTTGTCCAAGACTGGATGAAGACTTATCTACAGAGAATGCCAAACACATGATTTTACTGAAACCTAAAATCCAACTTCAGATAATGAAAGCACATTAAATTCTCAGCATTGATTCCTACCACATCTGCCTCTTGGAGCACCTCTTCCATGGAGGCTGCTCTTTTCCATGTCACTGGTTTTTCACCATTGGCCTTTAGGAACGCAGCATAAGCTGCATTTCAGGAACATATAATATAATCATGAGCCTAAAGGAGCATGGAGCTTAATAACATCAATGGTTGACTGAGACATGCCTGTAACGAACTTTTCTAAGCGTGTGGCCTGGTAAAGATCATAGTAAATCAGGTTCATCTTGAATCCTTCAATCTGTTATGGTAGAACAAATATACTCCCATCAGAATAGCAAAATACATTCATTCTAATTCAAAGTTGATTAGTCACAGTCACAATCAACTCAAAAATTGTATAGATCAGTTGGGAAAGAAATTTTGACAACATCAAAATGAAAACCTTCCAAAAGTTTTTAGTTAGAACAATTTACAAAGCATAAATCATTTAATACTTGTCCCAATGTCGTGTTACAAAACAAAATGCAAAAAGACAGGTATCTATGATACCTTGGCTTTTTTATGTTAACAACACACAATTATATGATAAACTTTCTTCACTGTAAATGCTACAAACCCACAACTCATGTCAGATAACTTCTAAAGGATGATTGTTGAACTAATCAACCTAGCCATTAGGCATAAGGTTTTAACAGATTCAATTTTAAATTTATGTCAAATAAAGAATTACCATCATTCTGGCATAAGCAGATCCAATACGGCCGGCACCAATGACCCCAACAGTCTGTCCTTTAAGCAAGTTTCCCACATACCTGTCGGAAAGACAAAGCCAACTCAGGCATTGTTCTTGATCATCATGTGCAACCATCACCATCACTTATTACCCATTTACCCATATATGGAAATAAAAGTAAAGTAGTGAAATCTATAATATTTTATGGTGTGATCATACAAATGAGGAAGCCACCCATCGTATAGTCCTGCCCTCATGAACCCATCTGCTTCAACTATTCTTCTTGCAGCTGCTAAAGAAAGTGAAGCTGCCAGCTCTGCCGTTGTCTCTGTAAGTACTCCCTGACCATGTGGGAAATGGATTGATCTCATTATAACAAAGCAGATATTAGCCTAGACTAGACATGTATGGAACACTAGCATGGTGAACCATTAGTAAACATCAAAATGCACTGCTAATGAACTTATATCAAGCATGCATGCTGCATCAAGTAATATCGCATATCTGTAGAAAAACATACACATGACACAAAGGTCACATACAGAGAATAATTGTGAGCAAGCAAACAAGGAAAGAACTTACAGGAGTGTTTCCAACAGCAACACCATACTTGTTAGCAGCATTGATATCAACGTTGTTATAACCAACAGCCATGTTACTGAAAGCTGTGCCTCCTGCTCTACGCAATGCCGAAAACAGTGCCTCTCCCCAGTCTTCTGTCAACTGAAACACATACCCAAAAGGAAAAAAGCACAACTCAACAACCCCAAAAAAGAAAACCCAAATTCACAAACAAAAAATATGATTTCAACTATCAAATGAACATTACCTGTCCAATCACTCCATCGCACTTATCGCCAATCAAAGCAATGATATCTTCAACAGACAGTATAGTTTTCTTTTGCGTACATATCTGAATGAACATCAACAAATTCCCATCACCTTTCCATATGTAATCCCATAGAAAATAATTGACTTTGAAAAGAAAAAGGCTCAGAGCAGAGTAGAACAAGAAAAGTGAAAATTACTTCGACCCGACAATCCTGTTCAATCAATAGATTGATCCAGCGAGTTCCCGGCATGGATTTTGTGCTAACAACTCTGTATTTTCCATTTGGGTTCCACACCTCAATCGAAACAGGTTTGGCCATTGCCGCTCAAAGTCCAAGCTGCAGAGTACACTAGTGAAACAGAGCCTCTGTTTCTAATAAGCTTGGATGATATGGTGCAACGCAGTCCACCTTAAAATATAGTATTCCTCCATAAGATTAGTTTGTTTGCAACGGATGTTGACTTTTTAAAACAGTAGAATCGCTGATCTGAGGGTTGCAAGGTTACATGGTACATTGGTTGATCATTGGATTTGTTCCTCTTGGGATAAAGTGAGCTTTTGAGGTGCAGAAGAGGTGCTTCATGCTTAGAGTATTTGGGCCTCTCATTGGGAATAGGATAACGGTGACGTGGCTCCTTGAATTGATGACACGTAAGGATTCCTTTGTCCTTTTTTCCAACGATGTACTTTGTTGGGCAATCTTTACCACACTATTCATGAATGTAATCTGTTGCTTAAATATATCAACGTCTCTTATGTCATTTGATAGATATGTTGGTCTTAGTTTATTTTGAACGATAAAGTAATATTGGTCTCTAAGATAAAGGCTTTAAATAAATAATTCATGTCAATATTTTTTTTTATATTTTTTTTATCTCACCCTTCTCCAAAATTCAACGGTTGATTCCTTCATTCACTATAAAGATGATTAAAAAAGATGAATTCTATTATTTCTCGAGTTAATGTTGAAAATTTCAATGTATCGGATAAAGATATATATATATTTTTTGCATGTCCACACAAGAGGGGGGAGAGGGATTTGAATTAGTAATTTTCGCTTTATTAAGTATATGGTCCCAACTAATTAAACTATATCTTAGAGGCACGAATAAAGATTTTAAATCAAGACAATATATATAGTTATTACCCTATTATTTTGTGTTGATATACTAATAAATTAGCCACCCGTATAACATAGGTACACTGTCAAATCACATGTATTGCTTTTTCTATTTTCTCTAAATCGCATAGTCTTGACGTTGAACTTTGAATTTATTGGTGTTTCTTGCTCTTACATTTACCTTTTGTAGGGATGAGTACAGTTATAATGGTATTAGTAAACCTATTTTTAATAATTAACTGATAATATTTTGATTAAGAAATTCTAAAAATTTCAGTTAGAACAGTTAATCGGTTCATTATGAGTTAAAAAAAAACAAAAACAAAACAAAAACAAAAAACAAACCATTAGTTTTTGTAATTGGGCTAACAATTGATTGTTTTGCGGACTAACCAAATTGCTTTTTTTGGGCTAAAATAGCTTATTGAACATTTTTTTAAATGGGCCCATTAATTAACATAATAAGAGTCCATCATACATATGTTCTACAAAACAAAAAATATCAGTTAACTGATAAAAAAATAATTATACTGATTAGCCGAATCAAACCAATTTCGGTATAAAAATTCTTAACCAATTACCGACCAACTTCTAATGATAAGTGGTTAATGCCAATTCTATCGCAATTAATAGGCGATAAACGATTAATCTATCCACCCTAATTATGTGTATGTAATAAAGATTTTCAACAATTTTGCTACTCAAGCTGATTACAATTTAGTCGGCAAATATAATATGTTTGGGACAATCGGCCTACATGATCAGGCCTATAAAAGTTGTCTCACAACCATTCAAATAACAAATTGCTGAAATTGTTCATTGTTTGATACAACTCTGATGAGCGAAGCCCAAGTATTCAAATATCAGATATGGACTCAACAAGAAAATGCCGCCCGTCCGGCCCATATTGGTTTACTTTGGGCCAACAAGGGGTAGAAGAAGTCCAACTGTAGCCCAATCATATATCGACACAAGGAAGGCCGAAACGGCACCTACGTTTTTGTCTCTTTGTGCACGTGCCGCGCGCGCACAAGCACGAGGTCTGTATGTGCCGGTCTGACGGCAAGCGCGGGCGGTTACGTGGTGTCTGATAAGCTTTTCCTGCCCATTCAAAGTCCAACTTTGGCTAATCTTTCAACCATCCCACCAGCTCGGTGGTTGAGAATCACTTAGCCCTATATGCGAAACGTTTTTTTTTAAAAAAAAGTAATTAATTAATTTGAGTGTATTTTGGGAAAAAAAAATAATTACATATATATATATATTTTAAGTTATAGATAAGGAGCATATTTAAAAACGTATAATAATTTTACTAAATTATTAATTGTGTTTTATAAAATCATGTTCTCATAGTATTATTTTCTAAAAAAGCATAAAAAAAAAAAACATAAAATAGTATTCATAGAGGAACATAAAAACACCCATAACATAAGTGATGCAGGATGGGACGCATTGATGGGGCATCCAAAGGATCGTGGTTTGATGGAGCATCCAAAGGATCAAAGCAAGGACCATCAAAATTCAATGACAAATTTTCTCTAACCTAAGGAGGATGATGTAGGGTAGAATGATACTCGACCAGATTTATTATAAAGATCATTACCTTGAGTTTCAAACATTAGATTGGAGCGAGCTTGGTGGCATTGGAAAGCCAATTCATATATTTACAAAATCATGTTTCACAAGGTTCAACTAATTCTATTGTTTACTAGGTCAAAATGGACATGGAGCCTAAATTTAAGTCTTTGGAATTTGTGTCTAGACATGGCTTATGGCCATCCGAACATGCCTCTATGTTTACTTTACACACTTTTATTTGGTGCTCGTTTGGATAGGGGTATGTCCTGTCCAAACGGGCCTTGTACAATTACAAATCCTAGTTATTTCATATTACTTTTAGGTTTAGGATTTAGGGGTCTATAAATACATTATACATGTTCTATAGACCATAGAACGTAGCTTATGTTTACGATTAAGTTTTCTTCAATAAGATTATTCAGATTGAGTTTTTTCATTATTTTTCTTCAAACCCTAAAAAGTATCTAACGTTTATAGAAGATTTTCTTCTATTATTTAATAGTATCAAAGTCTTAAAAGTATTTATCCCTTCCGCAATTGCATTCCACAACGTTCTACACTACATTACCTACCTGCTTGCAAGAACTGTAGGCGTAGCGTTTCTATATTTTTAAACCGAAATGGATATCAAATGCAAAACAAGCAAGGCCTAGGGGCTAAGAGCAATTTCCTCCCTCACTCCTCCCTAATTGCCATAAATTTGAAGAAAAGGGTAATATTTGTAGAGATCCACATCATTGTCCTCCATAATTTATTGAGTCTAACAATAATTTATTAAGTCTAACAAGTAGGTAGCAAGTATTGTGGCCACATCTTTTGGACAAGTCAAATGATGATGATGGCCAACAATGTTCTTGGTCATCGCCATCTTCACCAAAGAGGTAGGAGGTTAGAAGTTTTTCTTTCTTTTCTTTCTTTATTTATTTTTTGAAAAAAAAGCTTTGACAAATTCTATTGTAGAATTACTTATATGTAAACATTTTATTCAAAAAAATGAATGTATAGAAGTGAGGAATTCAAAGTATTAAAGTATTAATTAAATAATTAAATTTATTGTTTTATATCAATCTAATATTTTGAACATAGTATCAAATTTATCTGTCCCTAAATTGTATTATCTTATTATTATTCTTAACAACTTAATAGATAATGAGATAAACAATTCGCTTGGTTAAATTTTAGAATTAAACTGTCTTAATTTGGGCCGTTATTATTTGATTTTTATTTTTATTTTTTTACATGTTCATACGGGAGGAGATTCGAATCAGCGACTTTACTTCATAAGGCGTGATTTCTAGCCTACTGAATTATCCTTTAGAAACTTTTAAGGCGAATGTTAAGTGTTTTTCTTGTTTTAGGTAGATACTATTTTCAAAAAAAAAAAAAAAAGGTTACTCTTATTTATCTTATCCAATTTTTAGAAAATAATATACCCATAGAAAAAAAGAAGAAGAAGAAGAAGAAGTAAATGCTAAAAGAAAACACATAGCATTTACTTCTTCTTTCTTTTTTGGTGCTTGCAGCATTTACTTTTTAATAACAAGTTTTCGATTTTTTTTTTCATTATTTATTTCAAATTAAATACAATAACCTTTTGGGATATAATAATAACTTTTAATTGGAATGATTTTTTTTTAAAAAAAAAAATTCCTTATTAAGATGTGGTTAAGGTTAATAATCCCCAAAAATTTAAACAAACTAATATTATAAACCAATTTTCAATTTTCAGTTGAATCTTCTGAGCCACTTTATCCTCAACGACCCCCTCTCTCTCTATTCGCAAAATCTTTTACCCTCAAAACCTGTACACGAACAGAGGGAGAGAGGGAGACCAGAGAAGCCATGGAAAGGCTTCTGTACTCTTCTTCTCCAACCCCTTTGAAGGTCCACCTAAAATCCTCTTCCTTTGTCCCTCGACTCGGCCGAATTGACTCACCAAGCCTCGGTTTTCTTCTACCAACTCGCCCCAAGTCCAGACGGGTCAACTCACTCTCTTGCAAAAACGAAAACCCATCTCCCTCTTCTTCTTGTACATCGTCTCCATTGAACAATTCACCTGCTCTGTCCTCTTCCCGGGCCGGCCCGCCAAATGGATCGGTGCCAAAATCCCATTTTCTCAAACAGATCGAGGGCGAGGCTTCTGAGAAACGGAAGGTATGATCTTCGGGGCTATGATTTGTGTGAAAATTGTTTTGTTATGGATTTTCGTTTGTGGGTTTTTCTTGTATGGTTGAAAATTATCATTTGCTGCGATTTTTTTGTTGTTGTGCTGTGTCAATTTCATGATAGTTGATGAGAAACAATTTGTTGATGGGTTGTTTGCTGGGAAAACGGAAGGAAAGAGAAGAAAATTTGAAGTCTTCTTCACATTTAACTTTCTTTTTTTTTTTTCCTTATGGATTCTCAGAATTCATGAGAGCACAAATGTTAAACAATAGCATCATTCGCAATTAAAATTATCAATTTCCCTTAATGATTCCCATATTGATGATAGATGCACTTGGAAATAAATAATTCAGTGATGAAAGCAGAATTTTTGTAGATTTAGTAGTCCTGTTTGGATGACAAAATATGACGGTACTTAAGTTCGTCGAATATGTCAGAGGGTTAAAATTTTGTAGGAATTTAGGATTTGGAGAATAATCTGAGATCGGGGAGTGGGTTGAGGATTTGCTGGCTTCTCAAAATGGGAGAATGGGAAGGAAAATTCGCTAAATTGGCTTCTTTCCTTGAGCAGATTTAAGCATTATGTTCTGCCATCCTTCATTTTCCTAGCAACCATTCCAGGAGGGTTTTTGGATGTCCAAGCTAAATTGACAACTTGTTGCAATTCATGTAGAATTAGGACACATGGTCAGGCAGCTCAATGTTAAAATCAGGGGTGTAACTGGGATTTTAGATGTAGGGGGACGAAATTAAAAAATAAAAAATAAAATTAGGAGGGTAAAATTTTGATTTTAAAAGAATTATAAGGTTTTTAAAAAAAAATTGGGGAACATTTTGAGGCTTGCTTACTAGGTCCATCCTTGGTTAAAATGTTAATATAACCATCAAAAAGAAAATCAAATAGCTATCTATATATTCTATTACAAATATTTCACCCGATTTTTCTTTCAATTCTTGCTTTGAGTTGGTTTGCGTAAAAATTCAATGTATTAAGGAAACCTTTTCTTTTCACTTTCCAAAATCATGTTAAGAAGTTTTACAAAGTTATTTAATTACCCTTTTCCCCCTAGAAAATCAAGCTAAAACCAGAAGGGTATATATTTTATCCATAAGAGTGGCGATGGGTAAGCCTGTCGGGATAATTTTCAGCCATTGTTTGGCTATAAGGTGAAGATTGTACTGTCAGTCCTACATGAACTCCCGTAGACTTAAATTGATACATAAAAGAAATATGTGTGCGTGCATGTGTGTGCAAACCACCACACAGCTACTGCTGCTGGGAGGAGGTCAATGAACGTCAAAAAGTGAATAATGAGCATACCTTTGTTATAATTAGATTAGGAATTGTTATCTAAATATGAGGCATTACGCCACTTACTATTTTTTGATGAGCCAGGTTCTTTCTTGGTACAATTGTGAAGAAATTCTTGATAATTTTCGGTGACATTTAGAATCTAGTATTGAAAAGTTGTGTTTAACGTGCTTATCTTTTGATATATTCTATTGGCTTATCAAAAAAAAAAAAAGGTGCTTATCTTTTGCTCTTGTTATTGCTGAGGTAAAAAATTTGCAAAAATTGCATGCTAATTTGTTCACAAGCAGAAAAACTGGGGTTCATGAAGTTGGTGCTGAGTGGATCTAATACCATACACCAACATTTTTATGTTTTGAAACATGAAGTTCAGCAGTTCAGTTCAGTTCATCTCACTTGGAAGATTCTTTAGTAGTCAGATTTTTTACTGTCTTAGGAATGTATTTATGATGTTTTCGAGAAATCTCAAAATGAGTATGATATTTAGTTATCTATTTCCAATGCTAAGGTTCTAATTTATCCCTTATGATCTCCTTACAACACATCATTTGTATGGCATTGGAGGCCTAGGGTTGTAACCTGTCTGCATGACCTCTATATCCAGAAACTACCAAATTATTAGATTTTAGTTTATGCCAATCGATTCCTTTAGTTATGAAGCGCCCATGGATCCTTAATGTTTAAAGTTGGAATAAGTTTGTGTGTTCCCTACTTATCTCATGTCTCTCCTCCCTATTCCCGCTTCGGTGGCTAAGCGGATAGAATCGATTCAATGTGGCTTTCTTTGGGGAGGGATTGGAGAAGAATTCAAGTTCCACCTTGTGAATTGGCCTAAAGTTTGCACTCCGGTTAGGGAAGGAGGTTTAGGCATTCGCAACTTGAGGTGCTTCAATAGAGCTCTTCTTGGTAAATGGTTGTGGAGGTTTCTAGTGAGCCCGAAGCTTGGTGGAGGAAAGTGGTGGTGGCTAAGTATGGATCGGAAAAAGGGGGTTGGCGCTCCCGGGTTAGAGCTGGTTCACATGGGATGGGTTTTTGGAAGTTCATTAGCAATGAATGGCACCGTTTCTCTAGTCACATCAAGTTGATTCCGGGTGATGGCTCTAGAATTAGCTTTTGGGAGGAGAAGTGGTGTGGTGTTTTGCCTCTTTTGGAGGTGTATCCGGGTTTGTATAATATTGCTAGTAACAAGGAGGCTTCGATTGCGGACAACTCGGAGATGGTGAGTGGTTCTTATCAATGGAACATTAGTTTTATCCGTGCCTTGAATGATTGGGAAGTGGAAGAGTTGGCCTCTTTTTATAGTCTTCTCTACTCCTTTAACTTGGTTGGTGGGGGGGACAAGATTTGGTGGATTCCGAACAGCAAAGGAAAGTTTGAGGTGAGCTCTTTTTACAATGAGATTGTTGCTAAAGATGCTTAACCTTTTCCTTGGAAGAGCATATGGCGCGTTAAAGCCCCGCCTAGAGTGGCTTTCTTTGTTTGGTCGGCCGCCCTTGGCAAGATTCTCACGCAAGATAATTTGCGAAAGAAGAATATGGTGGTGATTAACAGGTGTGGGATGTGCAAGCGGGATGAGGAGACCGTTGATCATTTGCTTCTCCATTGTGAATGCGCCCAACTCTTATGGAATGCCTTCTTCAATCGTTTTGATTTGGCGTGGTCTATGCCTAGTGGGGTTGTGAATCTTCTGCAGTGTTGGTGGTTGGGAGGTCGTCCGCGCAGTGCAGCGGTTTGGAAAATGGTTCCGCATTGTATCATGTGGTGCATTTGGTCAGAGCGTAACAAGAGATACTTTGATGACTCCGAGTGTAGTAGAGAGGATTTGTTGCATTCCTTTTTTACTACCCTTTACACTTGGGCGCAGCTTGGCTTGCCCCTAGAGTGATCACTTTTTCTGATTTTCTTTCTCTCTTCTCTAGCCCCCTTAGGCGTTCTCTTGTATACATCCTGTGTACTAGGGTTGCACCCTCTGCGCGTTTTCTATAAAACATTACTTATCCAAAAAAAAAAAAGTTTGTGTGTTCTCATTGTTGTTGAGGTTCTACTCCATTGTAATAGTACTCATCAAATGCTTGATTTGGGTACAGTTTAGCCAGATTGAATTTGTCATCTGTGCAATCAATGCATCTACTGTAATCATTAGTATCTGAACTGTACAACCATTCATGCATCATGATATTTAACTTTTGCACCCGGTGCTAGTTGGTGTTGCTCGATTTGTGTTTAGACTATCTTTAGTGCATGTAGAAGAAAATTTTAGGATTCTTTATTTTGAATTTAACATGATTGAAATTGCTGGACTTCAACACAACGGTAACCTTGCAATGCTGCTCAGTAGAACTAGGTAATATTAAAATTGTAGACATATGTGACTTCAAGATCACTGTGGTGAAAATTCTGGGTGTGGCTAGAAACTCATGATTCCACACACATGTGAGCACTCTTGTATACTAAGTTAACATAGAGTAACTTCTTTGATTGTTTATGTTGTTGTATTGAGAGCAACCAATAAGTGGTAACTATAATTCACCTAAACTAATCATATGTTTTTAAGTGCGTTTGCGGAGTATGAATGCTTAAATTATGGTTTTAAATTCAAATGTTCTGTCATTCTATTTACTTCACAAAACTTACAAATCTACATTTTGAACACTTTTCAGGCAATCACTGCTGGGACATGTATGGTACTCTCTGCTCTTATTCTGATTTTACTCCAACCAGTTTTTGCACCAGCGGCTTTTGCAACATTTCAAAGTGCAGCCAAGGCTGGGGTTCCTGCTGCTGCCGCAGTTGGGCGAAGACTGATCCAGACTGAATTACTAAGTAGTGCTTGGACTGGTTTCTTTGCTGGTTGCTTACACACATTATCAGGACCTGATCACCTTGCTGCTTTGGCTCCACTCTCCATTGGCCGTACCCGCATGGAAAGTGCTGCTGTTGGAGCTCTCTGGGGGTGTGGCCATGATGCTGGTCAGGTTATTTTTGGCTTACTATTTCTTCTGCTAAAGGATCAGCTCCACATTGAAGTAATTCGAACTTGGGGCACTAGAGTAGTGGGCATTACTCTTCTTGTTATTGGTGCTATGGGCATCAGGGAAGCTTCAGAAGTCCCCACCCCATGTGTTGCCTTAGAAAATGGTGAGTGTGATGTTGGCGGTTACGAAGCACTCCAAAACCCAGCAGTTGGGAAGAAGAAGAAGATTGGTTTTGCAACTTTTGCCACTGGGATTGTCCATGGTCTTCAACCAGATGCATTGATGATGGTTGTGCCGGCACTTGCCTTGCCTTCACGGGTAGCTGGAGCTGCATTTCTTGTTATGTTCTTGGTGGGAACCGTGGTTGCAATGGGAAGCTATACAGTTTTTATAGGCTCATGTAGTCAGGCATTAAAGGATAGGATCCCAAGAATAACTGAGAAACTCACATGGGCTTCTTCTCTTGTAGCAATTGCTCTTGGACTCGCCATTATCATTAGCCAGCTTTTCGGGTATAGCTTATATTGATACATCCTACCAACTTTCGGGATTCACATTTTGCAAGCTTCCTCATTAGTGTTAGAAAAAAGAGCTCCGAAAGGATATCATTCAATTTGTTTACAGCGGAAGTTAACAGCATCTTTCCTTAGTGAGAAGTGAGAACCATCCTCTTCATATTTATCTTCTTTTGCTTTCGAAGGTTGTAATTGTTAGCGTACAAGGGAACTAGCTTTTGAGAACTTTTTTTGTAATTCTTTTGTGGCAGATTTCAGATTGGTTTGACAATATGGTTGAAGTTATATGATTTATGCTTATGGGGTTTCGTGCACAATTATTTCTCTATTTTTCGCCTCTTTCAAATTCATTGCATGTTTTGTTAGGCACGAAAGAGTTCTATATCACAAATACACTGTTGCACTGGTTTATAACACACTGAACAGTGGACCGGAACATCGGCCTTGGTTGGCATCCAAATTATGTATGCCGCTGTTATCATTTGCCAACGCTTTTTGTATATTTTTTTTAAGCCAAAAAGCAATAATATTAACAAATACTTCAAACACAATATTTACCAAAAACGAATACTTTTTCAACAAAAAAGCAAAATTCACCCTCTAAAAAGAGAGCACATTTTCGTTTTAGGAGCGACTTGGAAGCACGTGCTCTAGGCTCGACCGACAAAAATGTGAAATTATGAAGCAAGCATCATAGACTGGTCACTGGCATAAGTATGCCTAACTTGAGAAATGCATGCTTCTAGACAATAGACACCTCAAAATATTGAAATCCTTGGGTTTGTTTGCAGTTTGGGGAAAACATTTGTCACCACTCACCAAGTTTTCTCTAATCATTCATAAACAACTCTGAAACAGGTAATCAGTGAATATTCAAGCCATTTAAGGACAACCTTTGCAAAGCATGTTCAGTAATATCATGACACTCGACCAATATAGACACAGAACAAGCGGGAAAAGGATGAAAGTAAAAAACAAAAACTGAAGGCCAAAATGAAATGAGCAAGGAGAATCCAATCAAGGGTACCCTGCAGCACCATGGAGAAAAATCACTCTTAAAAGTCACAAACTTTCTTCAGTTGACTATTAATTGATATATTGTGATTCCATTTGCTACTCTCAAAGCAAAAATCAAACACGATTAGTGGGTGCTGAAGGCAGAATGCAGGGACATCTATCAACAGTTGAACGACATTAAGGCTTCTGCTTTTTGTCGATGTCATAAAGTACACATATATCTGCTGCTGTCTTCATCTGAAAGCATGATATGTTTCCACAGATGGTTATTTAATGAAATACTTGAACACGATTCAAGAGCAGTTGAATAACAACAATTAGTGCATATATATTCACCAAACTTTTAATAAAACTGGTTATAACTTATCAAAAAATATGTATATATATTCACCAAACTCTCAGTTGATTAAATGCAACAAAGTACCATGCTTAGCAGGAATTCTTTTCAATTACAATTAACTCCTATCTATTTTCCTTGGGATGCTAATGGGTGACCACATCAAAACCTGGATAGAAATTGTGATTTTAGCAGAATCAGTATAAAATGTATAATAATGATCTGAGATATCCAGACCTTTATGGAATGAATGGAAGTTCTACAACAAGTCTACAAACTATGCATTCATGTACCAATTTTAAATAAATGTAGCATTTGCAGAAATTGAGAATGTTGAAGTAGATAAAAAAAAATTATCATATTAATTACACACCGAATGAAGTCACCATGATCCCTTACTCAGTATATTGTTACTACCAAGAAAAATAAAAACCAATTCAATCCAATTAAAAGTAACCAACAATGAGCATTTCAAGTGTAATCAAACATTAGGTTTGAATAGGAACCAGCCATGCATCCTTTTTTTTGGCATAAAATAAATGAGTATATGCATCTAGCATTGACCATCGCAGGATGCTCTTTTATATCTATAAATCTCTTCACTGTAAAAAATTATTTGCACTGATAGGAGCTCTTAGAGGTTTGAAGGTAGTAATTGTTACCTGTATAATATTAACAGCTTGCTTGATTGCCCATCCAAATAAACTCAAAGCGAGTAGACAAGCAAGAAGTGAATTCTGTCTTACAGAACTCATCAAGACCTATAAGAGGAAATAATTTAGTTTAGAAATTGAAATAACCCAGGAATCCTCTCTGAAATTTAGAATATTTGACTGCAGTGATGAAATGAGGGCTTACATCCATCAAATTTTCAGTTTGGTTTTCCGCAATAAGAAACAAGATTATGTAAAGAACCTGCATACTTGAAATAATCATATGAGGAGATGAGTGTAGTTAATTATTGTTTAAACATACGGACCAAAGTTAAATTTACCTCACATGCCACACAACAATAGGCCATAAACATCTTGTTTCCATAGTATGCCTTGAAGAGCCAACTAGTACTGTCTTTTACATCTTTATGACTAGCTTTGCCTAACAAGAAAGTACTGACGCAGCAGCAGTAGACAAAATCCCAATGGAAGAAAATGTTAGTTAAGGATCCAGACCAAATCCATCAGTAGATATGAATAAGGATATAAACATAGTACCTGTACATTTGGAGCCAGTGACTGGCAATATCTAAGGCAAGCAATGACAAAAAGATCAAGCCAGGCCTACATGAAATCCGACCCAAAAGAGTTTGTGACAAGAAGATCAATCTTCTTTAATGAAAAATGAAAAAGTTTGTGAGAACTCTTACCTGTATACTTGAGAAAGAATCACCAACAGACAAGCAGTGCTAATCCTGGGAAACAAGACACTTATCACTATGACCATACATGCACAACCAGATACTTTATGGGGATGCTAATGACAGGAAAGAAAACAAAAAAGGAGGAAGGCCGAAGACTAGACGCTAGAAAGAGAGAGAGAGAGAGAGAGAGAGTTCAAAAGATCACCTGTCTGTTATCATGTCCAAAACAGCTCCAAATGTTGAAACTGAACCACCAGGGAAAAAGAATGTAAATCAAATATTACACCTCATACATTTTTATTTTGCTTATCATATAAAAGATTACAAATATCATTGCATTACTATACTCTCACAAGTTTTCGAACATAGGAAAGGCTACTATGTAGCAGTACACTGCAGTTTCAAAATAAGAAGGCTTGTAATGAATACTTGCTAAATTTTAAATATGGGTTCCTTCTCCATCTCGGGTTTATGCTCTATTCGCCTTAATACAGCCACAAAATATTCCGTAAGGTTCAAGTTGAAGCCACTAAAAGGGGAAGGCCAAAGACTAGACACTGGAAAGCAAAACATAATGGCTGAAATTACATATGAGATATGAACCTAAGGATGGGGGGCAAGAGAATTAATGTAGCTCAAACCAGAGTTTCTTACAGTATTGGGCCTGGATGACAGATTTAATTCACACATGCATATGCACACATGTCAGCTCCATTTGTAGAAGTGCTTCATATTATATAATGAAGTAAAACATAGTTGGTAACCACAAAAAATTATTTACCTTGATTGAATTTGCGAGCACACCAACCATCCACGCCATCACAAACAAAGCTGGACCCAAATATTTAATCAAGTAACGTCTCCAAGATTCACACAATTTAAATATAATGAAGCTCAAAATAAAAAGAAACTTCCCAAAGCATTGGTTCTCACCTAAAGAAATAGAGAACGGAAAAAAGCTTTTTGTTGGAGAAGCATTGTGCAAAGGCAATGCAGTTCATAATGACCCTTATGTATCCTGAATCCAAGTATACATAAATTCATTCAACTAACATATGTGATATAAAAAGAAGTAACTAGTTAGCATTGGAATGCCATTTGGTCATATGAAGTGGGAGAATATCTCCATGGTAATGGCATAGTGTGCTCCAGTTCATTTGGTTGCTCGTAAATAGTATAGCACCACAGGAAATCATATAAACCGTGATACTATAATGTTTTCGTCAAAAAAAAAAAATTATAAGGACAGGCAATCAAGATTGCCACTTTTAGTTGCAATTCAAATCCAAAAAATTCATCACTGCAGTAACCAAATGAGACATTAGCACAAAGCCCCTAGTATTATATTGAGGAACATAACAACAGAAGAGTACTCTAGTCTGAATCAACCCACCAACGATATTTGGAATATAAAGGTACACGGATAGTTTCCCTGGTCTTCTTCTAGTATTCTTGGCCATTGAAACTTCTCTTGACAAACTTACAATTGCATGAAATGCATTGACTGCCAAATCAAAAACCCAGTGCTTAACAATTAAACTCACACACAAATACACAATTTACATAATAGGCATAGAAATAAGTGGGAAATATTGAATCTTTATGTGGGATTATGATTAATAACTTTCACTAACAGAATGAACAATAATCTGATAACAACTGAATCATAAAATGAGGAAATGGGTCCACCATATCCAGTACTGGACCCTCCAGATAGCCACCCAGATCTCTAAGATGGGAGTGTGGAGTGGATTACCCACGTGCCAAGATCTGGTTGGAGTAAAACAAGCTAAGTTGGAAACAAATTGGAGCAAAGAAGCAGAGAGAGGAAAGGAACCTGGGAAAATTAGCAGCGAATCCTCACCGATGAACGACAGAGCTCTCTGCTTGTTCTTCGTTACGCTTTTGACATTTTTTTTAATTATTCTTTGGGTTTTTTTGGGCTTTGTGTTGTTCAAGTACAGGTCCAAAAACACAAGAATATAGGCCTCAACCCAAAAAGATAACAAGGTATTTGGGCCAGAGAAAAGAAAAAAGAATATTTGTAGGTATCCCTGCTTTAAAACAATCAACGGTTGGGATTAAATAGAATAAAAACAAAAACAATCAGCGGTTGAGATTTTGTCTGTATGAAGGGAGTTGGGTGCTTATTTCCCAACACAGTCTGAATCATATAGATTAAGAGCACTATTTTTTGAGTAATTTTAGAAGTTTCTTTCGTATCCTTTCAAGGACACGAATGACAAAAAAAAAAAAGACACGAATGATATGATTCTTAAAATTATTATTTGATCAAAATTCAATAATGATCGATTATAAGTTTAATGGTATTTTATGAGTCACATTATTACAAGAGAAACTTATAACATTACTCGCAATTCCCAACCCATCTTCTTTCTTAAATCTCTTCCTTTCTCACGCGCTTCAAAATCGATCATCAAATCATCACCAACATCAACACAATAACACCCACAACAACAGAACAAGAGAAACAAAATAAAAACAAAAAATTTTCTCTACCTTCTTTCTCCTTTGCACCTTCTTCTTCTTCTCTCTGATTGAAAGGCAGCACAAGAAATGGGTTTTGCAAGAGAGATGCGTGGAAACGTTAGTCTTGTTTAGGTTAAAATGGTGATGTAGTTAAAAAAAAAATGTTAAATCTCAACGGTTGATTGTTTTTTGTTTTTATCATATTTAATTCCAACCATCTATTTTTTAACTAGAGCACCGGATCCTATTGGTAGTTGATTTGTGAATGTATATAAAATATATATATAATTATGTATTAACTTGAGGTTGTGACATTTTAGAGTGCGTTTAGCCCCGCCAATTTCATAGGTCAAATCCGCATTTAAAAGCAAGATTGAGAAAATATATGTTTGGGAGTGCGTTTCACATTTCAAACTAAAAAGCAAGATGATGTGTTTTTAAAAAGATGAATGCTAAAATTTCTCCTTTAACATAATTGTTTTCTGCTTTCTTTCTTTTTTCTTGAGGGATCGGTGGGGTAGGTCTTTTTCTATTTTTTAAGAAAACAATATCCATGTAAGATTAGGAAAAATAATAACAATTATTTTTAAAAAATGCATGATTTTAAATGCCAAACTTAGATTTTATCAAACTCTTAAATATGTTGTAACTTGTAATCAATTGCGTTTTGAAATCACTATTAGTTTGGAACTGCTAAACCAAATTACACTTAGGCTCCGTTTGGTTTGCGTAGTGGGTATTTTAGTAATGAAATGTAATTTTTATGGTTTAGTGGTACTTTTATTTCCTTATTTCTTATGGATTTTCTTTGTAAGGATTATTTCCTTTAACCCTAAAATGCACATAAAACTTACATATATATATATATATATATATATATATATATATATATATATATATATAGAAAAAATAGGTACAGTCAACCATTGTTTCGAGGTCAACTTGCAGGCATTAGAATGATTCATACTTTTTGGATTCGAATATCTCTCTCTTTTCTTTATTTGTATTTTTTATTTTATGTGGTTTTCAAGTGTCCAAATCTTACTAGTGGTTATGTTCGGCAAATGAGTGGATTTGAAGAAGTAAACTGAAAGTGTAACAGATTTAATTGATATAAAAAAAAATGTATAAAAAAGTAAAAAGAATTTGTTTAGTATTAATTTTTTTTATTTGAATAATAATAAAAATGATTAATATAATATAAAAATAAGAATATTAGAGTTAATTTTGAATTATCTTTTTTTAAAATTTTGGTCTAGTCAAATTCACGCCTTCGCCAAACACGCCCACTATTTGAATGAATCTTTCTTTTTCGAAGGCAGAAAACTCACTACGATGGCAACAAATCATGCTTCAAATTGAATTCTTATCTTATGCTAGTTTGACTCAACTTTTCAATGCTGCAGATGTGGCGGTGTTGAATTAATTGTCTTGTGTCCTTAGCAGTAATGGTGTTGAATCAACTCTCTCTCTCTCTCTCTATATATATATTAGCAATGGCTTTAGGAACCTTAATGCATCACCATCTTGGATAGTATTAGTTGGGGACCTTAGGGTTTTTCTTTGCTCACAATGATGGTCAGTAATGACTATGGCACATCATTGACAAAATTGCAAAGCCCAATTTCATACACTAATGCTCTCTTTAATTACCTCATTATAACGCTTTCATTTTTGTATCAACGCCCGTACAAAGCACTCGAGTTATTTTGCACTCAAACGTCAATAATAATGCTAAAAATTATATTTTTATGTTAAAATCATCCGACGGTCACAATCAATTATTTATTAGATCGACCTCTAATAAATCTAACATATCATGTACAGCACCTCATTTTAAACGCCGAATCATACTTTGATTAAATGGGTTTTCATGAACTAATCGATTATTTTTTTTCAAATTAAACGGAATGGACTTGACTTGATTGGCAACACAGAAGATTTTGTTGACCATATGATAAAATTGTTTTTGTGAAAAAAAAAAAAAAATGGTAGAAGAGTGAAAGGAATGAGTGGGTGGGTGTTCCAATTTATACGATGGGATGGCATGAAAGCACCGTAAACAGAGAAAACCATATCTCTTTAATTAGTAAGAGCAGGACTTATTATACCGACGAACAATCAAACACGCTCATATCAGGCACTAATTTCTCCAAGATCCCTGTACAGTACACGCACACTCTGTTTTGCTCTGTTTCTCTGCCTGTCTCTGTCTGTCTCTCTCTCACTGTGTGTAACGTGAAAAGTAGAAAGAAAGAGAGAAGGGAAATCTACAGGAGGGGCCCACGCTAATGCTAGTTAGCGTGTGGAAGAAAGAGCAAGGAAGGGAGGAAGAAGGAAGACGGAAGCAAGGGATAGTGTTTGAATAGGGCCAGGGCCTGGGCCTACCAGGAGGAGCAGAGGAAATCAGAGGTGTACGGTGGGGTAGTGGAAAAGAAAAGAAAGCAGGCGCTTAATGAAGACCCACGACTTCAACAAATCTGCTGTCAACGCCATTTTACCATCCACTCAATTGGACCTACACCTATTACTCCCATCCCATGACTTTTTAAGGTTATCTTTTTTCCTTTTTCTTCTTTTCTTCTTTAGTTTAATCTTATTATCATCATTAGCATCATCATTTGCTTTCACACCACTCTAATACCTTATTAAATTGGATTGAACATATCTCACTTTCTTTCTTTTTTTAAAAGCCCATTAATACGTGTGCCCTTAAAATACGTCAAGTTTGAAACGCATATGAGCAACATTAATATGCAACTTCTTAGAGTACCTTATTAAATTTGATTTGATTGAACATATCTCTTTTTTTATTGAGACCCATTAATATGTGTACCCATACAATAGTACTATTAGTTGGCGTATAATACATCACGTTTAAGATGAGTGAGCGTGAAGAACAACATTAATTTTATACTTTTTATAATACCTAATTAAATTTGGTTGAACATATCTCAATTTTTATTGCAACCTATTAATATGTTTGTTTTAAGTGACTAACATAAAAAAACGCTTAAAATACATCAAGTTTGAAATGGGTGTGAAGAACATCATTAATCTAATACTTCTATTAACACCTTATTAAATTTGATTGAACATATCTCTTTTTTTTTTCTTTTTTTATTGTAACCCATTATTAATATGTGCGCTCATCAGATATTATTTGATTGACTCGATATATTTTAAGTGTCATGCATGAGAAAATACTTAAAATACATATGGGTGCGAAGAACATCATTAATAGATTAATACTTATGATAATTCCTTATTAAATTTGATTGAACTATATCTCATTTTTTATTGAAACCCATTATTAATATGTGTGCCCATACAATAGTGTTGGCAACTTGGCTGAAATCTAAACAGATGCCAAAGTGAAAACTTGTGGTGGTGGAGATGGCCTACTGATAAGAAAGGTCTGAAAAAAGATATGGAGTTTTCTTGGAGTGCCAAAGAAATAATTATGATTGGTTTTATTTATTTATTTTTTGCATAGATTATAATTGGTTTTAGGTTGGTGGTGACAATAGATTGGGCCAAGAAAGTGACACCCAAAGGGTGCATGGGGTTGACATCCAAATGCCCCTATTGCGTGCAAAAACCTCAATCCACAATAGACTGCAATAAAATATGCATAGTAAACAAGAAACTTTGGGCAAGTTCAGGCACGTAGACCAAGCTAACAACAATAATAATGTATCAAAATTGGGTTAATTAATTCATTGTATGGAATCAATGCTGATATATCTGGTATTTGCTAATAACCATGGGGGAGAGTTCAAAAAAAAAAACCATGGGGGAGAGTAAAGAGGGAAGAAAGACAAGTAAAACGGAAAAAGCAAGAGAAAAAGGTTGCAATCAAACAGGCAAATTTGGCTTTTCTTAATGCTTACAACTAAGAGGGGTGTCCTTTTCCTGGCTGATTCAAAAAAAAATTTCTGTGCTAATCTTTGCTTGGCAGCAAGCTTTTCATATCCTTTTCAGAAACCAAAATGATTTTTGCCCGTTGAATCAATTGGGATGAATTGAAGGGATGACACGGACAAGTTAGCCTGACATTGCTTATTTGCTTTCCAACCCCTCCCCTCCTCTCCTCTCCTTTCTCCGGTCACTGTGTCTGAGAGTTGAGGGTGGGGAAGTGCCAAAGGCAAAATAAGTGGTGAAATCTGATATGAATAATCAAATCAAATCAATCTGCCATGACAAACAAAAAGAAAAATGAGAAAAAGGAGAAAATCTTGAAGAGGGAATATCAATGATCCAGGAAAGGAAAAGATGCTCTGTCCTGTAATTCTGTTCAATTGATTTTTGGTTGTTTTAAGGTACAAATAATAAAAAAAAACAGAGCCCTACAGGTTAAAAAACTAAAAAACAGTGCATGCGTCTAAATGGGCTCTGTTCATCCATCGTGCTATGATCAAATCCAAGCATATTTCCAAGTTTTTTTTTTTTTTTTGTTTACTTTACTTTTTCCCGGAAAACTTGCCTAGAAAATCAAAGCCTCTATGCTGGCCTTCTTTGCCGTTCTACAGACGGGGCAGGAATCGAGAAGAGGCTCACAAGCTTTGCATGAACAAAGGTGCCTGCAAGGAAGGAACAGCATGCACGAACTCCGAAAATTACAGCCTTTGCACACCATCATCATATCTCTCTGCTCAACCTCACACAATCCTGCTCTGTTTTCCTCTGCTTCTTCCTGCTCTCTATCATTATCATCACAGCAAGATTCTGCGTCGTCTGCCCCGATGTTGAACCCACAGGGGGCTGTTTCTTTAACCTGCTCTAAAGTGTTATTCAGGGAAACAACCATGGCTTCGTTTTCTTGAGCCGCTCTCTGCCACGCTTGGTTCTCTGCCTCCAATCTTCCCAAGAAATCTTCGAGCTCCATTGTTCTCTTAGCTGCTTGTGCAATTTCCTCATCCTTCTGTCTAAGGAAAAGCAACGTTTTTGATTCGATTTTCTTCAGCAGCTGTGCAAGTTGTTGCTTTCTCTGCTCTTGCAATACTAATCTCAATCTCTCGTTCTGCTTATAAAAGGAAAAAGAAAAAAAAAATCAATCAGAAATTAAGAAATGTACGATATTTTGCTAATTAAAAAGAATCCAATCCCGAAAACAATGTAGGCAATATAATGAATTCCCATACAATAGGACACTAATAATCTCAAGACGCCTATGCGAATATGAGGGTATGATTTCAAACCTGTAATCTGATATATTGGTCAATCTCCTGCCTCTGTTTCTCAAACTGAGAAGCTATCCCTTGAGAATACAGCATTGGTAGATCGTGACTGTGGTTATTGTCGGTGGCGCTGGTGTTGTTTTTCAAAGTAGAAGCAATAAAACTGTTGTCGAAAAACAGATTCTGATTCCTCTGCTGCTGATATTGCAGCTGCTGCACATGTTGCTGCTGTTGCTGCAATTGTTGCTTCTGCTGGAGATTGAGGGAGAAGCCATTGAACCCACCAAAACCGCCGCAACCATTTTCCATGATCCAATCCTGCGCCCCGCACGACGGAAACCCAAGATTCTCCGAATACAACTGCGCTTGAATCGCCATATATACTCTGTAAATCAATCCAAACCTCCAAAAACACAAATCTTTCTCAGCCTTCCTCCAACAAATAACCAACTGAGTTTGCTTCAAACTTGGTGCTTGACTTGTTCCTGAATCAAAAGGCTCAAAAGGGCTTCCTTTTCTTTCTCTCCTCTCTGGAGGTTCTTTCTTCCTTGGAATGCTTGGGTTTTGAGGAACATATAGAAAACAAAGGTGGTGGTGGTGGGGGTGTGGTATATATATATATATAAATTATAAAAGAAAGAGAGGTGTGGGTTGAATATATAGCAGTAGATAAATTGGATTGAAATAAAGTAACAGAAAGGTTGAAAGTTGAAAGGGGAAGAGGGATGGCCTAGGATACTTAAACCCACATATCTCTCTCTATCTTTAACTTTTCTTCCCTTTTTTTCTCTTTCGTCTTAGCATTAAAGAGAGGTGTATGGGACGCGGTAAGCAACGACGTACACATGCAGATTTTGTGACAAAACTTTCGGGTCAGAGATTTCAGAGGGTGTTTGTTTTTGAATAAAGAAAATTCAATCCCAACTGGGTATCTGTCTCGTGTGTGTGTGAGAGAGAGAGAGAAAGACTCTCAGAGCCCCCTGTGAACAAGTCAGTTTTCATTTATATGAGAGAGAGAGGGAGAGAGAGAGAGAGGAGAGAGAGAATTTGTCAGTTTGGTCATCTGGAAAGGCTGAAGAATAGGATTTTTTTTCAAGTTATTTTAGGAAATACTTTTTTTATTTAGTTTTGGGAAAATTAAATAATTCTGTCTGCCTGCCCAATATTAGGTGTAGACAGAGAACTTTTGCTTTGAAAATTTAGGCAATTATTAGAAAAATATTGCATGCTGATATCCTTGTGGCTGTGGGTTATTATTATTATTATTATTAAAAGATTTATTTCACCAGAAAAGCAGATCTTTGTATACACCCACCTTAGTCACCATTACTGGTTTTTTTTGGGGGGTATTTGATTCCAAATTTCCAATAACAAACACAAAATCCCTTGCCAAAAATCTTATCAAAATTGTATCTCAATGGCACTCCTTCTTCTTTTAAGGAAACCCAAAATTTATAGATATAAAACCCCCCAAGTTTTAATAGGTTTTTGAATCTGAGACCCACCTAGGAGATTTCTTAATAATTATAATTAAATATTGACGAAATTGGCTTTTATTATTCGCCTAAGATACTTTGTCTAATGATGTATATATCGTCGCGTTATTTAAAATTTTAGATGCAAAGAGACATTAATAGCATGGGCATTATTATAAGTTTATAAGTGAGATTTTACCTAATTGAGCTTATAAATTACTTCCCATTAATAAACAGTCAACAGACATTTCAAATTTGCCTTAATGTGTCATTTTTTTGACATGTCCGTATAAAAGGAAAAAAAGGGATTCAGATTAGTGACCTCTACTTTACTAAGCATGGTCCTATCTAATTGAATTACCTCTTTGGAACGCCTTTATGTGTCATGTGTTGCTTAGCTTAGATGGGACACTTTTCATATAAATTTACATATTGGGTAAGATAATCATGAGTAATTTTAGAAATTTTTCTTGTGTTACTCTAAAAATAATGTGACTTTTAAAATTATCATTTGATTAAAATATAATAATAACAATCAATTATAAGTCTAATAGTGATTTTAAGAGCCATATCATCCTTAAAGGATACTAAAATAACACAAGAAATATTTGTAGCACATTACTCAATAATTACAACTTCTTTTTTTTTTTTTTTTGGACTTCATTACAACTTCATTTGATAAAACAGGATAAAATATAAAATAAATGAAAAAATGAAAAATAAAGAAAATGGGTATTTATCTGAAAAAAAAAATAAAAGAAAAGAAGAAGGTTATGATTTAAAGGAGGGTGAACATTTTTTTTTTTTGAAAGGGAAAGGAGGGTGAACATGGATGGGATGTGTAAGTATGTAGCAAATGCATGAGATCCACTGCATTCCATCAATGCTTATCATGAATGGTATTGACAACTCATCTGTCACAGGTGAAATTTAAAAGGTTTTTTGTCCTAATGTACCCTTAATTTTTAATTTTTAATTTTTTTAAAAAATAAAAAAAAAAAAAAAAAGAGTACCAAAACAACGTCTTTGTTCTTTGTATTTTGCCACCCTATAAGTTTAGCTATAGCCACAAGTGGGAAATCATCTCCCTATACTTATAGGAACCTCCTCATCTTTTCATGAAAATTAGTTTAAATAATAATCAGTGGCTTTCTTTCAATTTATTTAAACCGGAGAGGATTAGTAAGCCTTTTTTTCTCTTTTTTGGGCTGTGTTATCCGCCCCACAACTAACTACTAATGATCATGTTGTTAGCCTATTAGGATTCTGGAGTTTAGGTAGAGTTAAAAGATATTTCGATGGTCATGCCTCTTCCCCATCACCTACTAGTTTGAAATTGCATTTTTTTTTCTGACAGTATCAATTTCTTTAATCGGCCGGATCATTTATTTGACTCATTCTCAACAGTTTTAAAGATGGCTCTGTCTCATCTGTCTTTTATATTTTTGTAATTCTCCCATATTTCCCATTCTCATCATTGATTTTTTTTTTAAAAAAAGCCTAAAATTTCGTAATTTTAAAATTCAAAATTTCTTTAAAACGGTAAAAAATCACATGTGTGCGTTTTCTTAAATAGTGTAAGGTGGTTGGGACATGAAGACATTGATGGTGATTGTTTTGACAAAAGATGGCCTTCAATTCCATGACTCCACGGATTTTCTCTGCAATTTCCACCTCCCATTAATTTGCATATTCCCCATCAACTTAATTACCCCGTCTATCTATCTAACTTCTTTATTGGAATTGAAGCATGCAACGCGCTTCAATACCCATCAACTATAATCAACGTTTTTAACTATTTTTTCCATAATTTCTGCCACCAATAAATATTTTTAATATTATAATATACTTAGCGAAGAAGAAAGAAGAAGAAAAAACAAGGCATTCTTATCCTTCTATAATCTATAATCTACAACTTTCTTGTCTCCAATCAAATCATGTTCACATCAAGAAAAGGATTCAAGAAAAACGAGAAAACACACTCATGCTATGTAATCTACAAAGCCCTATTGTGGTTTTAGTAGGAAAAACAATGATTGTTTGTGAGACTTGATATAAACATTAAATATTTAAACTAAATGGATCGATTTGATAGGACCGATCCGTTTAAATTATTAGTTATTTAAAAAGTTAAATTAATAAAAAGAGATAAATCTAATCATTTAATATATATTTTAACATTCTCGCATGTGAATTTGGATTTTTATAATTAATTATAATGAAAAAGTATTTTTGTTCACTCAAAAAATGAAGAAAAAAAATACTCATTTATTATAATTAATTAGATATTATTTAATTCAAATAAACTAGAGATAATCTTGTTCCCATAGGGCTCAAACTTTGAATGTGATAGTTTTTAACACTGAGGGCCTATTTGGGTGTGTGTTTAACATTAAAAAAGTTTGTTTAAAGAAAAAATTATTCGTTTGGTAAAGGTCTAAAAAGTTTTAAAAAAAATTTGTCAAATGCACTTTTAGTAAAAACTTAACAATAAAAATTTTGCCAAAAAATATATTTTGATTTAAAAGCTATATTTTTCAAATGTAATTCCAATTACGTTATGAATATGTGATAAGAAGAAATAAATCGTAATTATTTAATTAATATTTTAATAATTCTCGCATGTATTTTTAAAAATCTAATTAAAAATCATATATATATTTTTAGCTCAATACGCCTTGTAAACGCCACAAGTTCGAATCCCTTCTCCCCTTACCCTTGCATGAACATATAAAAAATAAAAAAAAAAAAAAAAATCGGGTGGAAAAAATATCTTGAACCTAATTTGGACCAAAAATTTGTCTCTATGCGTATGTACTTGGCATGTGAGCCTGTGAACAATAAAACACCATTAATGAGAGATAAGGTTTACCATGGCATGGAGTTTATCCTTCTAGAAAAATTACAAAAATAGACAACGAATTTTCTTCCCGATTACTTTGTTTTTTTTCTCAGTTGAACGTTGAACTCTTTGATCACTCTTTTGATCCATTTGGAACTACTCCACACAGAAAGCACATGCGTATATAAGTTGTCTATTGCCCAACAAACACATCGATGGAACTCCTGGCCCTACAATTATAAGGATGGTCTTCAGTATTTGCATGTCGGTCAGTTTTAATATGACATATTTAATTAAACAGATCTAATTTTTTAACCATAATATGCTAATTTTGCATTATGTTCATAAATCGTATTAAAAATTAATAACTTTAGATATTATATGTCTGGTTCACACCATAGCATAAAACTAAGGATGTGTTTGGCAAAAATGTAATTTTGAATCAAATCGTAGAAAATTGATTGTTTTATATTGCATTTTTTTTTAAATTATGATTTGAAGACGTATAATTTAAAAGGTTAAACTGTGCTTCTGCCAAATGTTTAATTGTGTCTTTAAAAAATCACATTTTTAAATCGTACTTTTTGAAATCGCAAACACAAATAAACTTTACATAAGTTAACACTACCCCGGTTCAGATAATATATTAAAAAAAAGGACATAAATTTCTTCTAACCTACTATAGTAAATGTCATTTCTCACATGCTTTATTTAATATTTTGAATAGTCATTCTACTAATCTAAGAAAAGTGCATTTGAGATTGCAATATAATTTGGCATTGCGATTTGAAAAACATAATTTAAAACATGAAATAAATCTGATTTCTATAAATAAGATATGAGGCACTTATTTGAAAAAACACAAATTTAATAACATATTTTACCAAATGCTTTGCAATTTTAGAAAAGATTAGTTAAAAAAACACAATTTTTAAAAATCGGCATTTAATGAAATCACAATCCCAATCAAACCTAAAGCCAAACAACAATTTTTTAAAAATTTAAACATGTTAAATTACATGTAAATCCAAAAAAATATGTCTTATTAAAAATTGTCGGCCCTCACCCACGCGTTATAGACGGTAACTTGAGGCTGGATCAGAAGACACGTAAAAAAAAAGTCCATGTCAGCAAGATTGAATGGGGCCACAAACGGAAAAGTAATTGGAAAAAAAAAAAAAAACTGTGGATACATTTCCCAAGGTCTTTGAAAACGGTCATGAATTCATTATGAATAATTGGAAAGCATACGGGAGTTTCCGTTTGCATGCCATCACTTGTTTGAGAAGCAGAGAGAGAGAGAGAGAGAGGGCCTGGGCAATTAAGCACAAATGGTGGTGGTGGTGGACCCATGTGCTGCCCACCAACCATGACCAAATTACCTCCTTCACTTCTCTGCAACCAAGTGTGCAATCCATGTGAACCCACTTCTCCCTCCCTCTCTCTTCATTGACTAGGTTCGTTTTTTAATTAATATCATCTAGTATTCTTTTTTAAATTTGAAATTCTCAAATTCATAAATATCGATCATTCATCTCGTCTAAACGTTTAAGATAAGTCATGTTTCAATATTTAATAAAAAAATAAGATTTATTAAATTCATTGAGAATAACTTTCTTATTAAATGTTAAAATATGATTTATTTTAAACACTTAAATGAAATCATTACCTGGTTTTTTTCACGGTGACTAGGGTTTATTGGCGTGGGGGTACAAAAATCCAAAAACCCATTTCTCGAAGTTGATGAAAAGTCTCCTCTGCAACTCCCCAACTACTGCTCTGTTTGTTTTCTAGCTTTTGGCAAAGTGATATGGACGGAGGAAGCACAATGCCGTGAGTCTCACTTCCCATGATGCCCCCAAGCCCCACCAAACATGTTTTGAACTTGTATTGGAAGGTGGTTGTTTTTTTTTGAAGATTTTTACTATTTTGGTGGTGGAAAAACATAATAATTGCCTAAATGTTGGGGGTTTTTTGACCTTTTCATGGACCATTTTGGCAGTAGTAAACAAACAGTGGTTGAGGTTGCTTTCCTTCTCCATTAAGGCAATTAGAGGCCACAATTTAAGGTGTGTGAAATTGGCAGCAACTTTTGAATTAATTATATACGAGTATACGACCATGACAAAGGGTGGTTGCCCTAGTGGGGGTGGTCTTCTTCATCCTCGTTCCTCAATCAAAGTCTTCGGAGAATTCATGAAGCTAGAAAAATCTTGTTCCATTTGGAAGCCTTTGAAGTTTCTAGGAAACCCTTCCCATGCATACCCAATTATTTATACCATATTCTCCATTTTCCAGAATCATCGAGAAACTAACCCACTTAAAAAAATAATAATAATAAAATTAATGATCGTTTGATTTAGCCTTAAATTCTAAATAGGGTTTGTTAGGGATTTTCCTCGTAGTATTCTCCTGACGAAATAAAATTGTAATACCATTTTTTTGCTAACAGATTAATTTTTATGAGTTAATAGTTAGATTCTAATGCATTAAAACTTGTTTTTGGATTCAAAACTAAAATCTATGGGTGGAAGGTTAACCCTTAGGGATGATATTACTCAAAATGGATTTGATCATCCTAAATTTGATGCTAATGCCTCAATTTTGGTGCTAATGGCTCATAAATTTGGTGCTAATACATCAAATTTGATACTAATGCCCAAAAAAACCTGTGGTAGAAGCCACTACAATTTTATTTTTTCTTAAATCATGTTTTATGTAAGACTGGAAGAACACCAAGAGAACCTACGAAGAGAATCCCTGGCATTTTTCTAATATATTGTAACTTTTTAAACTAAATATGATTATAAAAAGTATTGAAATATAAAAGGTATTTTTATCTTTTTAATTTTTTTAAGGGATAAAAATACTCTTTAACTATCGCTAATAGAATATTATCAAATCCAAATGAATCGAAGAAAATGTTAATTCAAAAGATAAGTGAAGAATGATTAATTAAGACCATTTACCTACCGATCAAACTCAATCAAAGAGTATCTTGGGGCCATAACAATCCAAAGTTTGATGACAAATCCCATACTTTATTGAGAACGATGCCTGCTTTTCATTATATATTTTTGTTGATTATGGGAGTAAAGGCAATTGTCGTGAGATTACCAATGCACCAAATCTTGTGGCTTCTTTCTTGCCTAATATAATATAATAATATATATATATATATATATATATTGCCCTGTGATGAGTACGTGTGTGACTTTCCACGAATTTGGTGCTCTCTGAATTAAGCCACCTGAATCCCTCAAGTGGGTATTATTAAAGGAAGCATGGTCTTACGTTCACAACGTACACTTAAGTTTTTTTTTTTTTTTGGTGGTTCCTTTCTTTGTCTCTGTTAATCCAGCAGTTTTAGCTTGTTTTATTTAAAATATTCCTATAGTTTGTCAATATTAAGACATTTGGAGATATGCTATATATATAAAAAATAAACAACAAAGCTTAGAATAGAGAGATTGGATCTAATATATATATAATGGAGGCAGATTAATTATAATTAAAATATTTGTGCTTAATTACAATGTAAAGTATTATTATTATTGTAATGGTGTTGGAGAGTAGTGATGAAAGCTAGCCTTTTAGAATAATAATATTTGGAGACAAAGGAAAGCATTTGTGTGGAACAAGGAAAGATTCTTTCACATTATGTATGTACAAAAGATATGTATTAATTATTTTGCTTCTAAAATTCAATGCATGTGACAGCTTAGTTAATTTACGCCATGCATATATAATAGGAATCTGTCGTGAGTTAGTAGGGCAAGCTTTATCTCATAATTAAAAAGATAATTAAACACAATTCCATAATATATACAAGTTTGGACTCATCCAGCCATCTCTTACTGTCCATTTAGGTTTGTGATTTTAAAAAGTAATATTTAAAAATAGTGATTTGAAAACGTGATTTTTAAAAATACAGCTAAGCGTTGGGGAAAATTCAGTGTAACTTTTAAAATTGTGTGTTTTCAAAAAAATCCCCTTGTTTGCTTTTTGAAAATGTAATTTCAAATGATATGTTTTCTACGATTTGATTTAAAATCGCACTTTTTGTTTTTGAAATCGCAATTCTGCCACTCTAAGCCCTATTAGTTTAAACGAGAAGGTCATTGAGTATTTTTTTTTTATTAAAAAAAAAATTAAACCGTCTATGAGATGGGGTTTTAGGGCCCTCTCTTAGACTATCCGGATTTCTATATTATTCAAACAACCTAATAACAAAGAATCTCGGTCCGCCATTTTCTACCTTGTTGAAAAAACAGAACACATAAAAAAAAGTCCATTTTAAGCTCAATCGATCACCCTTTCTTTGAAAATATTTTTTTATTTATTATTTTTTAGGTAAACCCACCAAAAAAAAAAAGAATATTGGGTATATCAAATTTTTTAACAAATTCCCAAGCCCACCTTCTACGGTTCTACCATGTACCAACCACAGAAAAAAGAAAAAAGAAAAAAGAAAGTATATTAAAGCTTAGAATATTCTCAAAGGAAATGAAAACCTCTTGGAAGATTTGTTCATAATTTTCTTTATTTAGGTCTAAACTAGGGCAAAGTTGGCCCCCTCATGGGGACAGGAAGTAAAAGGTGAACATAAACAAAAAAAGAAGGGCACCCATTTTCTCTGTCTCCCTCATAATTCATAAAGGAGGTGGAGTCGGTTAATGTGAAATTTCATATTAATTTCCACATTGGAGACCGACACACACAAGTCATGTGAATTGTCCCATGCATGCTGCTCCCCTCCCCTGTTTTTTCTCCCTCTCTCTCTCTCTCTCTCTGTTCTTGCTCGTCACCACAAAAGAAAAGAAAGAAAGAAAGAAAAAAAGTGAAAAGAAAAAGTGCTTTCGATCGAGTGCTTCTCGTGCAACTTTGACCACATCTTGTTTGTTTTTTCTTCTTCTTCTGGGTCTCTGTACCGTGCAGCCTGGATGTGGGTGACTCTCCTCCAGTCCTCTGTACAAAACATTGAATTATACCCTTTTCTCAAACAATGTGTATGATTCTTCAAGTCTATAATTTGACTTCTTCTCTGTACAAAACATTGAATTATACCCTTTTCTGTCTAACTTGACTTCTTCTCTTGTCTGATCACCACCACCATAACTAATTACCAGCATAATATCTCTGACAAATTGTACATGGATCTTCATTTCAGAGACTCTTTTTTTTTTTTTTGGGACAATATATTAATTATATCTCTTCTCTTCTGCATAATAATAACAATAATGCATGCAGCAATCCACATGCCCTCACGCATGAGGAGCCTCTAGGATCCTTTAACTCTCTGCATAACTAGGTTGCCCATGCCTTTGTGTGCTCTGAAACTCGTACGCCTACTTTTTCTTTTACCTCTGTGTTTGGTTGGGTGAATTGTGTTGATGCTCTTTCTCATGTCCCATATCGTTCAAAAGAACATGCCAAACAATTTATGAACCTACTTTATTTAAGTAGTTGTTCGTGCTGTCTGAAAAAGAAAAACGAAAAATATAATTAAGCTGTTGATAAGAACATGCCAAACTATCTATGAACCTACTCTATTTAAGTAGTTGTTCGGTTTAACAGTTTTAAAACGTATTGTTTGAAAAAAAAATTAAAATAAAATTAAGCGTTTGATAAGAACATACCAAATAATCTATGAACATATGTTATTTAAGTAGCTATTTGGTTTAGCAGTTTCAAAATGTATTAATTGAAGAAAAAAAAAATCAATATGCCCCTGGCAAAAGCCACCTGCTAGTTACTATTCATAAAGAAAAAAATCACTACAAAAAAAAAAAAATCATTTTTCAAAACCAAGCATTCTTACTTTTTATTTTTTCATACAGAACATTATTATTATTTTTTTGTCTTTATTCACATTAATCAATTTTTGCTACAGTTTTGTCCACTAAAACCTTTCCCAAATCCATGCTAGTAAGTGTTTGATAAGAACATGCCAAATAATCTATGAACTTGCTCTTTTTAAGTAATTGTTTAGTTTAGCAGTTTCAAAACATGCCATTAGAACAAGAAAAATCAAAATACAATTAAGTGTTGATAAGAACATGCCAAACAATCTATGAATCTACTCTATTTAAGTTGTTTGGATATTTGTTTATTGCTATTTTGAAAATGTAACCTATTGACAAAACGACACCTACAAATTGAATACACCGTGGACCGTTGTGCTTACATTGCGTTATGCACCTCCATGTGGCAGCATTGATTGATGTTCATAGCCGTTGAAGTGAAAACGACAGAAATAGTATAAGATTTTGCCCTTATCATGTACTGCCGTTTAATATAATAAAGGGTGAAAAATCAGGGCAAGCCAACTTTTTACCTTTCTAGTATGGTCTTTTAGATTTATGGTATGTCATGCTGACAGCAAATATATTCATAAGATAATGTGTTGAATAAATTCATTTCTTGCCAAATTGCATCTCCACAAAGAGAGTGGTAGAATATTACAGCTTTTATTACAATTTTTTTTTTAATAAATTGTAAACAGTTAAATTTTATTTGTTTAATATTTTTGACAATAAGATTCTGTTACCGGAATTTACAAGAAAATTGAAATTGAGATTCTCTAGAATTTTCTTTAAATTTGAGATTCTTAAATTTATAAATCTCAGCTGTTTATTTCATCTAAGCGTCTAAAATAAGTCATGTTTCAGCATTTAACAAATAAGCCACTTTTAATGAATTTAATAAGCCATGTTTCATCACTAAATGATGAAAATAGATTATTTTAAATGTTTAGATGAAAGAAATTCTAGGAGATCTCAATCCAAAAAATTGTAGTAATATCCCACACATTTTTTCTTCATGAATAAGCTTAGTTATAAAACTAGAAGCTCCACGTGGATGCAAATTCCAATCACTTGAAAGTTAGCAAAAATTGATTTTTCTTTGAGTTAAGAAGTGTATTTTTCGAAACTTCCAAGAGGGAAACCTAGGCTTGGTCATCATCAAAAGTATAAATAAATCTCTCTTATATATCCAAGTGAATAATATATTTAATTTTTGTTTTATAACATAGAACAACATGGAGAGCGGCATATAGATACAAAGGCAAACTTCAAAGAAAGATTTTTTTAGAGGTGATCGTCAGCTTGGGTGCATCTTTGCATGTAGAGCCAAAATTAAAAGACAAAAGAAGCTTTAGTTTTGTCTAACATGGAAATGGAACCATTTGTTCTTATTATCTTATTTCAGGACATGAGTTTCAAAGAAATTAGCGGATAAGGATTGAATAGTCTGAATCATTTAATCAAATTAGTTAGGTTTATGATTGACTTATATAATTTTATACTAATACTTCAGCATGACTCAAATCCGACAAGCAAACACAAATTACTACCCCAACGGCTAATCACTGAAAACTAAGAAATCCTTTTGGGTTGATCAGTGGGCTGGAGCCAAGCCCATCTTCTTATGATTAGAATAAGAAGAACTAGGGTCCAAAGAGAAGCCCTAAATGAGGCCCTGGCCCAGCTGCAGAATTCTTACATGTTCCTCAATGGGCCACGGAGAAATCCATGGATCTAAACCAACGACTAACTTGATTCTTGGACCCGAATACACTTATACTAGAATAGGACACTCCACTCTCAACCCTCAACCCTTATGTAAGCGTTTTTCTACTTACACTCTAAATTCACTCTAATTCTCTTCTTTTTAGAGTCCTTGACTTAAGCATCGGAGGCTCTCTCAGTCTTTTAGCTCTAACAGTTTTTAGTAACTTTTTCGCTTTATTTTGCAAGAGCTTCGTCACCGGCATTCGAAAATCTACTTTAACAATTTTTATCAAAATCGCAAGGATTTAACTTTTGTCGTTGAAACAAATGAGCCACCAATAATTATGTCGTTTGCAACCTCACTTCCTCATTTCTTTGTCATAACTGATAACGTCTTTTTTCTACTTGAAGATTATCATTTGGATAAAGTTTTATTGTAAACTGGATTGAAAAAATCTCATTTAATCTAGTTTATAAAAGTATATGTATCTCTTGAATATGTGAGATATACATATTTTTTTAATAGTAGGAACAAAGTTGAAATAAATTTTATTAAAAATTTATGTACATCTTATATGTTATTAAAAAGAGTGACATATGTCACTTTTATAGATTAAATTGAAGAAAACTCTTCCAACGGTCCAACCCAGTTTAGAAAAAAACTTTATCCTTATCATTTTCTCAAAAATAAAATAGTCATTTTTTTTAGCCCATAAAAGGTATTCAATTGACTATGAATCACGCTTCATAAAATAAAGATCATTAGTTTGAATTTTTTTTTTCTTAAACTTATAAAAAAAATTATTTTTTCAGAAAATTATATATATAAAGATTATTTCTAAAAACGGTAATTATGGTTGAAGAACACTTGGCGGTTGGTAACAATCAAGATGTTGTCATTATGTAAGGATGGAGGACACTTCCAGGTTCATTCCCACACCCACACGCAGCGCTTATCTCCCCCTTATGGAAAAAGCCCCGTAATATTCAAAGTGGACCCACCACTCGGGTACTCGTACCCATCATGCGGGACCCGTTTTAAAAGCTCGGGCCCCACGCACCGCCATCAAATCCACCAAAAAGTTAAAGCACCAAAGCGCGTGAGCGGAAATCAACCCATCTCCCGCCAAAACAGCGTCGGGGTCCACCCAGTCGGCGCATAGTCACTGCACGGACTACAACACTGGGAATCCTCCCCGTCCAAATTCATCGATTGTCTAGCCCACCATCTTATCCACGACACGTGTCCCATGACCCAACACAAAGAACCAAAGTAACCGACGATCCAGATTTAATTTTATTATATTATATACTAGTACCAACGTCCCAGATTTCGAGTAGACCATAGCCAGCCTCTATGAGCTGTGCTTATAAAATGGAGGACCCCAGAGCAAGATACTCCTCCAGACTGTCATATCATTAGTCTACTCGCATATATTTTTGCTCTCTCTCTGTGTGTTTACTCTTATAATTCCATTTCCCCCCATCCACACATCATCTTCGCCGGTAAACAAACGTGTGATAATGGGCGCTCTGGATCATCTCTCCAACATCTTCGATTGCTCCTCCGGCAGCTCCAAGCTCAAGAAACGCAAGCAATTGCAGGTGCGTGCATCTTTCATTTCTTTCTTCAACTATTTCATTGGATCTATTTTGAATCAATTCTGTCGATCTTATGGTATACATAAATGGACTTCCCCGTAAATTTTCCGATGCCTTAAACTGCGTCGTATTGTTGTATTATTTTGTCCGGGAGTGAATCGGGGAAGCTACGGTAGCTTCTGGAATATACACCGTGGATCTTTACGGGTGGGGCCCACGTGTTAGAATCTAAGCTTTTTGGTCTGTACGCTTTAATAAAGCCAGTACTTGGTTGCCACGAGTGGGACTAATTTTGTTTGATTTTGAAATGATTAGACGGTGGAGATCAAGGTGAAGATGGACTGCGAAGGATGCGAGCGGAGGGTGAAGAAGGCGGTCGAGGGAATGAAGGGTGTGAAGCAGGTGGACGTCGACCGCAAGGCGCACAAGGTGACGGTCGTTGGATATGTGGACCCAGGCAAGGTGGTGTCCCGGGTGGCGCACCGGACGGGCAAGAAGGCGGAGATCTGGCCGTACGTGCCATACGATGTCGTTGATCACCCCTACGCTCCTGGGGTCTACGACAGAAAGGCTCCAGCTGGGTACGTGCGAAATGTGCAGGATCCGCAAATGTCGTATCTGACACGTGCGAGCTCCACTGAGGTGCGGTACACCACAGCATTCAGTGATGAGAACCCCGCTGCTTGTTCCATCATGTGATGCTGAACAAAAAATAGTAGTAGTACTTATGAGGTGGACTTCTTAGGACCGTAGATTTCTTATCCTCCTTCAGATTGGTGTGATGCAAATTAATTAATTAATTATTTTCTTCCTTTGGTCGGGGACTATATGACTTGGTCAGTAGATTTTGTCTGTAAATTAAGCTTCTTCTTCTTCGTCTTCCTTCCTTCTTTCTTTCTTTCTTTCAATTGGTTATAATTATGTACCAAAATATTAACAATTAAAAAAAAAAAACTGTTATCTTTTTACGAGTAATTTAAACTTAAAGGTTATTTCATAATTAGAGAAATGTATTCGTTTCATTCTCTTTGGTGCTTATGATATTAAGAGTAATAATAAAATAATAAAATAATAAAATTTATTATTTGTTATTAGTTTAAGCTATAGAGATAAAGATAGATTTTTCTTCCAAACTGGATTAAAAAATCTTCTCCAACCTCCTAAATTGTAAAAGTAATATGCATTCATTGAATATGTGAGATGTATATTTTTTTTAATGACATGAATAAAAGTTGAAATAAATAATATTAAAAATTTATGTGTATTTACATGATATTAAAAAAAAAAGATATATATCTCTTTTATAAATTAAATTAAAGGAGATTTTTTTTCAATTCAATTTGAAAGAAAATTCTGTCTCTCCAAAAATATAATCGTGAATTATGTCTTCTAATATTTTGTTTGGTGATAATATAAGAACGACACCTTCTTATTTTTATTTTTAAACTATAATTGAATATATTTTGCTCAAATTTTCTAGAATACCTTTAACTCTAAAAATCACTTACCAAAAACTATTATTTCAATTTTTCTAGGTAAGAAAAGAAAAGAAGAAGATATTAGTTTCTGTTCATTTTCCATTTAAAAAAAAGATTCTTTAGAAAAAATAACTCGAGGCTTTTTTATTCAAGTAGGAATAGCTATTTCTTTTTTTTTTTTTTTTAGTAACTATTCATATACACACAAAACTATCTCCATTTTCCAGTAAGATGTAATAAAATAACGTGGCATTATGGACATCATTAAATATGTAATAAACTGAATTACTAATTATAAAATCTATCTCAATTTCAATGTGAAAAAAAAAAAAACTATTGTTATTGGATGGGTTGATAATGTGGTGGTGGGCCTGGTGGCCATAATAATTGTTCCTAAATGGTCCACAAGCTTTATTGAGGAGGAAGAGTAGGAATGGGTAATATCATTGATTCTTGGATATGAAATAAGGCCCACAACTTTGTTTTTTTTTTTATTCTAATTAGGTCCACAACTTTTATGTTTATTGTTTACCATCTGAATCAGAATGACAAATGACTACTTCCTACCTTATTTGTTTGCCAATAAAGTTAGCTAATCTTAGATGTAGTGAACTCTTCTTTATACTTCTTATATTTATTTAATCTTAGCTAATCTTAAATGATTTTTTATTTTTTATTGTCCCTCTTACTCAAATACAAATCTTTGAACTTTCTTTATTTTTATCGGAGAAGTAGTTATATCATACCATGATTGTCTAAGTGGTCTCATTGCCTATCCCAACACATAAAATATAAAAGAATAATTTACGTCAATATTTTTTCTATTTTTTTCCCATCTCATCTTTTACAGATTCAATATATCAACCATTAAATTTGTAGACTCATGTAGACCCCACACAAATTCAATAGTGGATTCATCCATTCACTATGTAGATGGTAAAAAATAGAATAAATTCTATCATTTTTCTCGAACATTAAATTCATAACAAAATAGTAAATTTGATTAATTAAACTGTGACAAAAAAGGAAACTTCCTGGTATGTGAATTAAATAGAGAGCTTTTGCATGTTATTCAACGATTATCACCTAATCTAATTCTCAACAGCTGGAAAATTCACGTCAAAGTTGTAATCAACTTCTCAACTTCTTTCTTAATCAATTTATAGGCTTTTCATCATTTTCAAGTTTGAACACTTCAAAAGGAAGCCGTCCAAAACATCGTTGGTACCATGGTATTGGTAGGTGTCAATTATGTCACGTTCTTCTAATCAACAAAGCCCTTGTTTTCTCGGAGAGCCTAACACAGCCAAATTGACTACTTTGTCCTGTTTTTTAATGGGTAAGATTAAGCGTATCTAACTAGATAGAAGCAAGATGCATATAAGAGCTGACTAACCCTAACATAACAATATCAAGTACAGTTGATACAACGATAAATAAAAATAAAAAATTGAAAATGTGCCGAATAATTAGCGAACTAATAATTTCTTGAACCAAAGACCGAAAGGGCTACTAGAAAATACAACTTTTATAGCAAACCAAAAGATTAGACAGGCACACCTACTGAAATTATGGTGGAAAAATTAATGAAGAAAAAAAATGCAAATCGTCATAGGTGTGATGTTAGCATCATAGCATGCAGAGGTAAAGCTCCATTTTATAACACTTTCTATTTTAAAAACATGAAAGTATCAATGAGTGGAGTGCAAGCTACACTTTGTAACCCACCATAATGAAGGTGGCGACCATTCCATCTATTCGGCCAAATAAGAATGATAAGGAAGCATATAAAATTCAGGCCTCTGAGTCAATGGGGGAAAAAACAAAGGCTTCTGTTTTAGAATAACATATACCAATATGTCACATCCTGGGACAGCGGGACATCACTCCCCCTATGGAAAACTTATAGACATCCATGCATATGCATGGAATTGAAAAGTGTCCACCTCTCATGATTATGCTAGCAATTATGTAAATTACAGTTGTTTCTGCAGGATGAAATCATTAAAGAAGACCTATTGTAAGACAATCTTAGACTAGAAGAATACCTTTCACTCCATATGATCTTCCAAGCATTCAAGCCTCCCTGAATAGCCCACTCGATCAACTTGACAAATTCATCTTGTTTTCATGAACAGAAAGGGAAGGAACAAAAATGAGTCAGAGCTGCAGAAATATATATTTACTAAAAAATAATAATAAATAAGATCTTCTACTGCAACATGGCCTTTCAGTCCTTGGACTTTTTGTTCTCCTATGTGGGAAATCACAAAACCTCCAAATCGAACCCCACTAGTTGTCAACCTGCTACAGAGTAATAATCTCTCATACTCTCCACCATTGTCCAATCTGCCAAAAAGGCTCTTCACCTGTCTTTGTTTGTAGTGAATAGATAAAGCATTTTAACTCTCTGATCACAGTTTCCCCTAATACCATAGATAAAGCATTCTTCAGTTATATATAATAATGCTTATCTATTATGTGTAGCATTATTCATAGATTAGAGCACACGATCTTCCTATAGGCACAATGACTTTGCTTTGAAGAGGATAAACAGGGCCCATATACCTCCTTTAGTATTTTTTTAATGAAGATGCTTTATTTACTGAGGACCAAAAGATTGCGGGAAAAGTATATACCTACATTAGAGAAAGAGGAATGAAAATGGTTAATGTAAATAATTTGTAATCATTTTCCTTTCCACACAGTTTTTGTGAACCAAAAGTCACAGAGTTCACAAATTCAGCAACAAGCTTTCCAAACCAAAAGTCAACAGAGTACACGAATTGCATTTAATAGTTCATTCCCCAAAATCATACAGTGTTGGAGATCATCGGCTATCATTCCCACATCTGAAGCATTTGGCTTCGCATAATCTTGGGTGCGGGGCAGATGTGTGCTTTGAGGGTTTTGCAATGAACATTGTGATTGATATGATCATTTGAAGTTTGAACATACATGGAGATAGAAAATAAGTACCCATAATTCCAGAACTCAAATAAGTTTGCAGCTACATGTCAGAGACCTTTACAACTAAAACATCTCAATCATACCATTATCCAAACTGGTTTGCATTAAAAAGATAGTAAAACAACTATATGCAGTCATCACTTCCATCAGCATCCAAAAAGCAATAACAAGTGGAAAACAGTCTCCAAGGTGCCTAAATGTTAATGGAAGCTATCGTAACACAAAGTACACTGAAAATATTTCGGCCTTCACATCACATTGGCATTAAATGAATTGTATAACTCAATCAACTTCACTAAGGTCATTAAAATCAATATATACATGCTTAACTCATTAGCAATCATCTAATTTCACTTGACACAAAAATTGTCACTCCGTCGTCCAATTCACGGAAAAACAATCGGTGGTAACACTTACAATATATCTAACATTAACCATCAACTAAATTCTCATTGCAATCAATAGATACTAAGAAAAATATTCCCTCAATATCACATCAAAAAGAAAAATTACCGGTTACACCAAAAAGTAATTCTTATAGCCGAGCCGAGCCAATAAATTGCTTTGAAACAAAATCTTCACTAGTTTCCTTTCCAAATACAACACCAGCAAAATTGCTAAACCACCTAATACTCAATCTATGTCACTCAGTTTTCCTCCTCTTCTTCTAGTTCTTATCCCTCTGCTGCTCCGAAATATCCTCTGGTTTCTCCTCAACCTCCTTATTCTTCCTCTTCTTGCTCTCCTCCTTCTTTACTTCTTCAATTCCCATTCTATAATCTCTCTCGGCTGCAATCCCATTATTCTTAAAATCACCACCATTGTTTATCTTCTTCTTCCTTTTATAACTCTTTGGTTCCACATAATACGAATCCGCTAAACCTATTTCTTTACTTTCTTCTTTAATCTCTTCGGCAAAGATCTTCTTCATTTTGTGCTTCTTTGTCTCGCTCTCCATTCCCATTGCCCTCATCTCGTCCACTCGTATTCTCTTCAGGCTTGATTTTTACATTAATTTCAGTGCGTCTACTCTCCCCAAATTTACCAAACTCGCCCTTCTGCTTATTCTTCCAATGCTTCTCATCCCTTTCTATCGGGTTTCCGCCGGTAATATCACTCTCCGACCTATCTCTTAATTGTTTGTGACTCCGTGCTTGACTCACATCGCTGCAGGTCTCCGATTTGGGCTGGTAGAGCCTCTGCTCAGACCGTGGACCTCCGAGCTCCTTCTCTTGCTGCCTCAAGTCCTTGAACGAGGCCAGGGCGCGTCGGAGGTAGGCGCATACGGCCGGAGACGCGCCGTTCTTGATGGAGACGAAGGTGGAGAGAGTCGAGGTGGCCTTCTTGAGAGATTGGCTTCGACGAGCGGACGTCACCTATGACCGTCTTCATGGGTTTGAGAGTTGGAAATTTTGTGGGTTGGAGAGAGAGAGAGAGAACAAACCTCGTGAATCTGTGATCGGAGCTCCGGTGGCAAAGTGAAGCCGAGGGAGAGGGAGACGTGAGAGAACTGAGGGAGAGGTAAATATTTTGGAACATGGCTGTTAGGTTTACGTTCAAGCGGGGCGGGTATCCGGGATTTTTAAAAACACAACCCGCAATCCGACCCGTACGGGTAATTGAAAATTCAGCCCGGATCCGCCTTTTTCTTAGGGAAAATGGGCGGGCATTTGCCCACGACTTTTCAGATTTGATTCCCATAACTCCTCTCTTCATCCATTTTCTTGGGCAGCGGAACAAAACATAAATTGCAAGGCCAAGCAAGATGAATCGAACAAAAAAATAATTCAGCAAAAAATGGAACAAACCAAACAACAAATCAATTTCCTTTTTTTGCAAAAATCTCACCTTGCTTGAAGGAACAAACTGAACAGACAAAAACGATAATGAATTGGAACCCAAACTACGGTGGCGTTTGGGCGATTCATGGGGGCAAAATAATAGGTTGATTGTCTGAGTTAATACCTTTGATTGATTAAATAGTTTATGAAGACAAAATGATGGGTTAACTATCTAATTAACGTTTTTAACTGACAGAATAAGAGTTTTAGGCACAAAATGATAGTTTGATAGGGTTAAGCAATAAGAATGTCAGTTCATGGAAGCAAAGTGACAATGCATTGTAGTTTATAGGATAAAAAGTAATTACCCCTATTTTTAATAACAAATACACATTATGAAACCCATTTACAATAATGTTACAAAACTATAAGGTAAACACTTACGAAATTAAAATGCTAACATTTAATTTATATTTAAAGTCAAAGAGCCTGAGGTTTATTATATAATTATCCCTGAAAAAAAAATACCTTTCTCCCAAATCTTACATCCATAATTGAATTTCTATCACATATCGAAATGAAAAATTTGATCCAAGGAAAAGAAACAGCCACACATGACACCACACCACCGAGGTTTTCTCACAATGAACTTGACACTCCCCAGCCCCCACCCCACAACAATCCCATTTTCCTCCTTTTTTTTTTATCCTTAAATAAGAACCTAAACATGTCATGCATTCTCAAACCTTTCATGTAATCACATTGACATATTTTGCCTTAGTACCAACTGGATGCTCATTTTAGAAGACCAATGAGTCTCAGAACAAGTATTTGATTACATCAAAATGTTTAAACTTCAAAAACTTTCAACAACACTCATACACGTTTTGGTGGCACATACTGCACATGCTCATCCTGGCATAAATTCTGCAAAAAGGTACAATAAAATGATCAATTGAAAAGAGTCATAGTTAAAAAGGTCAAATTAAAACCGAACAAAACAGATAAATGTTATGGTACAAGCAAGCAAGCATGGTAATTCTAACAGTAATTAGTTTCACAATATCAACAAGCTCAGTTTATCTAAATGGCAATATCTAGTTTTCAAATGCATGTTCACTGAAATTTTAACAGAAATACCGGTGGTGCCCATTCAGTAACACATGCTACATTTAGCCTTTGGGATGGCCAAATTCAACCTAATACACAAACACAACCAGTCAAATTTGTTCAACCCCTAATCCAACCCATTATATTTTTCAGATTGGATTAATGTTGAAAATCTAGAGCCTGTATAGAAAGGACAAGTGGTAGTGATTGGGCTTGTGCTGTGACACAAAAATACAGGAAAAACTACACAAATTGTCAAAATTTCAGTGAATTTTGACATTAGAAAGGTCAGGGTTTTACTTCTAAAACCATATAGTAAACAGTTGGATTAGCATTGGACACAAATGTGGGGCAACCACAGTATAAACCTCGGTTCAACAAATAAGAACATGTGCAACCATGCGTCCACTATCAATGGCACTAGGCTTCCTGACACCTAGGGGATACAATTTTGGCCAGTCACCAGGAATATTCTAGCTTCAACATTCGTACAATAGCAACGTTGATATTCCATTGAAATGTTAAAAACAGATCCCCAAATATACTTCCTTAGTCTTGTGAAAACTATATGACAGCCTTGTTGACAACACACCAATGTTGTTAACCACATGATGGGCACGAAAATCCTACGGCACATTTTCAGGACATAATTGTCAATTCTCATATAATATTAAAAGCAAAAGTGATCATTAAAGCGAACCATGTGGATAGATATAGTTTGTATGATTAGCATGCAAGATTCAACAATAAAATTGACGACTTTTTGAATTAATTTGAGAAAAGAGAGAGAGAGAGAGAAACTCTTTCACAAACTAACATAAGTTCGTCCTACAATTACATAAAACTTGAATTATACATGCATAAAAACACAAACCTGCAAGTCCTCTGGAAGAGCCTCTGAGACTGCAAGAGTGTAACAACCAGGGGCAAATTTTCCTGCAAAAAGTTCAAGGGAAATCGAACTCTAAATTACCAATGACCAAATCTCACAAACTTAGGTTTTCGAAAGCAAAATTGCATATGGACCTAAAAGACATAAAAGATCTAAACACAAGTATATGAAAATGTTCAAACAAGTAGAATAACATTTCGATTCTTGAGGAAACATCACTATTAGCAAATAAAAAGCCTAAAGGCGCTCAAGAATCAAACCTAAAGGGTAAGCACTCACAATCTCCATTCTAACTGTTCCAAATTTCTGAAAATTATGTGCAAGAAAAGCTTACTAAAACCCAATTTCCAATTTAAGAGGGAGAGTATCAAAAATATCAGACCACAAGCAAACTAGGCTCAAATATTACAACCATCTGACCACCAACTAATGCTTCAAATTGCATTTATTTGAAGCAATTACTCTAGAAAATTTACTATACAACATCAAATGCAATGTTGAGCAATATTGAAAATGGTGCTGCCCATGCTTTTAAGTGGCTACTATTTATTTCAAGTATATGCATATGCTACAGCAATCGCAGACAATTCCCAATGACTTCTAAGAGTATGGTGAAGGTAAAACTCCCGGGTCCCCCTTCATGTGCCATAGATTTACTAATGAGTGGGGACAATCTGCAAGAAAGCATGTAAAGCTAATATGTACAAAGAACAAAACCAACTATTCATGTCAGATGGACTCGGAAGCTCTAGCACGCATGGGAGAAAGCTTGGGTTTTATGTGTAGGTATACCAAGCATCTAGTCTATCCCCTCCTAGATCTTTGAACACAAGACAAGGTTTTAATGTTGAATCCTCAAAGCAAGATGTTTCTACTTTTTTTTTTTTTAAGAAGTAACAATAATGTCTCAGAAAAACCTCAAACCATATGAAGGTGCTTGACGAGAGCACTTTGAAAATACAATTCCCGACAATTCAAAACACTGCAAAACTCTCACAACTAAAGTAACCCCTCAATAAATTGACTTTAATAGTTCAATAGGTTTCCCACATTAATTCCTGCTAGAAAAATGTCTCCTACCATCCCCAACTATGAGATAAAGCTGGTCAGAAATGATATACCAGTCAATTCTTATCCAAAGTCCAACACCCCAAAGCACCCTCACAAACCATCAAACCCACACTGTACAATATTTACATTGCACCACATACCAACATAGCCACTTGACTTCGCATGAACCAGTCTAACCCAAATAGACTAAAAAGAGAATCTCATAAGGCGTTAGCAACCTCACAATGGAGCAAAAAGGTGATCAACAGATTCCTCACTCTTCTCTATGTGTTTTTTTTTTTGATAAATAATAATAGCCATTAATGATCTCAGTATAGTTTGAAAATTGTCTGTTCTGAGTAGAAAAGGCACTGTATGGCACACCCGTAACTATCCATATATAGCATTTATTACTTACAAGCTTCAATAATCTAGAAAAGCATTACCCTAGACCTACAAGACCTTCTGAATTTGATGTAATAAGAGCTCTCTCATTGTAAAAATAAACCAATATTGCCACAACTACATTCCATCTATTTGTTCATTTTGGAAAAGCAGCCTATATAGAAATTATTCTTGCTTGCTACGAATAAGAAGTGTTTGCAAATTTCAATATGTGCAAATTCTGAGAGCCAAAAAGAGAGGGAAAAGATGAAGGATGCAAACGGAAAAATGCGTGAAAAGGTGTTCAACGTACCAATTCGCAACCACCGAGCAGCCCAACTTCTACTTGGATCCATGACTGAAATTATCCTGCAAGGGCCACAATGAAAGGAAAAGATTAAAATAAGCAACAGCAGGCATAGAAATTTCAGCACCAAAATAAATAATCATGGTGCGGTATCGCACCAAAGCATTCTCTAATCTATTGGTCACACCATTTTCTTGCTAAGAAAAGTGCGCACAAATAAAATTAAAATGACAACTTTTGTTGAAAGTCGTAGTAATACATGTTTTCCAGTTTTCAGAAATTTAGAATTAATTCAAGTGAAGTAAGACAAATGGGGTTGTCTTGGAATAACTTGGGCAAAGGCTTTGGCGTTCTTTAAGAACAAGCATTCAAAAACATCTTGAAGGACAGAAACACCATCATCATCATCACAATATAACAACAATAGCAATATAATAGCAAAGAAAGACGCGTACCCAGTGAAATTGGGGTGGTGCAATCGACGACACGCTCATGATCCTCATCCATCTTAAAGAAAGGACAGTTCTCGCACCCCGATTCCCTGAACTGCGTAATTATTGTCAAAAGGAAGAGAAAAGAAGCACATATGTATGTTAATCACTGGACTGGAAGAAGAAACACCCTATCGCAATCTGGGAGTCCATCTTTAAACCCAAGGGTGTGCTGTGTGCACCTGGTCGTAGGTTTTGACGAGGCGGCAACGAAGGCAAGCCCTTAGCTCATGCCCGAAGCTCGTCGGAATTTGGGCCGGGGCGCTTCCCATTCTGAACACAGAGAGACGATTACGATGATCCACTGAACTACTATTTTCTACACACGGTTAAATTACAACAATAATAGGGATTTTAAAAACACGACCCGCAATCCGACCCGTACGGATAATTAAAAATTCAGCCCGGATCCGCGTTTTTCTTGGGGGAAATGGGCGGGTATTTGCCCAACTTTCCAGATTTGATTCCCATATATTGGGTAACATTACTAACATATTCGATGAATTTCAGAAGTATTTTACAATCATAATATGATTCTTCATGTTGAGCAACACGAACCCCATTTTCTCGTAACCTTTTCAGCAAGGTAATCTAAGAGAAGAGATTGATGAGTAGAATTTACAGTTTGCAGTTGGCTTAGCAATGAGAGGAGCAGTCTCCGCCGGCGAGAGGGAGAGGAGTGGCGAGCTACGTCTGGCGAGAGTGAGAGAGCGTTGGGTCTGGGACGGGAGTCACGGCGGCTGGATGAATAAAATGAGGAAGCGCTCGAATAGGATAGAAATCTAGGGGGTTTTTTTTTAAAAAAAAAAAAAACTTGTGGGCGGGTCGGGTCGGTACTCGCCCCTTCCAAAATTAAATCCGATACCCTACCCGTACGGATTTGGTGATTTCCAACCCGTAACAGCAAAAATAACAACTAAAAACCCAGCGGTTTTGGGCGGGGTGCATCGGGTTGGGCAGGTTTTTGCCCACCCCTGCATATAACTATTATATTCATCCATTCTCTTGGGCAGTGAAACAAACATAAATTACAAAGCCAAGGAAGATGAATCAAACATAATAATAATTCAGCAAAAAGTGGAACAAACCAAACACACAAGATTTCAATTTCTTGTTTTAGCAAAAATCTCACTTTGCTCGAAGGAACAAACCAAACAAACAAAAATAATAACAAATTACAAACCCAAATTTACAGCCGATTAAGAGACACAAAAGGAGTTATAAACTTGAAAACTATCATTATCTTTTCAAGCCCACGGTTACTCGTATTGACTAGATAAGTGCTTTTTGATATTTTATCTTCCTTCTTTTCTTTATATAACTCCCATCTCCCATACACCATTTTTTTATAAACAATATGGGTGCTCTGGATCATCTCTCCGACCTCTTCGATTGCACTTCAGCCTCTTCCGGCGCCCGCTCCAGGCTCAAGCAACGCAAGCAGTTGCAGGTAATTAACTACTCTACCTTCTCCTCTAAATCATCCGTCTCCAATTCTCTCCTTTTTATTAAACTTGCTGGAGGCCGCCGGCGGGAAAATAGCTCAGGTCAGTGAGTTAAACTACGTCGTATTATTTTGTTGCTGGAGTGCATCGAGAAGCTACGGGAATATACAACGTACCTAGTAAAGTCCTTTACGAGTGGGCCCACGTGTTAGAATCTAAAGCTTTTTGTGGGCGTGAGTGCGTCTATATGAGTATTATCTGTGCGCGTGTAATATAGCCTGTATGTGTTCGCCACGTATGGGACTAATTTGATTGATTTGAAATTGTTGGTGTGATCAGACGGTGGAGATCAAGGTGATGGACTCCCATACACCATTTTTTATAAACAATAAGAGGTGCTCTGGATCATCTCTCCGACCTCTTCGATTGCACTTCAGCCTCTTCTGGCGCGCTCCAGGCTCATTGGATATGTGGACCTCCAAGGTGGTGCTCACCTCTCCTCAAATCATCTGGCCCAACCTCCCATACGACGTCGTTATTAAACTTGCTGGAGGCCGCCGGGAAAATAGCTCAGCTGGTGAGTTAAACTACGTCGTATGTCGTATCTGACACGTGCGAGCCCTACTGAGGTACCACAGCTTTCAGTAAGAACCCTCCGAGTGGGCCCACGTGTTAGAATCTAAAGCTTTTTGACCGTAGTATGAGTATCTGTTTGCGTGTAGTAATGTCGTATCTGACACGTGCGAGCTCCACTGAGGTGCGGTACACCACAGCTTTCAGTGATGAGAACCCCTCCGCGTGTTCCATCATGTGATGCTGCTACAAATGCTTGACAAAAAAATACTAGTACTACTACATATGTCGTGGACTTCTTATGACCGTAGATTTCTTTTTCTCCTTCAGATTGGTGTGCTGTAAATTGTTTTTTTTTTTTTTTTGGTTGGGGACTATGACTTCGTCATTAGATCTTAGAATCAAAGAATTAAAATCTTCAATTATGTAAGTCTAATTGTATGGTCAATATATTATAGTAAATGTTATGAATTTGAATATTATTTTTAGTAGTTATTTTTTATTTTAATTAAATATTTTATGTACGGGAGAAAGTGTCAGTTCAACTATTAAATTTTAAATTATTAAGTTAATTATTTTTATTTGGCTTAAGCTCCAAGGTAATTATTTTTATTTGGCTAAACATAAGCCTGAGGTCTATGGAATGATCATTCCCAATGACCAAATTCTTTAATTGGAATATATTTTGTTCAAAATTTTCTAAAATACCCTAGCTCTAAAAATTATTTACCAAAAAGCTATTATTTTAATTTTTCTGGTTAACAAAATAATAATAATAATTAGTTCCTTTTCCTTTTCCTTAAAAAAAAAAAAAATTCACATAACGATTTTTTTTTAAAGGAAAAATAAAGCTTTTTTTTTTAATTTTATTTATGTGAATAACTATTCTCTTTCTTTTTGGGAGGAACAAGTATTTCTCAAAATGTGGAATATTCATTTTTATAAGGACATGTAAAAAAAAAAAAGTCACATTAGAGCATATTCAAGAATAATACAGTACTAATAGGTATTTTACTTAGTCAAAAAATACAATTTTTTATTTTAGTTACTCATTTTTTAATGTTAACTCTAACAAATTCTCTATTTCATTAGCTACTTACTTTAAAATATTATTTCTCATTCTTTTTTTATTATATTATTATCAACACTTAATTAAAGGGAAAAACAATCATATATATAAATCATTTATAAAAACAAAAATAAACACATATGAAAAACATTCATCTCACATGTAGGTATTAATTCTTAAAATTAATAACAAAAATAAATATATACAATATAATAAAATAATTCTTAAGATTGGTTATGCAATTCCCATATGTGTTCCACCTGGTCGGATTGCAGCTGAGAATTAATTTGATGGTCTCTAATGCTCAAATGCCTTTGAATGAGGAGATTGAATAGAGAATTCTTTTTTTATTATATTATTGTCAACACTCAACAAATTCAAGGGTATGCTTGTGAGAAACTTGTTCGGGAAGGGGAAGAGAATAAATAAATGCAGAGGATAACTAAATGCAGAGGAAAAATAAAAGGGTTTGAGAAAAATGAGGAGATTGAATACCCAAAATAAAGAAAAAATAATATTGGAAATAATATTATATTATATTAAAAATAATATTATATTCAATCTAGTATGCTATAGTGAATAGTTATTTGTAGTTATTCACTGTAACAGTTAAGGTATAATAGTTAAGATGAAGCTATTTTGTTGGAGCAAAAAATAAATGACAAAAATAGCTAAATATAACCAATATCTTTATTTTAGTTATATTGCTCGAGATGCTTTTAACTGATATAAAACGAATGTTATAAATGAAAATTAGTGTAAATAATAGTATTATTCAAGTACAATTTACCAGATCTTTCAACTAACTTAATTATTTTTATTGGAGAAGCAGTTATATTTATGGTAATTGTCTATGTGGTCTCACTGTCCACCCCAACATATAAAATATATAATTTAAATAGAAAATATAGCTTTAAGATAAACATTTTATTTTTAGTGTATTTATCATTTATCTCAAACATTAAATTAATAACAAAATAGTACATTTAATTAATTAAATTGTGATAGTTACATAAATTTCCTGGTATGTGAATTTGATAGAGATGGTTTGCATGTTACTCTATAACGTCACCTAATCTCTAATTCTTAACTATAACTGGAAAATTAATGTCAAAGTTGCCATCAACTACTTCTCAACTTCTTTCTTAATCAATTTAGGTTTTATTAAAGTTTGAACACTTCAAAGGAATCTGTCCAAAACATTGATGGTAGGTTTCAATTATGTCATGTCTTCTAATCAACAAATCAAGTGAATAAAATTTTTTCTTGTTTTTTCAATCTTTAAATTATTGATTAAATAATTACATTGACTCTTTCATACCAGCTTAAGTTTTTGATACAAATAATTATTTAACATGGTATTAAAGTATAAGTCATAAGTTCGAACTCTGTTTTCGTCATTCACTTATGATCATTTCAATTAAATATATCACGTATTGTCCTTTATCTATTAAAAAACAGAGTTTGAACACACATACAAAAGATAGTATAAAGTATTTTTGATTCAATGATTTGGGATAAATAAACTAGATGGGAGCAATATACATATAAGAGCCGAATAATCCTAACAAATTTTCCGGTATAGTTGATATAATGTCAAATAAATAAAACTTGAAAATGTGCTAAATAAATAATTCAGTATAATAATTTCTTGACCTGCTAAGTCACCGACCAATAAAATGGGCCAACAAAAAAGATGCTTTTTGTAGCACATAATGGGAAGGCGCGTACAAGCGGTGGAACCATAAGTTTTTGCGTAGGGTATAAACCTATACAAATAAATCAATACATATATACAAAGAATTGTAACGTATAAAACTAAATCATATAGCCAGAAAAATAAAAAACATTCAGAGCCATGATATAAAAAATAATATTGCATGGCTTTGATTATATTTGAAACTATATATAGTCTCACATTGACTTGGGAAAACAACCTAGCAATTAAAAAAAAAAAGGAATTTGGTAATGCATGATACAATATTTAAAAATAGACCCATTTTTCTTAATTTTATGCAATAAAAAATTATAGTCAAAGTAAATATGTATTAATGGAGAAAAGAAGAAGAAGAAGAAAGACAATCGTCATAGGTATCCATTTGGTAATAAGTTTTTTTTGCATGGGTTTGGATGCAAATATCACAACTCACAACGTATGCCATGCACACGTAAGCTCCATTTTTTATATTAGCATGCATACGTAAGCTCCATTTTTTATATTAGCATGCATACGTAAGCTACATTTTTTATAACACTTTTTCTATTTTAAAATATGAAAAAAAAACAACAACAAATTCAATGAGTTGAGTGCAAGCAACAGTTTGTCATATCACAATTTTTTTTTTTTTTATTTTTATATATATATAGACACGTCATTCTTATTATATCATTCTGAAAAATTACAAAAAAAAAAAAAACCCCACCAAATGAAGGTGGCGACCATTCCCCCACATGTAGAAGAATGTGAGGAAGGGAGTGTATTTATAAAAATTATATATAAAAAAGAATAAGGACAGAGTTTCCTCTAAGTTGGGTCGGAGGCTCCAACCCAATTTATAAAAATGACTTGTTTATTTTTTAATAACATATGAGATCGATGCACATGAATTTTTACTATTATTTATTGTAAGCTTTATCTATACTATTAAAAAATGTGCATTTCATATGTTCAAATAATATACGTCATTTTTATAGATTGAGTTGAGAAAATTCTTCAAATCCAATTTAGAAAAAACTTTGTCCAAAGAGTAAATTAATTTTCACTTAGCATTTTTGTATTTTTACTATTATTTATTGTAACTTTTTCTCTACTATTAAAAAAATGTGTATTTCACATGTTCAAATAACATACGTCATTTTTATAGACTGAGTTGAAAAAAATTCCTTAAATCTAATTTAGAGGAAAACTTTGTCCAAAAAGTAAATTAATTTTCACTTAGCATTTTTTGGGGTGGGGGGAACCTCCTCCCATGCACCTATTTTCACCCCTAATCAAGATTATCCTCCTATGTTGATCCGCCCATACGCTTAATTTAGCCCCTAGTCAAGATTATCCCATGTTAAATCCACCTCATCTTTTTAACACCCATACACCTAATTTTGCCTCTAATCAAGATTATCACATGTTTAAATCCACATCATCTTTAAAATATAATTAAAACTTCGATTATTTTTCATATATTAACAATCTATTAAATAAAATGGATTTTAAATTGTATAATGAATGAACATTGATTGACAAAAACTTATAATATACATGGACACATAATAATAAGATTATATTTATTTAAAGTGAAATGAAGATGATCAATTTTATAGTCAATACTAGGAGTGTACAAACAGGGTAATTATAACCGCCCCACAATCACTAACCACATATCCGCTTTAGTAGACAATTATAAAAAACTGTTAACTACCTAAAGCAAGGCAGTTAACAATTTTAGGAAAAGAGAAAAGCGGTTAATAACCGCAACCGCTTGTACACCTTTAGTCATATTTTAATCTTTTTGCATCTAATAATGTATATGTTACTAATAACGATAAAGTTGTTTCCAATGGATAGCTCAATTGACTGAGGACCACGCCTCATAAAATGAAACTTATTGGTTCCAATCCTCCTCCCCTCTTGTGCCCATATAAATTCTCATAATATATGGATTTTTTATATAAAAAAAATAAAAATGATTGCATATGACATGTGGCAGGTTTTTATTTGTTTAATGTAGAATTTTATTGGTTTTAGGGTTAAATACTTAAAAACATCATAGGGTTTGGACACTTTATTTTTTTTTTCTTATAGTTTTTGATTTGTATCACATGAGGTACCTGTGATTTTTAAAATATGGAAATGGTACTTTCATTAAAATTCCATCCAAAACTTAACGGAACGTCACATTAGCACCAATCACATTATACCCCAAGAAGATTTTTGGGGTGGCCAAAACTACCCCCCAATAGGTTGGGGATGGTTTTGGCCACCCCTAAAATCTCTTTGGGGTGGTTGAGCCACCCCCATCCGGCCATGGGGTGGCTCCCCACCCCTAAACCGGCCAGATGGGCCCGTGACCAAAGGGCTACTCCCAAAATTTTTAATGCTTTTGAAAGAATGTCATTTTTTAATATTATTAATTCTTTTTTTAAATAAAAATAATACTTATATGACACGTGATACAAGGTGATTAATGCTGATGTGGTGTTCCGTTAAGTTTTGAATGAAATTTTAACGGAGGTACTCTTTTTGTCTTTATGAAAATTACAAGTATATCCTGTGATACAAATCAAACCTTAGAAAAGAAAAAATAAAGTGTCCAAACCATAGCGGTTTTTAAGTATTTAACCCTTAGTTTTATGGACATAAGACTGATAGAGTAATTGTTTTCGTATTTACTCATAAAAGAGGTATCACCTATGATATAAAATGAAACTTAGGTGAAAAAAAATAATTCTAAGTCGTTAAAATTTAAGTACCAAAACGCATTTTAACCCTTAAATTTAATTCAAAAATTTGTATGAGAAATATATATATCATTAAAGAAATCAATTGTTTATTTTATTTTTTAACCGCAGATAAGGATTTCCTCATGGAGCTGTGAATTTTCTTGTAAAAGTTTACAACATTTATAGCCCAACTACAGGATCATTTCCAAAATCTTGTCAAATAGGCTTAAACCTCTTCTTCACAAAATTGTCTCTCTCATGCTATATGCATTTTTGAAAGGAAGATTTATTCATGATAATACTAATTTGACGCATGAAGTTTTTCATTCTATGAAGCAGAAAAGAGGGAATGGAGGCCTTATGGCTTTGAAATTGGATATGGAAAAGGTTTTTGACTCTATAGAATGAAATTTTCTTTTGAAAATTCTGGAGCTTCTTGGTTTCCAACTACTTGGATAAATTGGATCAATCAATGTATTACTACCTCTTCTTTCTCCATTATCCTTGATGGTGGCAAGTTTTTTCCCTCCAAGGGTTTGAGGCAATGTGACCCCCTGTCTCCCTTCCTCTTTATTCTTGGCTCTGAAATCCTTTCAAGGCTTTTATTAAGGGAAGAAAAATTAAGTGCTGTCCATGGTACTAAAATTGCTAGAATGAGTCCTCCCATTTCTCATTTGTTATTTGAAGATGATGCTATGATTTTTTCCAAGACTAAATGACTGAAGCAAATGTTATTCTCAACTGCCTTACTTCTTATTCCATCTGGTTAGGACAATGTATTAATGAAGCCAAGTTTGCCATTTTCTTCAGTAAGAATTGTAAGCCTGCTATAAAGGCTTCTGTGAATAGTATTCTCAAGCTGCCTCCTATCTCAGCCTGTGCCAAGTATTTAGGAATCCTTCTTTTCATTCTTAGGAAAAAGAAGGACTCTTTTTCTGAGCTCAAGGATAGGATTTCTGCTAAGGTGATTGGTTGGAAAGCTAGGCTTTTATCTTAGGCAGCAAGGACCACTCTTATAAAATCTGTGCTAAATGCTATCCCAACTTATATTATGTCTCTCTTTCTTATTCCTAAGTCGCTTTGTGCAGAGATTGATTCAGTTTTGAGAAAATTCTAGTGGGGTTTCCCTCAAGAAAAAAAGCATAACCTCTCTTTTCTTTTTTGGGATAGCATTTGCAAGCCTAAGAGTTTGGGCGGGCTAGGCATTAGTTCTATGGAATTTCTAAATAACTCTTTGTTGGCTCGACTTGGTTGGAGGTTGACTTTAAATGAGTCTCTTCTTTGGGTTGATGCCCTTAAAGGAATGTATTTGCATAATGGTTTTTCTTTTTTGGAGGCTCCTTCAAATCCTTTTTCTTCTTGGATTTGGAAAGGGTTGTTGAAGAATAGGAAGGTGGTGGAGGAAGGTCCCTGCTTGTCTATCTCTAATGGAGAGAATATTCCTATTTGGAGTTCTCTTTGGATACCTTCTCTGCCAAATTTTAAGCCAAGGCCAAATGTGCTTCTTACTGAGCTTCCTGATTTTTTTTTTTTGTGGCTAATATTTTGTTCCTAGTGTGCGTGCTTGGAATGTTGATTTGTGAGAGATCTTTTCTCTCCCTCCACGGTTTCAAGCATTCTTAGCATTCATATTCCCTAAGTTAGTTCTGCAGATAAATGGACTTGGGTGCCTTTTCCTACCGGGCTCTTCTTTATGAAATCTACCCGTGAAATCTCCTTGTCTATTGCTAGCAGGTCTTCTCCTCTCCCCGGCAAATTGGCAGGCTCTTTGTGGCCTTAAGCTTCAAGCTTGTTTGAAGCATCTTCTTTGGAAGATTGCTTGGGATTTGCTTCCTTCAGGGCTAATATTGGGAGGTTTGTTGTCTCTGAGGACTCTAATGCATGGGTGTGCCCTTTCTGTAAAGGACCTCTTGAGACCTTGACTCATATTTTTTTGGAATGCAATCTGACTAAGGCTATTTGGAGTAGCTCTTCTTGGCCGAATGTGATCTCTCCTTACTCATCTAAGCCTATTCATGAGTGGATCTTAGCTGTTGTTTTTCCAGCTGAAAAATTGGCTATTCCTATTACTGATGTTCGTAAGTTTCAATTTTTTGCTGTGCTCACTTTGGATTTAATTTGGTTGTCTAGGAACAAACTGATTCATGAGGCTACCCAACCTGATCCGTATAAGGTTTCTCAACAGCCTCATGCTACTTTGGGCTTCCATCTCTTGGCCTGGAAAAATGCCTCGTTCCCTTCTTTATGGCTTCCTTCTTGTGTGGGCAGTGTCAATGGGAATTTTGATGTTGCCATTAGAGGCAATTTTGCAGTTACTGTAGCAATGCTTAGTGACTCTTCTGGAGAGATTTTTTTTTTTTTCTTCTTTTTCTGTAGCCACCTTGAAGCTTCACTCTTCTTCTGATGTCCTTTTGGGAGAAGCCACAACTGCTCTTCTTGCTACGCGGTGGGCCTAGTCTTCCGGCTTGGATGTTTTCTTCTTTGAAGGGATAATTAGCCTGATCTTTTTTCTTCTTGGCATTTTAATTATGTAATCTCAGATGTTTTGTTGATCTTTCCTCCTTTTAAAGCTAGTATGTTTCGAAAGTGTCTAGATGTGCCAACTTTCGTGCACATGTGTTAGCGAAATAGGCCATTACCCATCTTGTTTTTTGTAGCATTTTCTTAGGTTTTTCCCATTTTCTCTTCCATCCGGATCAAGAATTGAAATGACTCTCCCTTGTAATCCCTTTTCCCCATTTTTATCTAAAAAAAAAAAAAGCCCAAACCCAAAATCCACCCCTTTTGGCATTTTGGCGCAAAACAACGAAGCACCTATGACCTATATATAAAACTATTACCCACACCCCGTCATTCCCTCCACGCCCAATTTCTTGGCGGGAAAACTCAGAAAACAAAGCAAGGGCTCAACACAGAGAGAGAGACCATGGCGGAGGAACAACAATCACAACAGAAAGAGGCGGGTCTCGATGGCCAGGTGGACGAGGACTACGCCGTGTGGAGGAAGAACACGCCGTTCCTCTACGACCTGGTCATCTCGCACCCTCTCGAATGGCCGTCTCTCACCGTCCACTGGGCCCCGATTCCGGCCCCACTGCCCCTCGCCTCCGACCCATCTCTCGCCGTCCACAGGCTCGTCCTCGGGACCCACACGGCCGGGGGCTCCCCCAACTTCCTCATGGTCGCTGACGCTCTCCTCCCCAGAGAAGCCTCAGAGGCCAGCGTAGATGGCAACGCCGAAAACCCCATTGTCCCTAAGGTCAGTTTCTGGTTTCTGGTACTTCCACTCATTTTCGAGAAAGATTTTTGTATTTTTTTTCATGGATTGTTCGGTGGATGCTCGGTATTTTGATGAGTTCTTTTGTGGGTACCAAGTGCTTGTTAAAATATCTAGGAGAGTGTGTTTGATTTATCTATTTAGTGTTATAATTGGCAGAGATGAGAGACAAAATACTTCCATTCTTGTTATCAAGAATTGTCTTGTGGTTTCTGAATATTTGGAAAATTGTCTAGCCTAACGTTGTGATGCGCACCTTTAGCGCTTTCATAGGCAAAAACGGCACTTGAAGATCCCCACCGCTCTTATTTCAAAAATGGTTTTGTCTGAAATCAGTGTTGGAATTTCTACCTCAACATATGTTTGACTGTTTTGTTTTGAATGCTTGTAGGTTGAGATAACACAGAAGATACGCGTTGATGGAGAAGTGAATAGGGCACGGTGTATGCCTCAGAACCCGGTAATTGTGGGTGCAAAGACAAGTGGGTCTGAGGTTTATGTGTTTGATTGTACCAAACAATCGGGGAAGCAACAAGGGAGTGATTGTGATCCAGATTTGAGGCTAAGGGGTCATGATATGGAAGGGTACGGGTTGGCTTGGAGTCCCCTTAAGGAGGGATACCTTTTAAGTGGCTCACATGACCATAAAATATGTTTGTGGGATGTGTCTGCTGTGGCTCAAGATAGGGTGCTTGATGCGTTGCATGTTTATGAGGTAACTTTTTGAATCAATTTTTATATGTTGGTAGTTGATGTTGGTGTTTTAGTCATGGTGCATTTGATACTTTGTTTATGGGTCTTGTAAATGTAAATAACAGGCTCATGAAAGTGTGGTTGAAGATGTATCCTGGCACTCAAAGAATGAAAATTTATTTGGGTCTGTGGGGGATGATTGTCAGTTGATAATTTGGGACTTGCGCACAAACCAACCCCAACAATCTGTCAAAGCCCACGAGAAAGAGGTGACTTAATCTTCAAACCTTTCATTTGTGTGATAATAGTGGCTCTCCAAGTTGTTTATTGAATGTCTGTACCTACCTACCATGTTCTCTTTAGCATACCACTCTAGCTTTTTTGTGGAATCTCTATCAAATTTTCCACAATCTTAAGTATGTTGATTGTGTTTTATTCAGTTTATTTCATTCTTTTTTTGTTCTCATTGATAAACAATACGTTTCTTTTATTTTGCTTAATTGATGCAATTCATTTTCAGGTCTTGAAGAAACCTTCTCCCTATTTTATGTATAACATTTGTACATGATGACTTCAATGTGACCTTTGTTGCTCTCTGATTCTATGTGCATTCCTGTTTCTCATATTATTTATGTACTTAAGTGTGCATTTTACTGATTTGTTTTTTTGGGTGATCACAGGTGAACTATCTTTCCTTCAATCCATACAATGAATGGATCTTGGCTACAGCATCTTCAGATACCACCATTGGTCTCTTCGATACAAGGAAGCTGAGTGTGCCGTTGCATGTTTTAAGCAGTCACACGTATGCCCTTTGCCTAATAGATTGAACTTAGATTTCAGTATCATGAACTAAATTATATGTGAATCCGACCTTGCATATTCCACCCCCCCCCCCCCCCCCCCCGATCCAAAAAAGAAAAAAGAAAAAAGCACCAATCTTTTGTTTCTCTCTCTCTCATGCGCACACAACCAATTCCTTCACCAATTTGAATAAACTTTGTTCTCATTCATCTATGTCTGCAATTCAAGACTAAACCTGCAAATGAATTCGCAGGGTTCACATCCATCTGTCGAATGGTTTTTCAATGCATGCGATGTCACTGAATGACTATTGTGGTCAAAACAATCAACAATGAGATGTTTTTACAGTGTTCGAATGCTTGTTAATTGCCCAAGATCTAGATATACAGAGTAAAAAAGGTTTAATGGGCTTTGAAAGTAAAGTGATGTTTGGCTTATGGTGAACATTTAGTCCATATCTTATATTGAATTTGAACCTGTTGACAAGATTAAAACTATTTTACATATTTGTGACACTCTTCAACCACTAATGTACTAACTGATTCCTGAAGCAGTAGTTCCATTTTTATGTGGGAGTCAGCACGTTCTAGGTGAAACGCGTTATTTCCTGATTTCTCTTGATCTAATGTGTTATAATTATGATGATCATATTGAAGTCAACTCATCATTTTTTTGTACCCTTGATTTGCTTCTTACAGAGAGGAAGTATTCCAGGTAGAATGGGATCCTAACCATGAGACGGTGTTGGCATCTTCTGCTGATGATAGAAGGTTGATGGTTTGGGATCTTAACAGGTATTTGCATCAGAAATAGCTGTTCTTGTGTTTTATTTGTACAAAATTTATATTAGTGTCCTTGCTTTTCTTTATATTACTTTTGTATATTTCTCTATGCAACTTTTGGTTGTCAAGGAGATTATTGAGACGGGAGAAAGCTTGGAAATGTCGTTCATTTTTACTTCTTGTAAGGATCTGGTCCTACTCCCTTTCTTTTTCCATAAACAAAATAGAGCATCAAGGTCTCCCGACTAATTGGAATACTGTGAGGCACTTGCCACTTCAGATGTCTCATAAAAGGACTGACTTGGAAATTCAAAATAGTTGACTACCCTACTATTCAACCACCATTGTTATATTTAGCTGCAGCAAGAAGGATTAAGGATGTATAATAGGGCCTGATAAACGATCAGCAATTATTTTCAGTAGTTACTCTTACGATCAGCATGTATTGTTTTATGCACCAATATGTCAGTTGTTCAAATGGTTTGTCATGGGATTCAGTTGCATCTCATTTTTTTTTTCTGATTGATGCATTAGACTTTACACCAGTTTATGAATCATTGATTACAAGCATGGAGATTTATGAGTGGGGTTATGCGTTTCATTATAAGATTTTTCTTGCTATTTTAAACCATTCTTTCAAAGTTGAGATGGTCTCATATTCTAACAAAACTTCGTTGAAATTTTGGATAGCTTTTCTGGGCAGGAATTCTTAAAAAAAATTGAAATTATGGACTTACTCTATATATTTTAAGTATAATACAATGTTTATACTTTCTGATATGTTGGTGTGACTTCTACACAAAATATGTGTTTTGCCTCATCTAATCGATAAGTAATGCCTTCAGGATTGGAGATGAGCAATCAGAGGGAGATGCTGAAGATGGTCCTCCGGAGCTTCTATTTTCTCATGGGGGTCACAAGGCAAAGATATCAGATTTCTCGTGGAACAAGTATCAGCCATGGGTGATTGCAAGTGTGGGCGAGGACAACACTGTTCAGGTTTGGCAAATGGCTGAGAGCATATATCGTGATGATGATGACGTGCAAGCTACTGATGACTCACCATAGATGTGATCCTTGGGTCTGAAGGCAATCTTTCACTTTTTGCTGTGAGGTTTAGGTAGAAACCATATTGGACTTTTCACTTGAAATGTTCATCATCATACTCGAAAAATCTGTAGATTCTTGTGTCCTTCATATATTGTCAATTTGAAATATTGTTAGTTAAGACTACTTAGTTGTTCGTTTGATTTAAATCCTCTAGGAAGAGATTGGGAAGGATCTTTGGAGAGCCCTAGGCTCCGTTTGTGATGGCAATGAATGGTATTCCCCTTTTTTTTTCCTCCCTCACCATCCATAGTTGACATCTCCACTTCAAAAAGAAGTTTCTTACGGTCCAGGATCATTATTGGCTTCCTCTACAGAAAATTTACTAGGTCATGATGGTATGGTATGGCAAGATTGGAGCATTAAGTTCGCAATTTTTATTACTTAAATTGGTCAAAATAGAGTTTAACTTATAAAATCTTATATACTCGTGTTGATACAACTTAAACTCAAATAATTTTTAACATGATTTGTAAAATTTGAGATGAAATCCAATATAAAGTTAACAGGTTAAAATTAAAAAATTTGATTTGTTTAAATAAATAGGTTGAATGAACTTTTATATATATATATTGACGTAACCCAAGTTGAATACATGATACAAATTGCCACCCCTAAATTGAAGGTGACAGTAATTTTCCTGAGAAGTACAATCGACAAGGTACAACCAACATATAGCATGGTATGTGAAAGAAAACGATACAATACCTGGAAAGAGCCTAATAATTTATTGTTTTCTTGGCACACAAACATAGGATATTCAGACTGATGACATTATTCTGATTTGTCAAAAGCGAGGTAGAAACACTAGGAAATAAGATTTAGATTGTAATTCTAGCTTCTATATTCAAAGCCTGGTTTTTATGTTTCAATAAAGAGCCATAACCAAAGTTCTTATGAGCACGCAATTGTTAACCACAAAGGTACAAACCTGAAGTTCTCTTGTAACCTTTTTCCTCATTTGCTTAGAAAAAAAAAAGGTTCAAGCTGGAGAGAAGTTATCCACCACCAATATACATGTTCAACTCATTATTATGCATAATCGAACGGACACCCCACTTTTACCTCCCCTTAATTATGACTTGAAAAAAGGCCTATGCTACAAGGTTTGCCCTAATGAGTTCAACAAGTTAGCAAACTAGAACAATATTTTAAGTAGATGACCATAAAAGGCCATGAGCCCCATAGATATAATAACCTCCTTGCCATCTTCATTTCTCACCCTAATAATGGTGGTGATTAGTGTTACATTGGTTGGTAATCACAGAGGTCAGTTGGATCAATTAGGGTCAACATACTGAGCAATTTACCCAATTTTCTGTCACAACTCGTGGATGACATGAATCCCTTTGCAAAACTTCAGTTAGAAGGCAATGCTTTATTCCTGATGGAAATCTGGCATACTTTTGTCAGGAAAATGCCAAGGGCAGAAGCAAACTTCTTGTATTATATGGCAGCAAATTAATTGGAATAAAATATACTGGACACATCGCAAGCTGATTATATCCTTCCACACAAATAACAAGTTTGGATCACACAACAAAAGTGAGTTTTGTTCTCACCTGTTCACATCTCATAGCATTGAAAGATGTAAGGCATCCCATCTCCCTAAGTTCTGTAATCCAACAATCAAGAATTTGGATGGCTTAGAAATGAAGAAATTTTCGAAAACATCCACTCAAAGAAAAAGGACTACTTAATCACAAATACAAATAAAAATAAAAAAGCTAAATGACGAAGCTGATAGAATCAATCATTGCATAAGATATGTCAAAACCACTTACTGGTCTCTCTGAAGAGGACGGCAGAAAGAGGGAAAAAAAAGAGTAGACTTGGGAGAGAAAAGAAAGAGTCCCTCCCCCACCTTTTCTATCCTTAGAAGTAGGGCAAGTGTCCTACTTAACTCAATGAAAAGAATAATGGAGAAGGGAGACGTCACATATAGAATAAGAAGGCTGAGACAAAGGCATTTGACTTCATAGAAAACCATAAAGTTGGCCTCAACCATAATTTCCACTTATACACATCAACTAAACTTTCAGCTTTATCAAACACTAAGGTAGAAGAAACTTCATGAACTGGCAAAAACAGTTGTGCTTGAAATATATAAGCCATGGCGGCTCCAAGAACCCAACAGTGGGTTAAAAATAAAGCAGAAAAAAAATGAAATAAATAACCACATAATGACCTGAGGGAAAGCTGATGCTGCGGTACAACAAAACTACTTATTTGGAAGACCATATGCATCCTTGACAAAGACACTGCCAACTAATCAGCTCTTCAACTTGCTTTTGCTGCACGAGCCCCTCCTAGTAAAACAATCACCATATAAATCAGGCTCATAAAAGGCTAACAAGCAATAAGTAGCACAAACCGTACAGCTGTGTTCATGTACATTATTATTTTTTTTATCAACAGAGAAAAATAGAGATCATAAGCAAGAAAAACTAGATATAGATGGAAGAGTAATGCTATATGCTTAACTTTCATCCTATTGGGCTGATTTGGCAGTGCCTATCAGCCCTTGGATATGCCTTTAAAAAAAAAAATTCAAAAGGTTGATGGGCACTACCACATCAGCTTATTGAGATGGGAGTTGAATATTTGAAATTACTTTATATATACTCATTCAAAACACTGCAATCTCATACATATCACTTTCCAAAGGAAACAATAATGTAAAACCCTGATTCCCTACCCCCTCACTCGCTTTTCTTCCTCATTTCAATTGAAGAAACCAACTACCTAGAAGGCCTTCTCTTCCTAGGCTTGAACTCTAGCATGTTGAATGGTTTTCACCCAGGCTCAATACTGAAAGAAGTTAAGCAAGCTATTTGCAACTAAATCCAACACCCTCAGCCATGATCACCGAGCACATTATAGGTTATGTGGTTTCTTGAATTGGGGTGAGACATGAAGTAAATACTTCCTTTTTTAAGGTGCATGAAGAATACTTCTTAAATAAAGGGAAAAATGCTACACAATAGTTCATGGGGTTTCCATTTTTATCAAATAGCACCTTAATGTTTAAAAGTGACCAAATCACTCCCTTAAGGTTTGCACCATTATCAAATAACTCTCTCCATTCCCCTTCCGTTAACTTTTTAACGGAGATGGGTGACACATGGCCATCAAGCCACATCATGTCCAATAAAAAGAATATATGCATCCAAACCATCTAGTCAGCCACCTTATGCCACTCTGGACTGGCTGCCAAAAACAAATAACCATCTCTGTTGTGGGAGACAACGGCGGGTGATGGTATTGTATAGAAATCAAATACGTGTTTGGTTTCCCATGGAAAATAGCAAGCCTAGTGGATGAGATATTCACATCGTCAATTTTGGTGTTATTAAGGCTGTAGCATCTCATCAACACCACCCACAACTACCTGAAATCCCTATAGTCCTACCTCACAAAGCCCTTCCATCCCTTGATGCTTGAGTCCTCTCATCGCCTCAAGCACCTTGAGTTCTACCTGCTCATCCTCTACATCCTCATTTCCTTTGCTCACCAATTCCTTGTCTCCTCCGACCCCTCTCCTCTCCTCAGAGGCCACACCCATGTCCATTGTCACCCTCTTCCTCTTCCTCCTTGCTTGCAGCACCAGCCTCTTCGTCATTGATGTCTACCTCGACGCCGCCATGTACGTGTAGGGGCTCTAGGTGTGCTAGATTGGCCTCCCCCTCTCTGTGGATGCCTTCATCCTCGAGAGATTTCATTAGTTGCTTGACATGGTCATTAACATGGAGGGCCCCACCAAGTGCTCGAGGATTCCAGGCTGAGGGCTGTGGCCATTATGGATTTGGTCTTCCTAGTTCACATCATGTTTGTAATGCTCATTGTTGTGGTCAACTACACCATTGTGGCCAAGACCCTTGGCATTTGGAGATCACTTGGGTCATACTAGGCCTTGCCCACAACTGGCTCTCTGACAAATAACAACCATATTGAGATGAAAGCTCTGACCCCCTGTTGAACACACCCTTCCACAACAAAGGGGTGGCCTTGCGACCATCCATCCATTTTTTTTTTCCTAGTTGATGTGTTCAATTTTTAAGTTATGGGCTAATGTGTCAATGGTGTGACGAACTCAGTGTGGTGTATGTCTGATGTAAGCCAATTGAATAGATGGTCTAGGCACGTCTTCTTTTTAATGGACATGATGCATTATGATGGCCGCGTGTCTCTTATCAACATTAAAAATTTAATGGAAGAGGAATGGAGGGAGTTATTTGATAATGGTGCAACCCTTAGGGAGTTGACAACTTTCAAATCTTAAAGAGTGATTTGATAAAAAGTAAAACTGGAACATTTTTCCCTTAAATAGAAGATGCAACAAAGATAACCTCAAAATTCAACGAATTCATATAAAGAAAAAAAATTATAATGAAATGCCATAAATTTGGGAATATAATTTTTTTTTTGGATTAGTAGGAAAATGTAACTTGAATCTAGTATAGTTGGCATACATGAGCAAATAGATCCCAAATTATATAACTAACGGAATTACTCTCTTTCAGGTTTGAATCTTGCCAAAGTTTGCCACCATTACCTCTAGAATCTTAAATAATAAATTGAACTACTTTGCAACTAACATACCAATAAGTATAAAGTAGAAGTATACATCAAGTGAGGTCAGATAATTATTTTTTTTGATAAGTAAAGTGAGGTCAGATAATTAAATTATTAATTGGTTAACACAGAGCTCAATCCTCTAGTTCCAATAATTTGATATAGAGAAATAGAGAATCAAACCCCAGAGAGAGCTAAATGGCAGAAGATTTTCATGAACCCAGCCTGGATAGAAAATCTTTGTATGGTTGCATGTTGTTTGGGTCTTTATATTTTCTCTTACTTAACTCTTGTCAAGCCACTAAAGTCTTTACACTTCTACATGATGTTATCTAGTCTTGTTTTGCAGCTATGAGTCTTCTGTTTCCACATCCAGCCTCCAGCTCCAGCCTGTGCCCTATGGCCCACTGGCCTTCAATGTCTGAAAGTTCTCACTCTCAAGAATAAAATCCTCACTCTTTTAGGACACACTCAATCTGCTTGGAGACAGCCTAGTCCAAAAATAGTACTATTACTAGTTTGTGCAGTTAGTTATCCTCTATTATACACACAATAGCCCTTCTTTTTCCTGGATAAGTATGTGGGCATGAGATAAGAAGATAAATAACTGCAAAGATTAGTATATCTTAGACACACACGCACACACAGCCTATGATAATGATTTTTCTACTACACTTTAGGATATTATAGAAATTCTTTTAAAATTTATAGCAAAGCACAATAAAATATATGCACCTAAATATCAACAAACACCACTATGAGATATGCTAGTTAATAAATGGATTTGAAAGACCTATAGGAAAAAGTACACACAGGCATTCGCATTTTCCCAACTTAAAAGAGAACACTAATAATAGAAGATAATAAAGGACTTGTAAATTAAGAATACGACTCCTAGTGCAACCATAAGACATCCGTACTCGATAAAAGCAAACAATAAGATGAACTATAAAGTTGCAACAATATAAGACCACCACTAATCACAAGCTCATATCACAGCAAACCGCCTACAATACAACTTATTTTACAGTAGCAAAGACAAAAAAGAAAAAAATCAGGTACAACTAGATTATTTAATTGCCACAATAATAAGCTCCACACTGCTAACAAGGCATAGAAGTATGTCCCACAAAACAAAAGCTGTATTGCTATTAGAGTTGCTAATTTGCATAGTGCAAGCCTGCTAATGGGACAAGTAACAAGTTCCATATCACAAATACTTACTAAAAAAAGAGTAAAAATATGACATAAAGCCCCGATTAATCAACTTTAATAGCCAACACTCCATCCAAAAAAAACCAAAAAGGAAAATAACCAAAGTTTACCTTTCCTCTTATTCGTACCAATTGAATTGGCATTGGCTGCTACATCCCCAACACCACAATCAGGAAGCTCCTTGGATACCGAATTCTGATTCACCAAACACTGAAGATTCTCAAATTCACAGCCACTAAAGTCTTGCCCGTTTAATGATGTGCCTTCACCACTATTTCCATCCACAACTGGACTAAGACAATAGACCTGATCACCACACTGCATGTTACACGGGTTCATAACATACGCACTCGGCATGTTCGGATGAGGCAAGTTTGGATTGACTGATTTCTGATATGGGAATGATCCAATTTCCCCTTCAATCCTTCCTCGAATGTCCACAAGCAAGCACTTCAGCCTTGCAATCTCCGCCTCCAATGCAGATTGACCCTGCAACCTCTTCAACAACTGCTGATTCAAAGCCCTCAATCTGGTAACTTCATCCTCCAATGATGCAGCTCGGGCCTTCTTCTTCTCACGGTACTTGCGAACTGCTTCCCGATTGCCTAAGGGGCGTTTCTTCCCTTTCTTTTCAGTGGACTCTGCAGTATCATCAGTGGAAACCTTGTCCTCAGATGGGACAGGCACGATTTGAGTGTGCACATGAAAACAGGTGTGCGTATGCGAAGAATCAGGGCCGGATGGGTTACAAGTGTGGGTGTGAGTGCAAGCATGAGTTTCCTTGAGAAGTTCATCAAATAAGCCTTCCATTGAACAACTGGTCAGAAACTCCCCCATCTTCGGACTTGAATACACTTCTTGGTTCGAGAAATCAAGCTCCCCGTCCTCCATTAGGATATCAAAATCGCCACCAAACAAAATGCTAAACCTAGTGAAAAGGTAAACAAATTAATGATTTTCAAGTTGACCCAGATGAAAACTTGAGCCCAATTCTCCCCAGTGGCGAGAATTAACAAATACCCAGATGTGAAATTGTGGTGCTGGACAGATTCAAAGTCCTAAAATCAAACTATAAAAACATTCCCCAGCTGGGCTTCTGCACAATCAACCTAAAAACCCTAGAACGAACTACGTGAACACGACGAATTCAACCATTCCAGTCACAACCCAGATGAGATTTCATCGCAAAAAATACTAAAAGCCACTTGATCAAGCCAAAAATAACATATTTTTAACAAGTAGGGAAAGGCTTACCATCACACCCTTAATTCTTAAACCGAATGAACTGCATGGCAGGTTCCAATCATAGGCTGTTTCGAATAATTCAATGCCAGCAAGGTTATGGGAACTAAAAAGAGACGAACAAAATCGAAGAAAGACCCTGGCTTTGAAAGAAAATTGAAGCCTCAGATAGTAGCCGGGATCAATATGAAACCCTAGGTAGCTAGGCTGCTAATGATAATATCTAGATAGAAGAAAAACAAAATTGGACGTACCAGAGAGAGAGAGAGTGTGTGAGACACAGAGAGAGCTATTGGTTCAGAGAATCCAGACTGCTTTTGCAAAGTCAAGAACCCCACAAAGCCCTTAACTTCCAATTTATACGTATTTGGGGGATTCCCTCGGTGGCGCTGCAAATATTGAAAAATCAAGGACGAGGGAGTGTGGGGTTCATATCAGCTCAGTTTTGTTACATATCCTTTCATCTCGACCGTCCGTTAGATTATTAGGCTAAAAGTGTTCTTATGGATATATGGCTCGTCGTGTAGCTGCTTACATCGTACCATTTCCAAGGTGATTCCACAGACATCCTCGCATGTGAAACCTATAAATATAATACAAATATTTATACCCTCAAAGATATTTCTCTATAATAATATAGTAAAATAACAAAAAAGTAATCTCTAAAAAGTGAAGCCGTCACTTTTCGACGTCTAAAATTAAAACCATTAGTTGTTTCAATTAAAAATGAAAATAAAATATACAATTTCATGTGGCAAGGAAGTCAATTTTTTTTAATTTTTTATTTTTATGTACGTACAAAAAAGGGAGGGAGGATTCGAATTAGTACCCTCAAGTCAAACCCCAAAAACTAATTTTGTAATTTTAGCATTAGCATAATTACTTATATAAAGTTGTTAATAGCATATCCATAATTGCAAGTAGTTATACAATACTATACATTCTTATTATTATTATTGTTAATACCCTTTTCATAAAGGCTTTTTTTTTTTTAATGTAATGCTAATCTAATTCTGTTAACGTGGCACAACCGATCAATCCTTAGATTTGGCTTTTCTTGATAGAGGAAGAGAATCAAGTATTTTTGAAAGAATAATGCTATTATTTATACAAGTTTCACTCCATTTGATGTGAAGTATTTTTTTTTCGTATACTGCACAGAAGTGAGTGGAGGATTCAACTAGTAATCCCCATTATATAGATTAATAATCGAAATTTATCTCTTGAAAATATGTATATCCATACAAAATGTAAAGTATTTTAAATAGGTTTACGTGCACCCAGCTTCACACTAGTTGATATGAGGTTTAAGCAATTTTCTATATTAGTTGCTTAAAAATTCAAATTATTAATCATTTAAATATATGTCAAAACGACTGGTGTAAAAATTTAGTGTATTATTCTTTTGGAAATGGAAAAGAGTACCCACGTGGTTTTGATGGAAAAAATTAGTACGGGGGAATAACTTATTGCAGAAAAATCAATCCACGGTTGGTGGTATGTGGACCAAAGCCGGTTCTTAAACCAATATATATATGAGATGCCCTGTGTCTTATTGTTCCTCCTCATCTTAGAAGGCAAGAAAAGTTCATGAAAAGCACCAATTAATTGGAATGAAAAACTAGTGGCCTACCAATCCTTTTCAAGATATACATATTTTCTCCCTAGACCCTAGCTCGTGTTTGCCTTTGTTTTTGGCTATGAGAGTGAAAATGGCCCTCACACTTTCTCAGTTTTTTCTTCATTTGTTGTCTTACATGAATGGAAAGCTTGTCCCAAACGGCAAAGACCAACAATATTGTTGAATAGTTCAACTATGCATGCTTATGGCCAGGAAGGTGTTGGAAATCCACATAGTAAGAGATAAGATAATGACACTTTTGTTCTTGAATTAATGGATCATTTTGTCACGTATCAAAATGATAGATTTGTCAACCAAATTATATATATAATATCAAGACTTGTTTAATTTGTTTAGAATATAGGGTTTCTATATTATATGAGATGCCCTCTGTCTTATTGTTCCTCCTCATCTTATAAGGCAAGAAAAGTTCATAAAAAGCACCAATTAATTGGAATGAAAAACAAGTGGCCTCCCAATCCTTTTCAAGATATACATATATTCTCCCTAGACCCTAGCTCGTGTTTGCCTTTTTTCTGGCTATGAGAGTGAAAATGGCCCTCACAATTTCTCAGTTTTTTCTTCATTTGTTGTCTTACATGAATGGAAAGCTTGTCCCAAACGGCAAAGACCAACAATATTGTTGAATAGTTCAACCATGCATGCTTATGGCCAGGAAGGTGTTGGAAATCCACATATATAGTAGGAGATAAGATAATGACACTTTTGTTCTTGAATTAATGGATCATTTTGTCACGTATCAAAATGATCGATTTGCCAACCAAATTATATATATAATACCAAGACTTGTTTAATTTGTTTAGAATATAGGGTTTCTATATTATTAGGTTTCATATATACTTTCCTTATCAATATATTCTTTATCTACCCAAATCCCCCTATAAATGACGATTATGGTAACTCTTAGTGGTGGACTTAGATGCTTTAACATTGAACAACTCAAAAAATCCCGTATATTTTTTCTTATTTCTTTCACAATTTCTCTATTTATATTTTATTTTTAAATCTTTACTTGCATACATGGTAACTGATAAGCATGCGTCAATTGGATTTCTTCAATCCTAAATTATGAGAAATACTATACTAATTTAGTTTCTAGTTGTTTTTGATTTGCTTTGTTCTTTACGTTTTGATGTATATTTTCGTTGAGTTTGCATTTTTTTTATTTTTTATTTTTAAATTAAGGGTGAATGAAACATACTAACTCAGCAAAATTGTACGTGAAATAAATGTCAGAATTAAAAAAAGCATCCCTTAGAGGATGTCAATGAATGGGTACTCTTTCAAAAAGCTCAACCCCAAAATTTCAAGGTGATGATAGTGCAAATTAATTAGGATAATAATTATATAGGATATCCTTAAACTTAGAATAAGCATATTATGGTGAAAAGGGAATTATGTTAATTAACTAAATAATAAAATGCAAAATTTTATTATTTAGTTAATATTCAGACACTAAATAAAACAAATTAAACTATTCAATCATATAAGATAAAAAAAAAAAAAACTATATGGGTCCTCTGTTGGGCCGACGAATGATTACGTTACCGTATGACAAACTTGGAAAGATAGATACGATAGGCCGAAAAGCAAACTATCCCAAGTTGCTCCTCTCCGGTCGCTTGAACTGTACGGAATCTGCCAAGAATTAACAAAATCCTACACTTTCACGGAAACTCTTTTCTAACCCTTTTGAGTTTCTAGGTCAAGGGAGCTTGTTCACAGTTTAAACAAAAGGAGCCAGAAAAGATCTAGACGTATAAGTAGAAAGGAGAAGAGCTTAATTCGTGGGCTTTCAAAAAGGCAGAGGGGTCTCTACTATTCCTCTTCATGATATTTCTGTTGAGAGTTGGTGACCGTTTGATCAGTTTGGTCTTTTAGAAGATAAAAAGATCGAATTTGAACAGGTTATGGTAAAGGGTGTTGACCAACGCCTTCAAGTTTAAGTCTTTAAGATTAATGTCCCGGTGCATAGAATTCCCTCCACCGGGGTACGTGTGGAACGGTGTGGGTGGCGAGGCGCTTAAAGAACTGATTAAGGTTTGTTTGGCCAACTTAATAGATTTAATTTGTTGTTATCTTTCATGGTATTTGTATTTGGTGATGACAACATCTTCAATGACGAGCGGAATTGGATTCATATTCTTTGTGTGGAGTCGATTATAGTCCTAAGTCATGCTGGTGAGTTGTGCTCATGTGACTGTGCGTTTATATGGAGAAGGAAGAATGCTCAAGTTTATTCTATAGCTGGTTTTATAGGACCATAGGAGGAGTGCAAAAGTATTTGTATGCTGCTCGTTTTGGTTGTTGATAGAACAATTTCATCATTCATAGCAATGTAGTTGCATTTAATCAAGGGAATTTCATCAGAGCGGGCTGCACTGTCATTTGCAATTCAACCCTCTGTAGGGCCACATTCTCTCTAAAATCACAAGCCACCATGCTATTTCTTGCTGTCCAATCCTGTTCTATTGGAGACTTAAAACTTATTGGAAAACTTAAACTCATTGTTATTGCAACTCCCTTCAACTAAGTTAAATCACATTTCAGTTTTAGTCTAGTCATTGGCTTCTGTTATGCTAAGAGTCTCAATCTCTGATGAATTTTTTTTCCCCTTTATGGTTCTTGGTATCTCTTTCTTCTCATGAACTTAAACCATTAGAGCAATGTTTCTTTAGATTATAAACATGAACTAGATAAGGATACTTATTCTGAATAGAATGAAAGCATAATATGTTACTGTTTAATATAAAAAGCAGTCTTTTTCTTTTTTTCCTGTGGGGTTCTCTTTGGGGTTTTCTGAATGATTCTTAATTTTTGAATGGCTTTTGTTCATTGATTGGGTTCGGGAATCAGGAAAATGTTGGCTTTTTCATTGATATAAAATATAGAAAATTCAGTGCAGTTCATTGTGTTAATTGGAGCCAGAACTTTTCTTTTTTAGCTGGGGTTTGCAGCTGGTGGTAGTTCTGATTTTGAAACTTTAAAGATATTTTAAAGGTATTTGGGATCTTCAGTCTCATGGAAACTTAGAAATATTTTCAACTTGTGCCTCTCTAGAATATGTTTTTCTTTCGAGATGCCTTGGTGGTGACATGGTAGACACGTGAGATTCAAAATCTTGTGCTAAAGAGCCTGGAGGTTTGAATTCTCTGCAAGGCATAATGCTGAGAATGCTAACTGAAATAGCAATTCAATTAGAGATCTTGGATCAATTTGCTATAGTCTTATCCTGCTAGGGTAATGAATTTATTAGCATTCTAGTTTATAGAGACAAGTAATGTACTCATGACAATGTTATTGTAGAGATAAACATGGTTTTATTAATTCAAGGAATTGCACTCGTGGAAGCTCTCTACCAGAATTTCTTTATAAATGCACGGTTTCTTTATGTTACGCTCTAACATAAAAAGTTGTCTACAATCTATTTTAGTGTAGAGTTGTTTATGAACCTTTATGTCCTGATTTCGTTGTGCTTTCTAAGCTTCCATGGCATACCGTATGGCCATAGGTTGATTTCATGATTGATGAGCTTAGAAATTTGATGACTTCTAACATGCATTGTTCATTATTCATTGTATTAAGAATTATTGATGAGACTCTAGGTGACATTTATAGGTAACTTCACTAGTAAATTGTAGCTCTATTAAAAGCAATGGTAGAGATGAGATAACTCAGTAATTTGTGTATTGATTGGTCTGAAGTTGGTGATATGGTCACAAAATGTGGATGAGCATCCTAAAATAGGGTTTACTCTTTTTCTAGTTCTTCGTTTAAGCATACACTATGACCTCCATGCTTGCTAAGCTTTTTGTTCATAACATGAATAATTGTTGCACATCATACCATTGATCTTCTTGACTTTAAATTGATAGTGACTAGTTCTAAATTAGGACAATGTTCAGCTTGGGGCATTGCTTGAAATTATGTAGTTTATTGCTGAAATATCAGAGGTGAGTGGGAGAAAACTCAAGAATGAATCTAATTTGCATGTTTATTAAAGGAAGCATCTGTCTTTATTTTTAGATTAGGGAATATGAAGCTATTCCTAATTACATATTTGGAGTTACTAAAGTATGAGAGCTAATGAATTAGCATGATGCTGCTTTTTTCTTTCATATACTAGTTTAGCTGTCTCAAAATGATGGCTTTTCTGTTGTTGTCTATAGCTCAACGGAGAAAGGATAAAGGCTGAGAAGGAAAGGAAGAAGGATAAAAGGAGGAGGAAGGAAGAGACAAAGAAAAGAAGGGATATGCAAAGTCAGAAAAGTAGGCACAAGCACGACAAGAACAAGAGAAGTCGGGAAAAAAGTGACAATCAGAAGAAGAGGAAATATGAAGTCCCAGGGTTGGAAAACAACAGTCTTTCTGAAGAGCTTGGGAAACCCATGATCTCTGACAGTGTATATGACTCTTCTGACAATAGCCAAAATGTTAAAAGGAGAAACGACAGAGCGTCTCCCAAGGACTACCATAACCATGGTATGTATCTTTGCATGTGTCATTCTCTTAGGAAGTTCATTGGCTACTTAGGTTTGCCATCTTTTCTCAGATACTTAAAAGCTTGTCTCCATGTTTTACTGCAGGAAGCATTATTGATTTTCACTTGCTCCTGCAAAAGCATAAGGATCAAGCAGGACAATCCAGCAAACCAGTTTGCTCTACTCCTGGTATGTCCACAACAATTGCCCAGGAAATGGCTTCTGGACCGACCAGAGAGATGTGGCACCCCTCTTCTCAAACTCAGGTTGTCGCTGATGAGAAAGCCGAATCACAATATAGAGCGTTAATTGTGAATTGGATTCCCCATCCCTTACAGATTGAGCACCCTAAGTTTGATGATCAAGAGTGGCTCTTTCAAAGAAGGCAGCACAGAAGTGACATGTTACGAAGAACTAATGCTTACAATGATGACTTCTGTCACTGTCATGGAAGCAATGTCCTTTACCCTTTTGCTCAATATTTGTCCAAGGCTGACATATTTGCTTTGCCATTTGTAACATCATTTTGACACTGCAAATGAATCATTGTATCTACCTAAGAGTGGAAGATAATTTTGTCATCTGTGGTTAGGTTTGTATTCTTTCTGTCAGTCCTGCGGCTGTTGCTAATTAAATTAAAAACAGCCTCACCTGCATTTTGTTATCTAAAGTGATTGCTTGTGGTTGCATTTGTTTTGTGTTTGTGTATATATATATTGTTGCCACGCATCTTTTGACTGCACCCTTGGTATGTAATCGGTAATATCTATTCAAATTTGCAGACAATTATTTCACCTTTTTTTTAGCAAGATATTGTTGGCTATTAAGCATCGCAGATGCTAGCATGTCCAACTTTTACAAAATTCTTAAGTTTGTCTCAAGGTTCAGTGATATTTAGCTGTTCATATTAAATGGGACTACTACATTTTACATTTATAAACCACCTCACAGGCGGGCGCCAACATTTTTTTACATCTATACAATGGTAGTCAAGGGGCAACAAATCATCATTAGCTACTACACAAGACTTTTATCTTCATGTTCAACCTTTCTTCCTTTGAAGTTTACTTGAACAATCACCAATATTGAGTTCAAACAGTTCTCCAAATCCAAGACATATTGTGTCAAACTAAAGCTTGTTAGAAAAGAAGACGAGGCCTAACATGAAAGAGAAGAGCCTATCAGTTTATAGCCAAGTTGACTTGCGTGGAAAGACAATATTAATTAGTCACATTAACTTTAACCTCTTACAAGTAGCAGGCAAGTCATCCTTGGCTACCAAACAAGACTCTTGTCTTCATGTTAGACCTTACTTCCGTGTAAGCTTGTACTGAACCGTCTCCAATGTAGGGTGCAATAATACTATGGCTCTAGGACATATAATGTCTGAAAAGCTTGTTGGTGAAGAAGAGAAGGCTTAACATGAAAGAGAAGAGCCTGTCAGTTTAGCCAATGTGACTTGCGTGGGAACCAAACAAGGTTTCTACACAATATCAATCACTTTTAACTTTTGAACTCTTGGAAGTACCAGGCAAGTCATTCTTGGCTACCAAACAAGACTCTTGTCTTCATGTTAGACCTCTCTTCCTCTTATTAGCTCGAGTTGTGAACTAAACAACCTCCCTACAGATAATATCTCAAAAGCTTGTTGGTGAAGAAGAGAAGGCCTAACATGAAAGAAAAAAAACTTGTCAGTTTAGCCAACGTGACTTGCGAGGAAACCAAATAAAGGTTTTCAAACAATACCAATAATTTTAACCTCTTGTAAGTAGCAGGCAAGTCATCCTTGGCTATCAAACAAGACTCTTATCTTCATGTTAGATCTCTCTTCCTCTTATTAGCTCGAGTTGTGGGCTGAACGACCTCCCTACAGATAATATCTCAAAAGCTTGTTGGTGAAGAAGAGAAGGCCTAACATGAAAGAAAAAAGCTTGTCAGTTTAGCCAGAATGACTTGCGTGGGAATCGAGCAAGGTTAAGTTCTAGACAATGCCGAACACTTTAACCTCTTGCAAGCATATATAGCAGGCAAGTCATTCTTGGCTATCAAACAAAACTTTAATCTTCATGTTAGACCTCACTTCTTCTCAAGTATTCCTGCTCTATTGGGAAGTCTTGGAGTTTCTATTTATAGGCAGTGGAAGAATAGATACAAAGATTCGGGTCACAACTTTTCTCGTATAGTTTTTCTTCTCATCAAGTGCATCATTTTGCTGCGTATAAATGGAATATATTCCTTTTCAGTTGAGGGGACCCTAAACAATGTATTATATTCATGTACTTGCAGCTCAACAATGGAGAAAGAATTTCCACTCGAAGAAAACTCGCGAAGACCTCAATCCGCCACTTGTCACATGGCTCTTTGGTCAAGCTCTTGTAGTGGACAAATGCACTCTACTGATAAAGGTGAGTGTTTTAATGGCCTAAAATCTTGTCAATTTAAAATCATTTCGTTTTTTTTTTCTAAGCCAAAAATAATAATAATAATAATAATAATAAAATCAAGCTAGTTTCGCTTCAGGCTCGTTTGGGGCGGAACTAAGGAGAGTCGGAGAGTGATGGCCTTTTGATTTTGAATTTTTTCTTTAAGATATTTATTTATAGTTAAATATATATATATTTTTTGGCCTAAAAATTAAACTTAATCCATGTTAAAATTAAACTTAACCCCCCATTTACCACAATTTTCCTATAAATATGGCCACTTGAATTGTAAAGAAGAATCAAGTCAATAAGAGCTGCATGTAATCTTTACGGCAATTAAATGCAGTAGATGTAGATTTCAAACCCTGAACCACCTCAAAATTTCTTATATCTTTTTATTTCTCTTTACTTCCACTTTTCCTCTCATCCTCAACTGCCCATGTATGGGCCTCTCTGACCTCCTATTCTTTTTTTTCTTTTTCTTTTTTCTTTTTGTGGGAGATGCCATGATGAAAAATTAAAATAGATGAGTTAAACCCATGCACAAAAAGGTCTACGAATTTGAATTTTGACTCAAGTTGGAGGAAAGACTTTGGTGATAGCTAGAGCTTACAACTTACAAGATCTTAGTCCTGCCCCTTTTTCAATTCCAATCTCAGGGGAACATGATTCTAATGCCAATGTCAATCCAAATTGGATGCCTCCACCTTAAAAGTAGTAGCCCAAAGTGTCCCCAAGGGGTAGCTTAATCGGCTATGGACCACGTCTAATGAAGCAGGTCACTAATTCGAATCTCTCCTCCCCATTCCCTTGTGTGAACATGTTAAAAAAAAAAAAAAAAACCCCAAAGTGTTTGCTTTTCTTCTGCAGATTAACTTTGTGTTTTAGGCTCTCACACTTGTTTGACATATATGAAATACAAGAGGGTTATATATGTGTAATATATAAAGACTTTTTAAAAAAAAAAAAAAAAAAATTGAGCCCTTGATGGTAAATTTTTTTGGGGGTGAACTAAGAGTGCTTCATGCATTTTACATTATTCCCAAAATGCTATTACAATTTTTTGTCTGTTTCTACACCGATTTGAACTAAATTGTGTGGTAGATATGAGATACATGAGGGGTAAGAATAATGAAGTAAAGGGTAAAGTCGACATACCTAGGAACGGAACCGGGATTTCTCATTCGGAAATGCCAAAATACAAATGATGAGTCAAATTTAATTTTGATAAGGGTCAAGCTTAATTTTTAAGCCTAAATTACACACACACACACATATATATATATATTTAATTTTTTTTTAAAAATGAAATAAAATTTTGTATGCTGCTTGTTTTGGTAATTGGTATAAAAGTTCCATCATTCATAGCAGTGTCAATTGATATCAAAGCAATGCTAGATGTGCTTTTTGTAACATTATTTCCAAATTTATAATAGTTTTTTTTTTTATATATATATATATATATAAATACAGGTTTTCTTTATGTTATGTACAAACATAAAAGGTTGTCTACAATCTTTTTAATGTAGAGTTGTTCATTAGCCTTTATATCCTGATTTCATTGTTGCATTTAATCAAGGCGAATTGATAAAATTTGACTCTGAGTGATTTCAGAATGGGCTGCATTGTCTTTTGCAATTCAGCCCTCTGCAGGGCCAAATTCCCTCTAAAATCACAAATCTCCATGCTATTTCTTGCTGTCCATCCTGTTCTATTGGAGACTTATACTTATTGCAGAACTTAGACTCATTGTTATTGCAACTCCCTTGAACTAATTAAGATAAATCACATCTCAGTTTTAGTTTAGTCTAGTCCCAGGCTTCTGTAATGATAAATGTCTCAATCTCTGATGAACTTCTTCCCCCTTTATGGTTCCTAGTAACTCTTACTTCTCATGATCTTAAACCATTAGAGCATTTTTTCTTTAGATTAGAAACATGAACTAGATAATGATACATATTCAAATTTGCAGATAATTATTTCACCATTTTTCAGCACGATCTAGTTGGCTATTAAGCATGACAAGCTCTAGCATATCCAACTTTTACAAAATTCTGAAGTTTGTCTCAAGATTCTGTGACATTAGCTGTTGATAAGTAAAGGGCTGATCCTATCATAATATCACATTCTATGGGACTTTTACATTTTATATCTATAAACCACCTCACAGTCGGGTGCCAACATTGTTTTCCTCAACTGTACAGTAAAAACTACTCATCTGACAAAGTTTAGTTGTAGCCCTCTTTTTTGTTTGCAACAAAAGAAAAATTTTGGAAAGTACAACTAAAGCTAATCAAAGCTGGATGATCTGCTCCATCTTCCTTTCAAGTATTCTTCTGAAGAAAGACTGTTTCTCTGCTCCAGACTACTATATGATGTGGAATCATCGTCAACATCAAGCAGTGCAAGACTCAAATGTAACTCTGCACTAGAATTTGGATAAACCTCATCATCATTATTGTCCTGGCTTTCCAAATCCTTTGGATCACCTTCAACATATTTATCTCCTTTTAGGAGCTTTAGTATCTGGAAAAGAAGGTTAAAGGTTAAATCTTATATTGTCTCAAAAGCTTAAATGGATAGGAAATGATGAATTCATTTAGTTAATACTTTAACTAAAAAAAAAAAAAATCAAGTAGCTTTCACTCTAGTAGTAAAGAGAACTTATATTTGGAGTATTGCTTGATGTATGACATCTAAATAAGAGTATGGCATCTCCAAAATTGCAATGTAATTACCTGGCTCATTTTAGGCCGAAGCCTAGCAGCCCGTGTGATGCAGAGGGCTGCTGCAAGAACCATTCTCTGCAGCTGAACCTCATCATATTTTCCATCCAAGTTTGGATCCAATATGCCTTTTACATCTTCACTCTCTATTATTGGCTTTGCCTGCATTCATTGTGTTAAATGTTATTCATCCACATAACTAATACAAGCAGAAATTCTATATATGGAGGAGGCTCTTACCCACATGACCAAGCTCTCTTGTCCTTTGGGAGTCTCAAAGCTAATTGGTTTTCTTCCTGAAATCAATTCAAGAAGCACTACACCAAAGGCATACACATCAATCTTGTCACTTACTTTCCCATACATGAAATATTCAGGAGCAAGGTAACCAAATGTTCCTAATACATCGCATTGAGTCACAAACGAAGAATTTGTCGGTCCCCAAATTGCAAGCCCAAAGTCAGATAACTGTCACACAACAATAACAATTTGTCAGTTCATACATCTGTTGACAATGTATTATTTTCAATTACCATCTGCATTAGTCTGGTGGAGCAGTACCTGTGGTTCAAGCCCATTGGAGAGAAGAATGTTTGAAGACTTGACGTCTCTATGAATAACAGGCTGAGAACATTCATCATGCAGGTAATTTAGAGCTTCAGCAATCCCAACAGCTATGCTAAATCTCACTTCCCATGATAATATGGATTTATCTTTGCTTTTACCTGCATTGTATATTAGCTGATATAGTATGGTTTTTGGCTAGCAAGTGAAAAAAAGAACAGAAAAAAAAGAGCATAAAATCTCATTCAAGCTTTACCGTGTAGGTTTTCCTCTAAGCTTCCTCTAGGAAAAAAGTCATAAACCGAGATTAGAGCATTATCTTCCATGCAGGCCCCAAGCAAGGCCGTGATGTGTTCGTGCTTTAATGAGGAGATGATATCAACTTCACGTGCGAAATCCTTCCATGCTTCTTTGCTTGATTGCAGAATCTTTACTGCCACTGGCTTGCCATCTGGGAGAATCCCCTTATATACACGGTTACAACCTCCTTTCCCAATCATATTTTCTGTTTCAAAAGGAAAATTTTATGTAGAAAATTAGTCTGAAGGGTGTTAGAATATAGGGTTTCTATATAGGTTTGATAATTTCCTTATCTATATATTTTCCATAGTTAGTTGACTGTAATCAAATCAATTACCTATTTTTATTCTCTTCACCTACCCCAATTTCCTTATAAATAGGGATAATTAGTAATGTAAACATCATCAAAAAGTAAGATCACAATTCACCTCAAAAATAAATAAATAAATAATGTAAGATCACAATTAGCCTCTAGGGCAATTCCTAGTGGTGAAAGTAGGTGTATAATTCCGACCCACCCCCAAATTATTTTGTCCCATTTTCTCTCTCTCTTTCACTATTTTCCATTTTATTACAAGTTTCTACAAAGTGGAAAAGACATATCAATGAGTAATCTGAGGATGAAAGGTAGTGACCTGAGGAGAAATGAGAAGTTGAAGTTTTCAGAACCTCATGACTGAACCATTTGCAAACTGATGAGTCTGTTTTGAGGAGATGCTCCAAACCTTTTGGTAGCTCAAACAATGCAGATACACCTGTTTTAGTACTCTCATCCAAAATGTCATTGATATCTCCTTCAAATGGGCTCTCTTCAATAGTTGAACATTGAGGACTTTGCTGTGGGGAACGATCTGGTAAGCTCATTACCCACTGCACCACAGACATGTTCCTTCCATGTGGGGCTTGTGGAATTGATGAACTAGCTCTGCGGAGTAACGGCCAACCAAGCTGCCTTTGCTCCGAAGGGTCTCCTGCATATAAAGAAGTCGATCTCAAAGAAAGTTGGTTGCTTTTGCAGGCATGGTTGCAAACTTCATCCTTCAAGTCTTCATCAATTGAGTTTTGAACCGCTTTAGAAGGGGATATCTCTGACTCTGCCTCAGAGTCACCAAATTCAGATTGGCATTCTTTGGAAGTGGGAGCTTGTATTACACTAAAATTTGGTTTTGGATCTCCTTTAAGACCTGAAATAATCGAAAACAAATTCATTATATGATATATCTGAATAATCTACAAGATGGGTGTTTGATTAACCAGGGAACAAATATCAAACCTGGTAGTTGGCAATTGGTGAACCTTCTGAAGACAATTTTCCCGTTGTGGATAGCCAAAACATCGGTTGTTGAAGGCAATCTCTTGGTGCAATATTTCGCCATGGAAGCCCAACCCCTGAAAACGATATCTGTTTAGAGTCATCAGAAAAGAATCAAACAAACTAAACCCAATGAAAAGTTGAGGTTCTAGGCTTCTAGCGAGATCTCTCCCTACCCGAGAGCACTTTGCTTGCTTATCCCTACAACTACAGCCACAGCAGCATGGCTCTTTGCTTCTCTCACCAGAACCTTTCTCACTGAACTTCCTGTGAATATCTGACGGCTGAGATCAACCTGAAACATGGTAATCAATCATTGATATTGCAACAAACGAGAAGAAAAAAGAAAAAAGAAAAAAAGAAACTGGAAGCATGACTAACCTTCTTTACACTACATAGGCCTTCATAAACTTCTAAATAACCATCCAACAAGTTCTTGTTTTTTGAAGCCTGATCTGTGTTGATGATAAATCATATTACAGGAAAGAAACAAGAATTTGAATTGAGAAAGCATATGCAAATTAAGATCATATTGCTGTAAAGAAACAAAATTTTTCAAAGGGCATTACCAGAACTTCGACAAACATGAACTGCAACCACGCAATCTCCAGGCTCAGCTACTTTCACAAGAGCCCAGCTGAGCAGGTCTCTGCTATGGCTGTCCATTTGAATGCCAACCAATACATTTTTCTTCACAACAGCCTTTTGTTCCTCCTCAACTGTCATTGTATTTTCTTTCCCTCTAATCAATCTCTTTCAAATTCTCAAAACATCTATAAATTATGTTCCTTCTTGAACTGCGCTGATCACTAATCTTGCCGGTTCTTGAACGGATCATTTCAATCCCTGCAATAAAAAGCTACCATTTTCACTCAAAGCTAGAATAACAACTCTAATGCCCCCATTAGACTATTATAAATGGTGCCAATCAACAGAATACCAGTAAATAAACCAAATCCCTATTAATAAAAAATTCCCAGCAAAAACTTTTAAGTATTCTATCCATGGGTCATACTACATGAAATAACCCACATGATCTTGCACTAAAGATTAAAAATTTACCCAAAAAAAAAGTTATAGCAAACGATAAACATGACTCGACAATAAAATTGTACCTAAAAGGTGCATGTGTTGTGGCCACATGTTGTTGGAGCCAGGCATGTTTTAAATATGAAAAAACCGCCAAACAGCATCAGCCTAGCTACCTAATGCAGCTAAAAATCAAGACCCAGAAAAAACTATTACAATTACAAAAAGACTCTGAATTTAAAAGGAATATTTTTGAAAGATGAGTGCTTTGGTGACGATCAAGCTTATTTAAGCAAATGGTTTTACTCTAAAAAATTCAAAAAATAAAAAAAGGTGATGGGGTTTGGACTTATGGAGAAGAAAGTGTCGGCAAGTTAGTGAATTTCCATGAAGAGTGGGGAAAAATAATGGTGCGCGTACAAAGAGAGAGTAAAACGTGGAGTAATGTTTTATTTAAGCCCGTTGATAACACCGGCAGGTTTCGCGGGAAACTCATGATATCCGGTCATATTCCGTGCACCGAAAGCAGGGGGTTGGAGCTCTCAACCGGCTGTTCCGGGTTGACGAACACGAGGCCGTGCCACATGCCGCAAGCAAGGACAAGGCTTGAGACCAGAAAAAGAGAGAAATTATTATTATTATTGGTTTAAAAAAAAAAAGAAGAAGAAATAAAAGTGCCTTGTGATACACGTTGACTCGTACAATCAGTTTCAAACCGAGACCTTGTCATGCCTTAATAAAAGGTTAATCACATGTGTATTATATAATAAAAGGAGAAATTATAATTATAATTATAATTATTATTATAATTCAATTTCATCTAATACATATCTCGCATTATATAATTATTGAAACATTATCTCACATTTCTTTTTCTTTTTCCTTGAACAAATCATGTAAATGTTATAATTATTGCAAACCAATCTCATTTAATCCCTATGGTATAAAAATGTTACGTTAGTATGTAAAAATAATAAATAAGTTATTACGATCAACTTCTGTACAAAAATCTTGATGGATTCTGGATAGTGTATCAAGTTAGATATAATTATATTATGACACTCACCCATCATAAAAAAATATAAAATATAAAAAATATAATTATGTAAAAAAAAAAAAAAAACTAGATGAAAGTGGTCAAGCCACCCTATTAGTCAAATTGGATTAGTTTGGGCTGCTTGGCCATCCCATTTAGCCAAATGGGGAGTGACTGAACCAACCCATGACCTAGGAGTGGTTTGACAATCCTTTTAATCAACATAGAGACGATCAAACCACTCCATGATCATTTGTAGTTCTCCTTCAAGTATGCTATGAAAATAGTTTCACAATAGAATTTCAAGACGAGTTAAGGGACCTTTTGCAGTTCTTGCCTCTTACAAAGGTTGAGAGATCGATTGTAGTTTGTGTCATTTCTCTCACCTTAAACCGCCAACTACGCCAACTATTTTTCTTGGCATATGTATTAATAATATATAGGGTCGTGAGTCGTGTCAATAATTTGTTCTTATAATCTAACACGCTACACCCATACAAAATATGAATTTAGTGCAAAATCTTTTCACTTGATTTGACTGTGTTTGGTCCCCCTCAATGGGGTTGGTCCAAGTCCAAGAGGTCGCAGGCATCTTTCTTTTAATGGCCGAAAGCGTGCAATAAAACTGAGACGTATCGACTACTGCATGTGACCATGTCACATTTAAAGAATGGTCAATTACTTGCCTAATACATCATCTGAAATTTTGACCAACACAATATTTTTCATGAATGCAAACGTACACTTGGGGCATTTTTAATTTTATTTTTATACTAAGGTTGAAATATGACTGTGATTACAATCTTATAAAGATTTATCCCGAATCTAATAATAGTTTTAAAATACTTAAAAAAGTGTAAAAATGAAAGCGAAGAAGTAAAAGTGTGTGTAGCGTTATTATTATCGAAAAACTATTTAGAGATCAGCATCGAAGCTTAAAAAAAATAAAATAAAATAAAAGGAGACTCTTTTATCAATGTTTTGGCTCTCCAAGAGAATTCACCACCTATTGGCAAATTCTCCTTAAATTTTGGACATTTTCAACCTTTGGTTAGATAGTGGGAAAGACCCTCTCGGGTCCTTTCATCGGGAACCCGACTCTTGCCCAGATTTCAAGAAGTTTTGGCAATGAATGAAAGAGGTGGAAAAACCCTTCAAAAATCATGAGCAGTGCTATAATAATCAGACGAATTGAAAAAAAAAAAAAGAGACAAATATGCCTCCACCAATACCTTTAAGAATTTATAACATGCTGCTTTGTTCTATAAACAAAGGGTGTGTGCCTATATTTCGAATCTAAAAATAATTAAAATGGTTCATGTGGAACACTCATTGCCATAAAACTTGGAATATCTACAATGACGGAGGGAGGGGGGACCGGGGTGGGCCATGGTCCCCCCCAAATAAGGAAAAATAATAATTAGAAGTAAAAAAAAAAAAATGTAAAATTTAGTTATAATTTTAGTCATATGATCCTCTCCCAAAAAAATTTTGGCCCTATTTTTAGATTTTATAGCCATATCCAATAAATTTTTTTAGCCCTATTCTTAATTTTTTGGGTTATATCCATTAAGTCTTTATTTTTACTTTTGGCCCATACTTTCAACTGTTCACTTTTTTTGCCCTTAACTAGTCTTTAGTTTAAAAAACAATAAAATAATTTTTTTTAATAAAAATATTCTAAGGAACAGAAAATTTTTTTTGGCCGGCCCCCTCCCATAAAATTTTCTGGCTCCGTCCCTGAATATCTAGGATCATTAATTTACTTTGTTTACCAATCAGCCCTAACTATCTTCTAGCATTATGGAAGGGCACCGCTTGGGATGGCACCGCTCATGGCGGTCTTCCGCTTTTGAAATTAGGCTTGACCTCTATCACAATTAAGAATAACCTAATCTGTTCATGCTTAACCCTCATGAAAAACCCTAGTTCCGTCCTTAAATGGTTATACATATAGAAGTCGCATGTAAGGGTCATGCATACCTCCAGTACAACACCCAGTTAAAATTTGATAAGTCAATTAATCAATTAACTCTCTAAGAGTAATGGTGTCGCGTATGTACATTTGGCGATTTTGTTTAAAAAACGTACATTTGACCTGTGAAATTACGGCACCAAAGCAAGTTGGAGACAGGTTAATTGGGGGCGCTAGAGCATGTTGGAGACAAGTCCAAACGGTTAGGCTTGGCTCAAAGAGGCACCATTTAGTGTTGCTTTCACTATAGAAACAACTCTATTTTTGAATCCAGACCCTATATTTACAGTATTTTGCCAATAGTCCTTATTCAAACGCCACTACATTGATAGTGATGTTTTTTGAGCTTAAAACGTCATCTTCTATGATCGCTAGAAAACTCAGAAGGATGTTAATGTCAAATGAGATGTATTCTGGAGGCATGTGTAGAAATTATTTGTTAGGAGAATATAGATTGGGTCAAGCATGCCCTACCTCTCTCTTTCTCAATGCAAACATCTTTTTTTCTGGTAAAGTAATCAATAATAATGTCAACCATATGCATAGAGCATCAACTTTAGCAGATATGTACAAATACATAAATTAGAGTGATATAGGCAGTCCCACTGAAAATGGCATCACTTGACTTTTGGATATTTTTTGGTACATCATTGAGGCCCATACAACAATCCCATTATGTGTTATATATTGGAAAAAAAATCCGCTTCTATGATTCGGTAGGTAATCCGAAAATAGAGTCGTTTGTTAAAAAATTTTGTTTTCTCTTCTTAAAACAAAAATATTAATAGACAATCCCGAACACAAAAACACTATTAAAAAATACGAAAACGAAAATCAAGCTCCCAATATTATATTAAGGTGCTTAGTGATAACCAAAGATCAAATGAAACACTTCAATGTCCGAAACAGCAATCTTCATTGCAAAACTAAAATCTGTCACCTTGATGATGATATCAACCTCAATTAGATGTCATTGATAGCATGGCATAGAGACGTGCCATGACAAACATGACAAACTTGAGATTTCAATGCCAATCACGGAAGATCTAAGTACCAAAGGCGAGTTGACTATGTCATATTTAGATAGGCACTGGGTGCAATAGCTCTGATCTAAACCTCCATCGTGACATAGGAGAGGAACCAAAAAAAGAAAAAAAGAAAAAAAGGGGGCTTGCAAACCACCGAACTGGCCAAACCACTCTTTTGACCATTGGGATAGTTCGGCTGTCCTGAAATTTTCTTTAGAATAGCCCAACCACCCCTTTTGGCTATGGTAGTAGTGGTTTGGCCACTCTTAGACCGACCATTGGGATGGTTGGACCATTCCCTTTGACTATAGAAGTGGTTTTGCCACCCTAATTATCATCGTAGTAACTTGCACGCCACGTATTGCCACTCACAATTAATTGCAAAGGTATAATAGAGCCAAAAAAACAAAAAGTGGCTTGCAAGCTACTTGAGTGGCGAACAACCCTTTGGCCAAAGGGGTTGTTCGGATGTCCCCCAAACCAACCTTTGGGAGTGACCCAACCACCTCCTTTGACCATGGTAATGGTGATTCGGCCACTTCCAAATTGGCTAATGGGGTGACCAAACCATCCCCTTTTATCAAATGAGTGAACCTTTGTAAGTGACCCAACCACCTCCTTTGGCCATAGTAATGGTGATTCGACCACTTACAAATTGGCTAATGGGGTGACCAAACCATCCCCTTTTACCAAATGAGTGATTTGGCTACCCCAGGGATCACCTCAAGTCTAAGTGGCTTGCATACCACTTTCATGGCCCAAAGGGTTGTTCGGCCACTCAAGTGGCTTGCAAACCACTTTTTGAACTAGTGCAGAACTTATCAACAACCTCATATTTTCCATGCTTGATCTAGGCTAGAAAGGAATATAAGGGTCTAGGCTATTATTGGATGTAATTTTCCTGAGTTTAATATTCCAATCCAATTTGATTGAAAATTTTGTTCTTTTGTAATTGTTTGGTGTAATTTCTCCCAAAGTGTGAGGGGATTGCATGTCTTCACTCTCTCTTGAGTGCGTTAAGTTTGCTAAGGTATACTCCTTAGCCCTTGTTAATTCTTACCTTATTATGCATCTACTATTTTATTGCAATAGGGGTGCTACATAGCCCAAGATGAACAAGGATGAAGGTGAATTTGAAGTCTGTTTATTACAATAATATTTTCTTTGATAAGTATTTATTACAATAATCTTAAGCAAGAGAACATCATTGAGATTGAAAGATAAGCTCAAAAGTACCCACCCATTTATTCCAAGCAAAGAGATGCTCAAATTACAAAGTTAAAGCCTAACTCAGGCCATTCCTATACCTCAACAAGGCATCATGACAGACAAAATGGCAGGTTTATTTATTTTTAAGTAAAATGGAAGGTTTAATATCGGGAAGAATAGAGAATTGAAGGTTTATAATAGACATATATAGGATCTAGCCCATTGCATACTTTTGGGTCCAGCTCCGAGCGGTTGACTCATATTTGATTTTATCAGCCTTGCACATGTGAGCAATCTCAGGAACAAGTGGATCATCAGGATTTGGGTCAGTAAGCAATGAACATATGGAGAGTAAAACCTGCAAGAATCATTCCTCTATATATCAGTATACTTTTAAATCTTGTTGGTTCAAGCAATTTTAGATGAAGAAGAAATTGAGCAAAGTACACCATAAGAGAACACATCAATAATTGCTTAGCATTTTGCTAGCATGAGTTCAATTTTCCTTTCCATAGGATCTATATATACAAAATAAGGTTAGTTGAGTATTTCAATATCATGTTTAGACAGGAAAAAAGGGGGAAGAATCCGCACGAAACGGATTTTTTGAGGGACATATTGAGAGAAAATTGGATTGTTATTTCTGTTGTCTGTGATGCACTTCTTAGGATGGACTCTTGCCATCAAATTCTATCAAAAATCAAAATAGATGGATTTCAGTTTTTTTTAAGAGTCATTACATCACCTTGGATATGGTGAGTGCAGGGCTCCATTGTTCCTTGAGTATGTCCAAGCATATATTCCCATTACTGTTTATATTTGGATGGAACACCTTGGTTCTGAAGGCAACCTGCAAAGCATATTTATACAGGAGAATATCACAATCTTTTTCCTTTTTTCAAAGCTATGATTAAGATTTTAAGAATTGTAACCATAGTAGAAAGCAATGACTTTTGAGAGGAACATATCAACCTTGAAATGCAGCAAGTAGATGCAAAATATGATATTAGTGAACTTTGCTGTATACCTTTGGGGGTTTGAAAGGATAATCAGGTGGGAAATGGATTGTCACAAGGAAAACTCCACCAGCATAGGGACTGTCATTTGGACCAATGATGGTTGCTTGCCAGTGGAACATATCCTCAGCCACAGGACCTGAAAATGAACCATCAGCAATCACAATCTTTTATTTATTTATTTATTATTATTATTTTATGACGAGGAACCCCAAGACCACTTCATGTACCCATTCCTGTCGGATAAACTTGGGATTCGTGGAAAGCACCTCCTCTACACGGAGAGCGTAATACTCCAACTTTGCCTACGAGCTGACCCCAAAAAATTGTTTGCTTAATGGAAGTTCCACCAAGACCATGGCCCTTACTACTTGAGCCATGGGGTAATCACAAACTTGGGGTTAATATGAACCATCAGCAATCACAATTTTTTATTCAAGAAAAAACTAGCTGTTGTGATTAAATCTCATTTCCAGTTTCATTAGTTTCTCTAACCTGCACTGCATGAAGTTGGTGGATCTCTCTGCAAGTCCTTGAGCTCCTTCAGTATTCTCTTTGATGCCATTCAAGCAATTTCAGAATTATAATTTCTTATATTGGAGTATTGAAAGTATTCAAGAGAGAGAATAGGTCTGCAAAAGAAGGAAAACAATCTATGAGCACACTGCTAAAGGGAAGGTGAGAGGGTGTATTTAATGAGGGAGAGGTGGAAATGAAGATGTCCATCAATCTTTTTGGGCTGATGAAAGTGGGCACAGTATCAATTCCAGAAAAAACAAAAGTTGCAAGCAAAGAATCCTGGGAGCTCTAGAAGAAAGAAGAAAAATCGAACTTGTTAATATTGATTTGATTTCCCATTTTGCTTTAAATTGCTTGCTGTCACCTAATAGGAAATCAATCAGGAGTCTTATCACCGATCCTTCTCTTTCATCTACCTGCTGTCAAGCATATCTTTACAGGTCTTACTTTCTCCCTACCTGTGTATAAGATAAACAAGAGGTAGAATCAGCTAATCTCACATTTAAGACTCTTTATGGAAACTAAAACAAGTGCTATGAAAGTGACCAGTTGGCAATAAGAAAAACCACTTTGACAAATAAAGAAACCATTGATTCTAATTGGAAAGGCAATTATGAAAGACTCACTTTTATTCGATGGCCGAAATTTCGGTGAACGATCCTTGGGGACTCGCATCTCAATCATATTTCTTAGAAAGTTGCTGCTATTTGCAGCTAGCCAGTCAAATACAACCGACTTCCCAAAAGAAAAGATATTCGTGCTTAGCTCGAACAGTTCATTTATGAGAATCTGAGGCCGTATTGAAGTTGACAAATCACCACTAGTTTTGTTTTACAAATCCTACAAAAAGGAAATATTCTGTCCACCATGAAGATGTTGAATCGTTGATAGCCCCCCATCATATTCTTGGGTTTATTTATTTATTTTTTTTCTCCTCAAGGGTCACTTCAAAAGATAGGAGTTCAATATATATAGAGGGTTAACTTTAATATATTTAACCCTGTTTTATTAATATATGAACGCTCCTCCAGATGAAAACTGGCGAGGTTCAGGCTAACTCAGCCGTTGAAATGGTTATATCTATATGCGATTCAATGCAAAACAAGATACATACAAAAAGCTTCTTAGAAGTTAGAAGTGTAAATGAGGTCACGGAACATGGATAATAGCATGTGTACACGAGGAAGCAGTGTAGCTTTTTATAGAGTCCACAAGAAAGCTAAATCTAGCCCAGAGAAACAGAAGACTTGGGCATTTTCACCAAGAAATGTGAATCATTAATATACGGATCAGCATACAGCCAAGAAAGTGACAACGCAGACAGCTTGATGCTTAAAATGAGCTCTCCCTGGTTCTGTCAGTTGAGACTAAACCAAAGCTTGCTTCTTCCTTTAAGGCAATTGTAAGAGATATATCGACGTAAGTAAGAGACTAATGGCCTATATGGCTAATCGGTGACGATATCCTCCAGGAATGATTCTTTTCACAATCACAATATGGAGCAGCCCCTTTGTCTGCTTCTCTTCTTCTTCTTCTTCTGATTTGGTGGCTGGAGAACCACCTTTATGGCCGCATCAAAAACAGCTTTCACATTCTGTAATCAAAAGAAAACAGATCCTGTCAATAATGAGGCTAACATAATTTCCATCTCAAGTTTAAAATGACATGAAAAATTACATACCTGCTGCGTTTTTGAACTACATTCAATGTAAACCGGGGCCCCAATAAGCTTTCTAAGTTCCTCTCCCTTCAAAAAGATGGAAAAAAAAATTGCATCTTTATACCACATGGGCTGATGCCATGATCATGATACCAAATACAAACAATAACATGGGAAAGATAAATGGTAAATGGTAACTCAAACATAGTAGTCACAAACACAGGAAATCAGAAGCATATACCTGGGCTGTTGTGATGGGAACCGCACCAGGGTGATCTGTAATGAACTGTTTATCATCCCGAAGATCTGCAAAAAGCAAATTTAGTTGTTATGAAAAATTATAGGCCCAAAACTTCTATGTAGAAACACTAAAGAAGTGGTAATCAAACAAAATAGATATGATAACCGGCAAATTTTCCACAACAGGCATCTTAGTTGACCAACATTCAGTGTTGGTAAAACAGACCATTTTGTCCACAAGACAAAATCTGGTATCCATGCATGCACGTGTGTGTATGAAATAGAGAGATAGAGGGAGTTAATTATCTATAAGTTGAAGCAAGCTAGTTAACTATGGCTTATCAAGAACTGGTTGAATCATAACTTGAATCCTTATATCAGGAGGTAAATAGGTTACCAGCTGAAAACATACAGGATTTTCTGGAGATTTTGCAGGTAACACATTAGAAAAGATTGGGAAACTATAACCTTCAGAAGTTCCATTAATCATGGTAATCTTCTGTTCTGTAATATAAGCATTTAGAAAACACTAGGGAACCCCAACAAGAACCAGAACCAAGCAGTAACCCCTATTAGGCATTTGCTTTGGCCCAAAGCTTAGCTCAATGTTAACTACAAATCTTTGAGCCAAGGATGTATCATAACTTTCTAAATGGGGGGGGTTTGATAGAATTGGTTGTTGCGTAAGCTGTACAAGGAGAGGATTTCAATCTACAACAGAAGCAACAGGAATGAGCCCCAACACAAGGATGAAAATAAAAATGCATTTGGAGAGTCACCCTTCCAAAACATGTATAAAAGAGAGTGGAGATAAAGAAGAAACACCAACTTCAAAATTTATAAGCAGCACGCGTACAAATAAATACATATAATAACAAACACAAAAATGGAGAGTAAAGAATCTGACCAAGTTTCGTTCCAACAAGTACAATTGGAACACCAGGTGCATAATGCCTCAATTCAGGAATCCACTGAACAGCAAAAGAAAAAAGCACAAAGAATTTATCAGAGATCATTAAGAAGAAAAGGGGGGAGAAAAAAAAAATCCATGCAGTTAACACCACTCTTACTTTCTTTGCAATATTTTCATAACTGGCCTTGCTTATGAGAGAGAATGCAAGCAGGAAGACATCTGCCCCACGATAGCTCAAGGGTCTTAATCTATTATAATCTTCCTGGCCTGTCCCACAAATCTAAAACATCAGAGCCATGACAAGAAACTCAAGGAAATACGAGGAAAAACTATAGGTCTTGAACTTACCGGCAGTATCCCACAAACCTAAATTTACAGTGCTTCCATCCACAACCACATTGGCGCTGAAATTGTCAAAAACAGTTGGCACATAATCCTGTTCCCCATCACATCGTACATGAAAGCAGAAAGTTACAATCAACCCACTTGAAAACCATTCTCATTTATCAACAGAATAACGTTAAAAAAAGAACAGAAAAAAGAAGGGTATAGATGGAGAATCATTATATCACAGATCTTTATATCACGATGACAACTTGACCTTTATATAAGAAAAGTTCTAAGGGAAAGCAAAAAGTTATGCATCTACACATCTTAATATCACAGATCACACAACTATGTGGCTTCGTTAAGGTTTCCTTTACCCCGGAATGAGAAACCAATAAAGGAATGAACAGACCCGAGAAAAGTAAAACCCACAAAACCCCATCCTATGAAAGCAAAACAGCTTTCTTTAAGAATGAACAGTCGAATTGCGAAATTAAACAAGCAAAAGCCCACCCTAGTCAGTTCAAACAGAAATCGAAAAGATTAAGAAACGGAATCAAAGATTCAAAGTTCATGTAAAATATGCGATTCAGAATTACACTTTCTTTTCTGTTCCTTGTATTCCCAGAGAGCAACAAATAGGGGTTAAGGGAAGATAACAAAGTACTAGTCCTAAAACACGGTTTTCTCAGTAATAACTATAAGACTCAATATACAAAAGCATCTCACTTCACCATTAAGCTTTTGGTTGCGCAATTCAAACAGAAAGATAGCATCAAAGAATCCAATTTAACTCAACACAAAGATTTCAGAGTTTCACATCCCTTTCTCTCCCTCATTTTCTCTCAACCCTCAACGACCAGATAGAGAGTTAACAAACGAAACCCCATAAACCAAAATATCTTCTAGTTCTCCACTCAGTTCAGAAAGCACCTTAAAAGCCCATTACAGCAAACTTTATTTCTCCAAGAATCATATACGAAAACAAATTGACCAACCAAACAAAGCCTAAATCTCTCATTCAGAACACAAAATTAGCATCAAAGTTCCAAAGTTCCTCAAAACCCAAATGAAAGTCTAAAGAACAGAGGCAAGAAAACACTATAAATGCCAAAAAGAGCCAATAAAAACCCAAGTGAAGCAAGCATTTTTATACAAGAATCTAGCGCCAAATTACCAGAACCCAAGCACCAACGAACCAAAAAGATACGGAAAAAGTAAAGATTTTGTTCTTTTTTTCAAGTTTCCCACATTTTCTCAGGACCAAACAGAAACGAAACTGAGACTAACCGTAGGGAAAGTGTTGCTGGTGTAGGAGATGAGCATGCAAGTCTTGCCGACCGCACCGTCACCGACTGTGACGCACTTTATGAACCTTGAAGCACTCATTTTTTTTCTCTCTTTTTCAGCCCTTAGCCTTGTTTCTTCAGTAGCTACAAGACCCTATTTTCAGATCAACATGTTATTGCCCTCAAACACACGTTCACTTGGAGAGATTCAGGTACAGCCTACAGGGAGAGAGATGAGAGAGAGAGAGAAAGAGGGAGAGAGGGGTATGGGAAGCTGGGCATAAAAAGCCAGCTCTTGCCAGCTATGCTTTTATGGGACCTCAATTACCAATCCCAGGCCCCAAGTTCCTACCTTTCTTAACTAAGAAATGCCCCCAGGGCCCCACCAACACCAACACCAATTTCTTTTTCTTTTCCCAGTAAAACAAAGAAGAAATTGAACCTCCTTTTTAATGGATTTTATTTTTAATAAAGTGTAAATAAAGTAAGATAATGCAAGGACAAATTTTACTCTAAAAATATAACCTACAGGATTTAATGGAATTTAGAAATTCATTTGTACTCACGAGTGAAGGCTTGATTGGAATGCGTTTGAGGGTTAAAATACTTTTAATACTAAAAATTTGGTTTGAAAAAGGAAAATGTTAAGGGTTCTGTAGATTCTCCTGACGTTCTCCTAACTTTATATAAAGCATGATTTAAGAAAAAATAAAATTGTAGTGGCCTCCATCACCGTTTTTTTAGGTATTAGCACCAAATTTGAGACATTAGCATCAAAATTGAGGCATTAGCATCAAATTTATGATGATCAAATTCATTTTGGGTGATATCATCCCTAAAGGGTTAGGTTAACCTTCCACCTTTAGGTTTTAGTTTTGAATCCAAAAATAAGTTTTAAAACGTTAGAACCTAACAATTAACTCATAAAAATTAATCTGTTAGCAAAAAAATGGTAATCCAATTTTATTTTTTCTTAAATCATATTCTACGTAAGACTGGGAGAATGCCAAGAGAACACTACGGGAAGAACCCCTAGCAAACCCCTTAAAAAAAATACTCATTTAGTAAAAAAATTAAAAATGCTTTTAAATATTCAAAGATAATAAAAATGATATAAATACACTTTTGGTAAAAATTTAAAAATAAAGCTTTTACCTAAAAACTCTTTTTTACTTAAAAGTTTTATTTGTCAAACCAAACATGATCTGATTAGAGAATATTTTTTTTTTTAATTTATGGAATTATTCAAACTATTAGTCTTGAGAGTTGAGAGAAATTACGTTTTGTGTATTTTTCATTAATTAATTAGTGAATGAATTTAAGCATACCAAGAGTATTAATAGAAGATTCATTTATTTCCACGTATCCCAAATATTGTGGTCCAAATTTGATAATATGTTAAAATACAGTTACAAAAAGTGGTTGACAACTAAGATTATGTAGCTTTGATTGTGACATGAAAGACTTCTGGAAGGTGATTTTAATCGTCTCTAATTTTATTATTATTATTATTATTATTATTATTTAATAAATGAGATGAAATAAGAACAGACAAACAGAACAAGAAAAATTACAGGAAAATAAGAAAACAAATACAGAAAATTAATACTGTAATTACTCTTCCTTAAATCTCCATTGTCACCGCCTTTCTTGGTTTCTTTATTGGAAGTCAATCAATGCATGTTTTATTTGGTTAGATGTAGGATGCTTTCGATGCTTATAACGGATCCAAAATGCACATTTAATGGGTTTTGGTTCGTGTTATGTACCTGTGTGTGTAAGACATAAGCTCACGTGTCTCCAATTATATTGATGTGATATTCTCAACTTGACACAGAACACAAGCCATGCTTTATTTAATGTCTATATCGGATCGGTAAAAGTACGTATTGTTTTGAGTTGGCTTCACCAGGAAGCAAAGATAAGAAGATCCATTAGTGGTGATGGTTGGGAATCCTTAGCTTTCATGGGGACCCAATAATGTATAGCAAACCCAGCCACCAATGAAACAAAATACATGATTGAATGAGCAAGCTGATTTGGTTGGGATGGCCCTTGTTTTTTTGAGTTTCTTGACCCATCACATTCAAATCGACTCTTGAACCACCTAAAAATCCTTTTATGAGAAGGGTGGTCGTTAAGAGTGGTTAATTGGTCCATCCACTCAAGGAAATCAGAGTGATTGAATAAATGATGTGTTCTGCTAGTGTGATTGGTTATAGACCTCCTCATCCCAACTCATAATTAAGCAAAAAACAGAAGGGAAAAGAAAATCCAATCTGTGAACAAAACTCCAAAGAAATGAACATGGGTAAGAAGCAAAAGTCAAAAAGATATTGCATGGAATTCTAGGGTGGATAAAGTTTTCTTCCAAATCTATTAACTGTCATTCATTCTTCGAGCACACGATTTCTTACAAATGTTAATCTAATAGACTGAATTAGAGAAATTTGTTTTAACCTAGTTTAAAAAAATACTTTGTCCGGAATAAATTGCTTATATTATTCTCGTATTAACTATTCTAAACCTAGAACTTTTTATAAGAGTCAACTGCCAGCACATTCAAATGCAAACTTAGTGACTACGTTTCCATTGCTTAATCACATAAATTTACCATTTAAAGTCACTTTCATGACTAACAACCATGACCAAACACCTTGTCCAGATCTGATTATTGTATTATGTTAAGTACCTAATAAGACATCATGCATGCAGTAACAAACTGCTAAGGTTTTTGAAGCTTACCTATGATTTAGTAAGAAACACGCTGTCATTAATACTTTATGGAAAAAAAGATTAATAATTTTTAACGACCCTAATCTTCTGATCATGCCAACAATAGAGACGACTAATGTGTTGAATAAAAGCATAAACAAAAGGTAGAGGTCAATACCAACTCCATGTGCATGGATGACCAACCCTCCTCCTACTACCTCTAGATTCCCCCTATCTTTGTATGTGGCACAACAATTCAAGCAGTTAATAAGCCATAATCAAACTCTTTTTTGATTGATTATATGGGAAAATGCCCACAAGACAACCTTTGTTCCTACTGCACCACCACCCATTGACTAGTGGATAATTTGATTTATTTGTCTAAACATTTGTCCTCACTACTCCCTACTTTGGTGGGATGGGATGGGATGTCATGTTACTACCAGCATGTCATCATCTATGACAGCCTACCACCGGGAACCTCATGATTATCATGTTAGATGAACGGAGTTCGGGTGCAATTAATTGCATGTATTGCATAATGTGAGAGAACTTTTATTGTATGCAATTCGGGCAATTAATTGCACCCAATCCAAATCTATGTTAGATATAGGTTTTCTTTTTTCCATAAGAGTGCTACAGGTCATTACACTAAAAGAGTTGTGGAGCCAAGTTGCACAAGTTCTTTCGTAGGCAAAGGTTTACAAGTCCTTTACTTGGGAACAAAGAAAAAGAAAAAAAAAGGGCTCTCCACTAAAGTATTTGATAGATGTATGTAACAAGTTGCAAAGTCTTTGATCTTACAACATACTCCAAGCATTAAATTTGATTCATACATTAAAGGAATGTGAATTCCTTACAGGAAAGAATAGGACAATAAGAATCTTACAGGAGACTGCAACTTTCTCAATTCATTCCCTCACAGGACTAAGCGTTTGTTGTATATATGTAAGGGATATCCATTTTCTAATCAGACTCCATTCTAGAAAAATAATGGATCTTCTGATCGAGTCCTCAGGATAGATATTTCCACCAAATTGCATCTTTTAGGAGCTGCAGTTCACAACCATCAAATATAAATCCATGGTTCTGTGATGCTACCTCCCATAAATGGAATTGCAACCACCAAGGAGTTAGATCTTAACAAAGGACAGTCACAATTCTTCATCTGAACTGACAAAATCTAATTCAATCAACTTTCCTGTATTCTGCGTAATTTTGTCTACCACACCTAGCCCCTGCTGCTCAGTTTTCTTTCTTTTGGCGTCCAGTTGCTGATTCCTCATTACAGATGATTCTGCTTTTATGGTAGATGATTTCCTGGGCAATGATAGACGAACCTTCAATAACATGGAAAGCAAGCACCAATGGCTTGAATATCACAACGATTGATAAAATATTCAATGCATGATTCACCTTTTCTCTGAATTGTTGATGGGTTGCTTTGGCAATATTGGTTCTTTATTTGTATTTTTTGAACCCATTTTCCCTGCAATTAAAAGATAAAAGTTAAAGAGTATCTCAGAAGGAAATCTCATGGAATCACAATGAGCATAAGATAAAATTCCTGCGATCTTAAACCTGTAATTTCAGTGAGAAACCTTATCCCTTGTGAGTTTGCATTTGTAGTCACTTTACCTGCATTACTGTTTATACAAGTACAATAAGCAAACCCATCAGACATCCGTTATAACAGCATGTGCTTTTTTTCACATTAGATCAATAAATCCTATCTATGACAAACCTCAATGCCTTTTTAAGTCCTTCTACAGACAGTAATTTTACTGGCTGCATGGACTTTTTGAAGTTTGTCCTGTCAGCTAAAGGATCAACCATGTAAATCCCTTCCGAGTTGAGAGAATCCCTAAATGCAGTTCCTAGATTCCTGTTAAAGTAACAAACAAGTTGAAGGCACCCACTAAAAGAAACTAAAGACAAATGATGCAAGCATATTCAACTGGCATGTCCTAGCCAACAAAGTTGAATACTGTTAGACATTAATCACCTACCCTCCCTTGAGCTCAGTTCGTGTTGTGAAATATTTCTCTGATGCTTTCTATGGAAAATAAAACAGATGGTAAGTACTTCCATGACAAGAGAAAAAAAGAAAACAGATGGCTAGCTTTAAAAATAAATTGGTCAAATAGATTGAGGCATTGAACAGTTCTGCTTACCGATTTATGATATTTACAATAAATCCCACTGCGTCTGATTTAACACAAAGACTCAAGATATTAGAAAATTCCGTGGGTAAGGAGATATGAAGAGATCAATGGTACAAAATATTATACTAGATAAATATTTCAAGAAAAGAATACAGAACCACATTGATTAATGGAATATGGATGCAGCTGCCAATGGGAAGACAAGTGGCCAAGTTGCAATATACTGAGATAGTGAATTTGCCAGATAGGATGCACATTATAAAATTCCATGAATACATTCATGACATTTCAACCAAGGACCTCTGATGTAAGTTAAAAGAAGGAATCTCTTTCTTTTGTTCATCTTTCACCAATAAAAACATAACATGATTCTCTAATGCACTATAAGATGCTTCTCACAAACTTATGCCCATTACTTTAATTTATCAAGTAAAAGTAGTTCCTAATGTTGCAGGATACCATTTTATTATTTTGCAATTTTCCCAAAATATTCAAAGAAACTGCAAACCAGAAATCCTTTTCTTTTAATCTGACATATGGCTCTATGAAAAGTAACCAGAGAAAGCATACATAATCATCCCAAGAGACCATAAGAAATTCTCCTCTCCAGAGATAGGAGATTCCATTTTTAGTGCTATCTATTCAACATATCTACAGTGTTTTTTGATGGAAAGATCATTCAACTCATAATATTCTCTATATGTTTTATTGGTGAAAAGTAGTTAAGAGAAGCTATTCTAGAACCAACTCATCATGGCAAATGACACATTTCAGGCTGCATATATTGCCTGGCTAAGTTTATTTCCATGGAAAGAGAGATTATTAGTCTGAAACTTTGACAATATCTGACTTGCCAGTGCACCATGTTTAATGAGCTGACCTAAGAAATCAATTCCACTCAAGTACCTCGGAAACTTCCCATGTCCCACATTTTTCTTGTTTATCCTGAAACCACTATGAATTGAAGGAACAAACCAGTAATTTAGTGAAAAATAAGAGTATAAGGCCAACTTAGTCCTAAGATTGCATACCTATCCATGTAACTGCTATCCTGAAGAACCAATCAATTGACTAAGCAAACAACCTTTGGTAAACCAAGCCAACCAAATATCTTGCACATGATTGAGTTCTGCACCAGATTGTGATGATCTTATGACCCCTGATTCTGATATTTAGGTATGCTTTATAAGTTTATCAAATATAATGGATGAGAATATAAGGCAAAATTTTAACAACTATTGAATGAGAACAATAAAGCAGAACCATTATCATTGTTTCACAACAAACAAACAAAAAATTAAAAATAAAATAATCAATTTAATGTGTGAGGGAAGGCCATCAACCTGTGTGCATACTAATACACGAAACAAATGAGCTGGAGCCATATGATGAAACAATTATTGAACTTAGACCACAAGCAACAACACAAATATTTCCCCGACCATTATTAACAAATACAGATGATTTCAGAAAACTCAGTGTATTTTGAGCACAACACCCAAAAGCAAATGTTATGACCATTTTAGTCTATAATACAAGGAGATGTAAGGAGTTCCCCTAACATACTTATTTATGACTAGCGTGCACAGCATCCCATCTTTCCTTTTTCCCTTGCAAACTCCATAATCGGCTGAAGTGCCAATCTTTAAAATTTGACTAGGAGAATACACACTCACAGAAAACCCCGTTCCCTGCAAAAACAAACGGACAATTGTAACATATTGGTGAACCTTAACAAACACAACACTCTTGGTAATGAAAAGCTGATACCATTGCATCCTTGCGTACAGCACAATTGAACAATGCAAAGACTGTTCCAGCCTGCTCCTTCCAGTTCTTCTGATAAGCATCACCAAACAAGAAAAGGGAAACAGTATTTTCATTCAGACACCCAACCTTCCATATACAATAGTTCTTCCCCGTAGAACTGGTTTTTGGAGCCCCCTTCTCGGTCAACACTCCAACAGTTGCCCAACAGCCTGATAGAGTGTCCCCTACCAACAAATTCCTACAGCATACCCGACATCTAAAATCACTACCAACATTCAATTCAAATCAAATTAAGCTTCAAGCAACATTTTGTACTTTTCTTGCCTATAAAAGCAACCCAAAGAAAAATTATCTTCTAAAGCAAGAGAATCACTTCAGAAATCTTAATCATCAATGCATGTGTATACAAAGTGAAGCGAAATTTAATACTTTATAGTTGGTAACCGAACAAATCGAATGTCTGAAAACCGCTCCCTGAGCTCTGCCGGGCTGACCAATTGTTTCCTGAAAAAATACAAATAAATAAACATTAAACTATTTTGAAAACCTCCAAATTGCTATACATTTAATTTTCCACTTTGCAAGTTGCTCAGAGAACTGCAAATAAAATTAAAATGTAATTCTCTCAAATTCCAAAAGAAAACAAAAGAATTGCCTTAGCTAAGCCAAATAACTACCTTACCCAAGTAAAAACACTGTATTAGGCTATACAATCCCAAACAACGAAATTGAAAGGTTTTTAACCTCAACAGCACTACCCTCCCCACCCAAAAGTGATGCTTAATATCTTTCTTTTTCCTTCGATAAGAATAGTATCACTGACCTTATCCGCAAGCCCGAGAATTTCTCAACCTCAGCATCATTGGAAGCCTTGGATTCCTTCAATTTTCCAGCTTTCTGAAACGGCTTGGGCTCGTAATCAAGGCAGTCTTGCACAGCATTTTTGAAGACAGACATGTCCACCTCCCCAGCTCGCCTCTGCGATCCATCATCCGAAAGGTACCCTGAAAATTCAAGGCCATTTGCCACACACCCATAAATTGTTTTCCAAAAAACAGAGACCTAACACACCCACAGACACATATACAGTGCGTATTAGAGAAAACTGAGGGACACCCAGATCTAATTTTGGTCGAACAGAGTGGAAAATTACAATTGCATGAGAAAATTTACAAACTTCGGTGCTGAAATGCTAAAAAAAAGAATACAAAGACATGCCTGGCGAATGAGGTGAAGGAGAACCAGGAGGGGTTTCCAAAACTCTCTCTTGGAGGGAGAGAAGGAGGTCCAGGTCGTCTTGGTGGTTCGACATTGGTGGCTCTCTATCTCCCTGCGCCTCAGTGAGACTGCTATGCGTCGAGAAATGATAAATCCCCGGAGAGTGAGATTTGTTTAGTTTTGTGGAGGGAAAGATGAACATAGCGGAGGGAAACAAAACGAAAACACCCTGACGGCGTCGTTTAAAGGGATTCAATAATCAATACCAACAAAATGCTAATCCTAGGTCTAGGGTTTTCTTTTTTTTTTTTCTTTTATAAAGCTCTTTCTTGTGGAATTACAAAAAATCAAAAACCTTCCAAAGCCTTTAGGTAGACTTTATTAAGTTTTTACTAGTTATTTAAACAAAATATTTGTTAGATAATATTGTGTGGTGAATATCTTATTGAATAATTTAGAAGGTCTACTTTTATCCTACTAATAATGATGTGGCTATTAAAATCACAATTTAATCAAAATCAAATAATGAGCAATCACAAGTCTAATGGTAATTTTAATAATTACATCATTATTAGTAGGACAAAAGTAAGCCTTCTAGAATTACTCTATTTTATCACCTATTTTTATGTATTTCATTTAGACTCATAAATAACTTGAAATAAATAATATTAAAAATTTATGTATATTTTACATGTTATTAAAAATAGACATTTGTCTTCAAGAGGTAGTTCAATCGGCTATGAACCACGCTATATGAAGTGGATATCACAAGTTCGAATCCCCCCCCTTATCCTTGCATGAACATGTCAAAAAAATAGATACTTGTTATTTTTATAAACTGAGTTGAAGGAAGTTCCTTCTTTCAATCTAGTTTGAAAGAAAACTCTGTTCGATAAATAAATATTGTCTATTAGTTTAGATATATTGATATTTTTCATAAAGCAACAAAAAAAAACTATTTGCGTCTTTGTATATTTTATGGATATAAATATAGACAAAGTAGTTACTGACAAAAAGAAAAATGTAACTTATATATATAATCATGACTTATATTGACTTAAATGTAAAAAATAAAAAATAAATATTGACTTAAATGTAATTTTGCATTAAGAATAATGTGATTATAATAAAAGGATTCTCTCCATTTCAAAATCTCCCAATTGACAATAGGTAAATGGAAAGGATCCTTTCCGTTCAACAATAGGGTTCAAATCCAAATTAATTTAGAAAAAATCTTGGCATAACGGAGGAGGGCACACTTATTATGATGATCATTATGAGTAAATTATGGGATTGATTAATCAAAGTAAATCTTGAATTAATTTGCATATTATTCTCTCTCTCTCTCTCTATATATATATATATATTTTGACATGTCCGCACAAAAGGAGGAGGGTTGATTTGAAGTAGTAACCCCTGCTTTATTAGGCGTAGTCCCAACCGATTAAGTTACCTCTTGGGGACATTATTTTCTAGAATTGCACACATAATCAACTTCTTGTGAACTCCCTATAAATAATCACTAGGGCTTCATTCTTGATCAATGTCTTGTCAATTTCATAAGATCTTATTTTTTTCAAAAACCATCATAAAACCCCCATGATGAGAAGGATTGCACTTCTTATCGGTTGTATATATAGCAAAAAGGACCAACAATATTAGGAGTGACCATTTGTGTTCACATGTCAAGTTTAAATTGTATTAAGGCATGAATATAAGACTATATGTGTCAATTTTAACCTAACCCGTTTAATTAATTAAATAGGTAAGACTCCTAAATAATAATCCGCTAATGATGTGTTGAGTTCGTGGATCATGTTAAAAATTGTCAATCACAAATATCACATATCAGGTTTAAGTTGAAGAATAAATATAAGATTATATAAGTCAACCATAAATAAATTAGCCATTAAAACAAAAAAAGAAACAAAAACAAAAGCAAAAAAAAAAAAACTTGCAATTTTGTGTTGGGATTTGCTAACTGATTTCAAATTTGTTAAAGTTTGAAGCAAGTTCGACAATATACCATGGTCCATTGCAATTTACAATTTGCAAAAATTATTAGAATTAGTCAAATTTCTCTTTTTCAAGCGGTTCAACAATCGAGAAGAGTATGCAATATATACTTGTAGTTACCTGAAAGTATAGAAAACAACCGTGATTCCATTGAGCTCTAATCAATTGTAAACCAACTCATGTCAAAGTAGATTTAACAAATAGATTATTGATTAAGAAAACAAAATTTGGCGAATATATCTAAAAAGGACATTTTCCACTAAGTAACCATGATTGTCCAAGAACACAAATTGAAAAAATATTGAATCATTTTAATCCAACATGGTTCAAAGAATAAACGGATTGGTTAGAATATTACAACTTTCGTTAATATTTTAAATCAATTTTTGTTTAATTTCGACCCATCTAAAAGAAAATCCAAGCTCTGTCGACTGCTGCTGTAACTGACATATATTAGAGGTAACATATGCAAAAGTAATAAAACTTATTTCCTTGATGTGCGCACCAAAATTCCGAGTTCTTGTTATGGTTATGGAGTCTGGTTTCTCGTTCAAACCTCCATGAAAGTCCCCCAAGAATAGCAACAAAGACAGTGAAGTAATTAACAAAGATTGAAAAAAAAATATGTATATATTTACTTAATAAAAAGAAACACATGTACACAACTCTACAAAGCAAATGACTACCAAGAGATCAAAACAGACATCCAAAATGGCAAGTCCGAGGTTTCCTCCAAGCCCTTTATATTTTGACCTTTTCATCGTCCTATATCTTTGCCTTTTCATGGAGTTTATGTTTCAGCTTCCGGGTACCTCCTCCACGTAAGAAGGAGGGTTCCCGTATTGGCTCCAAAATTGCTTATTCTTTCATCTTCTTTTTTTTTCATTTTCCTTAGAATTTATATCGTTCTACTAATACCAACAACTGGTATAGGGTTTATAGTTTTGAAAGAGCTTACAATGGCGGTGTCAAGCCGCGTGCTTTTGCTGATCACCATTCTTTCCCTTACGGTCTCTGCCGCGGTTGGCAATGACGGGAATAACTCTCAGGGCGTGACCTACGACGGGAGGTCTTTGATCATCAATGGAAAACGAGAGCTTCTTTTTTCGGGTTCTATCCATTACCCTCGTAGTACCCCGGAGGTAACTTGGATGTTAAGTTATCAAACTTAATCAATTCTCCTATTGACATAGATTGTTATACAAATGTTATATAACTAAAATCAACTTTTTGATCAATACTTTCACGTTCTTTCAATTGTATGAAATTCGTATAACAATCTAAAAAATAGCATATATATTGTTTATTTTTCGGCCTTTTGAATTAATATTTTTCTTGATATATGGTTGAGTTTCAATGGTGGAATTGGGTTGTTTTAGATGTGGCCGGACCTTATCTCAAAGGCTAAACATGGAGGTTTAAATAACATTCAAACCTATGTGTTTTGGAACATTCATGAGCCTGTGCAAGGACAGGTAAAACAAAGTGTTGCAGACAGAAACTGTTCTTGAATTCATTGTCATAATATTTACCTCTATTTGTTTGTCCGACTCTTCAATGATGTTCTGAATTTTTGGCAGTACGACTTTAATGGAAATTACGATTTGGTGAAGTTCATCAAGCTGGTCGGGGAGCAAGGACTGTATGTGACCCTAAGGGTTGGACCATTCATCCAAGCTGAATGGAACCATGGGTGTGTTTTAATGTTTTGATTTCTCTCTCTCTTTCTTTCTTTCTTTCTTTCCTCTTGCATGATTTTCTAGCTGCTATGTTACTTTAACTCTCTCTAAAATTCTGTTGTTTTGAAATGTATACTTCAGAGGGCTTCCATATTGGCTAAGAGAGATCCCTGGCATTGTATTCCGTACCGCTAACACTCCATTCAAGGTACTTAATTAACAACGTGTTAAATCACCATTAGTCCCAATATTGAAAAAATGCTCCGTTTTTATATTGAAGAACAAAACAACTTTTTCCAATAATCTTGTTGCTATTTATTGGTACCTTTTTTTTAGTGTGTCAATGTTTTTAGACCATCCAAAGTGATTGTTAATGGCTTTTCTAGGTTTGGCAATCGATGGATGGAGATTGTAGAATGCCATGGATGAAACCAAACTAAAACTTGCATGTTGATGATCCTTCTTGCAAGATGATTTTTGACTCTCTGTGTTTATCTTTGTCTTCTGTAAACCAATGCTCTGATATCATTGTAGGAATTATAAGGAAATAGAATAGAGATAAGTTGGAAAGATCTTCCTATTGGGGTGGGAATTCATGAGGACAAAGAGAAAGATAATAGTCAAAATAAATTGTGTAAATTCTGTCTAACCCCATATGTATTTATAGAATGCAATGCAACTCTTCACCAAGAGCTGCGTTATTTCTCTTTTACAACCTCTATGGAAGTTACCGCCTTTCATGGAGATGATTAGGTATGGGGATGACCACACATGTAAGATGTGCTGACTTGATATTTCCCATTTGCAGAGCCACATGAAAAAATATGTGAAGATGATTATAAAGAAGATGAAAGACGAGAAACTATTTGCTTCACAAGGAGGCCCCATCATTTTATCACAGGTTTGGTTGTGTTCTAATAATTTTGGCTATATATATAATCATAGGAGATGTTATGATCTTATTAATTTTGATTCTTCATTATCTTATGGCGCAGATTGAAAATGAATACAACCATATCCAACTTGCATATAGAGATTTGGGAAGAAGATATGTTCAGTGGGCAGCAAACATGGCAGTCGGGATGAAAACTGGAGTTCCATGGATCATGTGCAAGCAGAAGGATGCTCCTGATCCAGTGGTGAGTATTGCAAAATCTTTCATGCACTAATTAACCTTTGAGTTCCCAAGAGACACTTTAATTAAATTATCTCTGGAAAGTGCATGTCAAGAAATGAGCAGCAAGAAAAGAAACCAAAGAAGAAGGTCTTATGAGTCTTTCTGATCATCTTAGGACTAAAAGCACACGCTTTGACGTGCAGATCAATACTTGCAATGGAAGGCACTGCGGCGATACTTTCACAGGGCCAAACAAACCCACCAAGCCTTCTTTATGGACTGAAAACTGGACTGCTCAGTGAGTATACCCCTCAGTGATTGTCATTGAACCACTGCTTAGAGTCTGTATCAGATTGTGTTAAAGGGCTTGAGAAATGATTCTAAAAAGCCTTTTCAGAATTTTTCTATAAACAAAAGTTATATTTCTCAATGCAATTCCAAACAGATTCTTAGTGTTAGTGGCCATAAAATGTAGCCACTTAATATGGGGCCATTTAAAGCACCATATTACCGCACAACAAGAAAGGAAGAGAGCATCATAAACAAACTCGCATCGACACACACACAATAGAGAGATAAGTCAAGCTTAAAAGGTTCTAGGTTTGATTTCTATGTTAAATTAAGTAACTGTTTGTTGGCTTCTTAGCGATAGATTGTTAATGCTTTTTGTTAGAAAATTTATCATTTTTTATCCGCTTAACATTTGGAATAATTGGTGATTTAGGATAGTATCAGAGCAAATGTCGGATAAGTGGGGTAAGTGATGATTTAACATTTTCCAATTGCTGTTGTGTAATTACAGGTATAGAGTATTTGGAGACCCTCCATCCCAAAGAGCCGCAGAAGATATTGCCTACTCAGTTGCCCGCTTCTTCTCAAAGAATGGAACTCTGATCAACTACTATATGGTTGGAAGATTACTGGGCCTTCTTCCAATTTTTCTTAAGAGAATCTGTTAATTTACCTGAATGGCTTTTGTTCTTCATCACAAATCACCTTCCTTCATGATTTGCAGTACCATGGTGGGACAAACTTTGGTAGAACAAGTGCTGTCTTCACAACAACTCGCTACTATGACGAAGCTCCTCTTGACGAATATGGTAATGATCATTTCAAGTATCTTTATGACTAAAAAAAAACCTAAGGTTGCTCAAGCATAAAGAAACTTCACACGTTTAATGCAGGTTTGCAGAGGGAACCTAAATGGGGTCACCTTAAGGACTTGCACAGGGCCCTAAATCTATGCAAAAAGGCTCTGCTTTGGGGTGTTCCTAGTGTCCAAAGGTTGGGCAGGGATACTGAGGTAGGTCTCTAAATATAAAGTGAATTTATCCCAAAAGTTTAAGTTGATAAGAATGGAGGCATTGAATCATTTAATTTATATTCTAACATGTTCCCTTACGTATGGATGATTTTAATCATTTAATTTATATTCTAATATCGATCACCATCCACTAATATGTTTAAGGTGTTCTACTATTATGCAGGCTCGACTCTATGAGACGCCTGGAACAAATGTCTGTGCTGCATTTTTGGCCAACAACAACTCAAAAGAGGCAGCAACTGCTAGTTTCAGGGGTGTGGATTATTACCTGCCGCCGCGTTCCATTAGCATTCTCCCTGATTGCAAGACTGTGGTCTTCAATACTCTAACAGTAACTCCTGATCTCTAACATGTCTCTATCTATAGCATAGAAGAAAAAGGAGCTGATTACCTCATATTTGGATGTCTGGCAATGTCTAAGATAGGGATTCTTCTCTTATATAAAAACAGATTGTAGCTCAACATAATGCAAGAAACCTTAAGAGATCAAAGGTTGCAAAGAACCTTGAATGGAAGATGTCCCCAGAAGTCATCCCAACTGTCGAGCAATTGCCAATTGATTCCAGGGAACCAAAGGAGCTCTATAGCCTGCTGAAGGATACCACAGACTATGCATGGTACACCACTAGGTAAGTAACACCTTGTGAGCAGTTCATAACTATTATGACAATACAAATTTTAATAGAAAACGTTATTCATAAATACTTAGAGCTCGTTTGGGACGTGTTAGAGAGTTTAAAAGTACTTTTAGTATCTAAAAAGTTGTGCCAAACAAAAGGTGGCATGTTTGGTAAAAAATCTCAAATGCACTTTTTTGACTTTTTTACTCTAAAAATGGCTAAAAATACTTTTGACTTAAGAACTCTATTTCTCAAACACAATTTCAAATATGCTCTTAGCCAAAAATAAATACTAAACGCATGTTTTACTAAAAAATGACACTTGCCACAGTTTTAGCCAATTCTCTTGAAGGATTCAGCTATATATTAAAAAAATCTGACATGTTCTGCATATAATTACTGCAGCATAGAATTGGACCCCCATGATTTGCCAATGCGGCCTGATATTCTCCCAGTGCTACGCGTTTCAAGTCTTGGCCATGCCTTGCAGGCATTTGTGAATGGCGAATATGTTGGTGAGAATACATAATCCAGGACACACATTCTTGTTAAATATAAAATTTTTCATATATAACTAAATTGTGCTTGTGGTTTTCAGGATCGGCACATGGGAGCCATGACGAGAAGAGCTTTGTCTTTGAGCATGCCGTGAACTTCAAGCCTGGTGTTAATCATATATCACTGCTTGCCATGACAGTGGGACTCCCAGTAAGTAGATCCTACACCTTTTCATTGTTCAACTTTGATGGATCTTAGAAAAGACGCTTACAAGCTGTGTTAAATTTAAGCCGATAGGAAAAGATTCATTTAATCATTTAATTTATATTCTTACAAACTGTTCTTTACCTGTGAAGGATAGCGGAGCCTACATGGAGCACAGGTTTGCCGGTCCTCGTGCTATAACCATCCTAGGTTTGAACACCGGAACTCTCGATCTGACAATGAATGGTTGGGGGCATCAGGTGCCAACAAACTCATAATTACTCCCTAAAAAAAAAAACCTCAAAAATAGCTGACAGGTGATGTAAATTTGAAATGCCCATTTTGCAGGTTGGCCTAACAGGAGAAAAGCTTAAAGTGTACACTCAGTCAGGATCACACAGGGTAGACTGGAAGAAAGCCAAGGGACAAGGACCTGCTCTTACATGGTACAAGGTAATGCTATTATAAATATTTTCCACTGAAGTTGTTAGCAGTCAGCAGTAGAACTAACTGAAAAGGGTGTAAATTGTTGAAAGAAACTTCATTTGGAAAAGCATTTTTATGGATATATATATGTATATACATTCCTGTTTGCAGACATATTTGGATGCTCCTGAAGGGAAAGACCCAGTTGCAATCAGGATGAGAGGTATGGGCAAGGGAATGATTTGGGTGAACGGTAAAAGCATTGGCCGTCACTGGATGTCCTTCCTCTCTCCTCTTGGAAAGCCTTCTCAATCAGAGTAAGTAAATTAAGTTGCTGCTGGTAAAACTACACACACAGGGATGAAAAGCAATCTAAATTTGGAATATTTTTCATTAGGTACCATATCCCAAGATCCTTCATAAAGCCATCAGAAAATCTCATTGTTGTATTGGAGGAGGAGAAAGGGAACCCCAAAGAAATGGACATCCTTCTTGTCAATAGAGACACCATCTGTAGCTTCATAACCGAGTACTATCCACCCCATGTGAGGTCATGGCAAAGGAAGGACAGCAAAATCAGACCTGTTTTGGATGATGTGAAGCCAGCAGCTCATCTCAAATGTCCACACAACAAGGAAATCGTTGCTGTGCAGTTTGCTAGCTTTGGTGATCCTTATGGCGTTTGTGGAAACTACTTTATGGGAAAATGCAATGCTCCCGTTGCCAAGGAGGTTGTTGAACAGGTAAAACATCATGCATGTTTGTTTCCAACATGTAATTACCTTGTTACATAAATCTTATTCAATTCAATGCTAATTATTCTGTTGTTTTGGCTTTGAGCAGCATTGCAAGGGAAAATCTAGCTGTTCAGTTCCAATTGAGAGAGAGCTTTTCATCAAGAACAATGATGCATGTCCGGATATCAAAAAGACACTTGCCATACAAGTGAAGTGTGAGCGCAAGAAGAATTAGAGAATAAATCAAATGGAGTTGAACGAGTGTTTGGAATCACTGGTTTGAACTTTGAACAGTGATGTCAAGTTTATGGTAGTTTCAATGGAAAAGTAGACTTGATCGAGAGTTATTGAGATTCAAATTCATTTTTTTAAGTAGTATATGAGTACTTAAATTCGTGCTTATATTCAACATTTTTTTTGTGTTATCCACTCACAAATATACTAACTGAAATACTCATCCACTGGAGATGCAAGTTTCCTCTCCAAGCAATCTTGTCATATTGTCTTGAAACACTCCATGTTTTTTCAAGCATGTAGTTCTTTCGTCTTTGTATCTGTTACAACTTACGACCCTAAGTATCTTATATGGTGCAAGTACAATTTTAACCATATGTATATAAGTTTTTAGACACCTTCCTTTTGTAAGCCAGTTTTCAAGGATACGTACCCAAAATTTGTATTACGTCCTTTCGGGATGATGAACTCGGGAAAGAGTTGGATGTTTAAGAAGGTAATTTTGGAAGCAAAACCAAATAAAAACTTCTAGGTTCCATTAGATTTCACTTGCCTAATTTACATGTCAAAAAGTTTTTGTAAACAACAAGCAAAAGAAGACTGAATTAAATCCACCACAATGGAGCAGAATAAAGCACTTTAGTGCACTCAAAATATCAAACCATTCATATTATCCTATCGACCGAATGAAAAATAATTGTGGGAAAAAAGGTATTTATTAAAAAGAACAAATTATATAAAACATTAATCAAAAAAGAAAATTTCCAATTCACTTATTGAATATATCCAAAATAAAATAGCATAGAGTCAAAGGAGGCCATAACAATTCCAAATCCATTCTCAAGCCTGACCACTTACAAGGGTAGTGGCATGGGCTACCCATGGTACACATCAGATTAATTCGTGTATATGTTGCTACATGATGACTATATTTTCACAATTATTTAAATGACGCAATATCATGTATGCCGTTAAATATAACAAAATGAAGGAAATACATAACAACATCTCGAACATTTTGTTTAGAGTAATGTTATATACTACACCACTATCTCACTATGCTGATGTAACATTGTCAACCTACTTTTAGATTTTTATTATTATTATATTTAACAATGACTAATCTAAAGTTTGTTAGTCTTGAAAATAAGTAAATAGATTGCTCCTTTTTTTTTTTCAGAAGCATGTACATAAAAAAAATTTAAAAAAAAAAATCTAGGAGGAATTTAAGTCACTATTAGTATTAGGAACACCTATGGGAGGAAAAGAATATAAGAATGCTTCCACTTTGATGGGTAGAAAAAGCCTATTTAGCTAAACTGTGCACTAACCCATTTAGCCATGTGATGAGCTTTGCAAGAAGATCAGTTAGGAATAAGGTTCAAAAGTAGCAGCCAAAGCCTCCTTAGCTATCAAAGAATTATTCGAAGTTAACTCAATAGAATTGTAGGCAATTAATTGAATATTGAGAAGTTATATTTAAGAGACTCTATACGATTATTATACAATTGAGGTAACGTAAAAGTGAAAATTAGTCATTAAATGCAAAGATTCAGGTATGAGTATTTTTACTAATTTCGTTAAATCTTTACCAAAACTTGAATCTTTGCAATTTTTTATTTTTTGAACAAAAATCAATATATGGTATTTTGATAATTTTGACATTCATATGTCAAAATTTAACGGAAAAAACAAACGAAGAGATGACATTACAAAAAATTAAAAATTTGATACACATAATTGAGATATGTTATACTTTGATAAAGGAATTGCAAAGTGACGAAAGTATAGTTAAGTGGAAATTTTCTTTTTAGTATGCCTTGTTGATCCAAATATAATAGCTCGTGATTATCTATGTCATCCTGAACTAGCAAATAGCAATACAGTCAAGAATGACAAATTGAGTTCGAGAAATTCTTCTCTTCCTCAACAAAATTCATGCATCATCTGCACAATATTATTTTTACTAGATGAGTTGCTTCGAACCTCATTGCCAAAAGCGTAGATTCTTCTTCTTTCTTTCTTTTTTTTTTTCTAAGCAAATAACGAAAGTGTTACATAGAGGTCATTCTCATTCTTGATCCAAATAGAAGAGAGAATAAGAGACCAATCGAAAATGCTTCTGAACACAAAGTTGGAAACAGCCCATTGAACCACACAAAGTGCACAATAAAATGCACTACAAATAAAGGAAATAACAATAGAAATAGAAAAAACCAATCCAATCTAGAGATACTAGCAACACAACAAGGACTTCACCAGAGACAGTAGAAGACAAGAGACACGTGATGGCAGTGTGGATAATTTTACCATTATTGAGAGACATCTCTTAGCTACAACAACATAATACAGCAGCAAAACCAATGCGAAAACATATTGAATCTCAGCACAAATACAACAAGACAACAACAAAACTAAAAAAATACACAAAAACAGTAGTATCGGTGGACAGCGGGGCAACGGAGGGCAGTAGGGAGGTGGGAGGAAATTGGCACGTGTAAACCACACACCAACAGTGGACACCGGAAGCTAGAATATGGCTTCAGGAAACCTACTGCGGGGCAGGGAAGGTGGCAGAGTTGAAGAGATCCACCCTCACGCGCAAAGGGATGCTACATAAGTTTGTTTGTATGGGCCATGCGTCTGCAAGTAAGATCTACGTCACATGTTGGCCAAATAAGAACATGTTGGCAGTAGCGGGTAGTACAGGCGCAAGAGCATGTGGGGTGGTGCGTGCAAGCATGTGGCTTCTTGAAGTGGATAGATTTGATTTTAAACCAAATCCAAAGATTTCAAGAATGAAGCAGAATCGAGGTTGTGAACGGTTGGAGGAGGCAATGACCAGACCATCTGTTGAGGAGGAGGGGACGACAGATTGTTGATATAGAATAAATCACCAAAGTCAAGATGGACAAGGCCTCCAATAAGGCAACTGGTATCTCCAAGAAGGCAGTCTAGTCAAACAAGAAAAAAAATGAAGAGAGAAGGAAGTAGGAATTAGAAGGGAGGGACTTAGGTATACTCTCCTCCCATGGCTGCTGGAGAGAAAGGGTAGGGGTTACAAGAGAGAAGAGAGCTTTTTGCACTCTAGGGGAGGTTTTTAATAGAAAGTTGCAATCTAAACACGTAGATCCTTCATCCTTCCCCAACCCCAATTTGTACCCTCTTTGCCCAAAAGAAGAGGTAGGTATTCTACAGAGGAAATACACTTCGGCTCCCAGCCAATAATGAAGGTTTAAATTTGGAGACCAGTTGTTTTGATGGAAAAATTGTTCAGCAACCTTTATTAAATAACTGAAAAATGGCACGACATAGAGCACTTCTTTATTCTTTTCTATTTCAACAAAAAAAATTGAAGCCTTGGATTTCACCATGATGATAGAATTTAGAATCCAAAAGACATGGCTAAGTTCCCCAAAACTAGCAACACCCACCTAGGTATTTTGTGCAGGAAAAATGTGAACAAGAAATTCAATAGAATTAAAAGACATAATAATACTTCAAAATTATTTATTTTTCCTTTTAACATTTCATACCATACATGTATATCCTACCACCAATGAGTTGAACATTTTCTTAAAAAAAAAAATAAAAAAGAACAATTTCCTATTTATTTACAGGCCCTAGCAGCTGCAAAGGTGCTCTCCAAATTCCCTTTACAGCTTCCTGAAAATTTGGCGATCCAACCTGAAAACAGTTTACTGCTATTGTTTATGATACCAATACAAACTTATGGCGAAGTAAAAAATAGGAAAAAAAAATTAATAGAGGAAAGCATTGATGCGGCAGTACTGCAGAAAGAATGGAGGATCCCGGAAGAAAAATGCAAGCAGTAGACGGCAAGAGAGTATAAATGGTTGACCTAACCACAGGCCCTGACAACAAAATTGGAGACAACAGCCACCATGAGAAGATAGGAACTGACCTCGATCATGCAGCTACTGTAGAAAGGCACCTAAAAAGAAGCCATTATTTGACCTTCAACATCAAAATTATCGCAGGCAAGAGAAATCAATGCTGAGATACAATATACATAAAGTCGCTTGGTTAGTCCCAAAAACTCATGACAAATCAAAAGATCCCTGCCCTTCACTGATCGCATAAAGTAGTTTCTTGAACATAATCTCCTGTTTAAGAAGTAATAAAAATGTATTAACAACTGGATAAGAATGAAAGATATATCATTATGAACAATTTTAGTGTATTGTATTGGCCTATTTCATCAACAATAATACCTTTGTAGAGTAAGGAGGAAGCTTCAGGTAGTTTGCACATGTCATGACACTTGGCAAGTCATCATCTGCTGGTTCTGAAAGCCCTGTCCCGTTTGACGCTGCGTTACTTACGGCCGAAGAATGCTGGACAAAAGATATGCAAGCATTAATACTATTAATATGTGCAAGCAATGTGGATATATGTGACAGCCAACAATCTAAGACAAATATTCAAATGCATCAGAATTACAATTTCAACAGACATCATTTAAATCTAATCCACTATGCTGATACCTTTCTCACAATCGTAAGTTTTGGATTCAGTACTGCCAGACCACCAGGTGGAAGCCTAGGTGCACCAGTAACAAACTGGCAGAAGGCCCGCTGCTGCTCTGGTGTGAACTCTCCCAAAATCTCTAGCAACTACATCACAAAAGACACAGTAAGGACCATGTAATAATTTAGTAAAAATTCATTTCCAGAGTATTGAATTGGACCAAATCTAGGATGAGAAGCATACGTTAACTACTGCTGGACTCTTGGCAGTGTATCCATGATCAAATTTTATATGATCAGCAAGTGTATCAGCCTGCAAAAGTTAGAAATTAATGTATAGCCATAGCATTCTACAAAAGAGGTTCCAATCATGTTTCGTAATGCAGAAATAAGAAAACATTACCTCCCATAACTCTCTGCGGCCACAAAGCAAGTAATCCAATTCATGTGGAGTAAAAATAAGTAAAGATGTTACGTCAAAGACCTGATTGTCATGGGGCATAAGAAAAAGTTTTGTTAGCACAGGAATAAGCTTTACAACTCAAATTTCATGCAAAATGCCGAAAAGAAAAGGAGAACATGGCGAAGGGGGTGGAAGCGGGAAGTAGAAAGAAGGCTCAACTTGTTATCAGCCAAGGAAGGGGCAACAAATGAAAACTCCAATCACAAACTACCCTCACAGTTTCCTTGAAACATGACATAGCAATCTTCGGATTACTACCAAATAAAATCAGAATAGAAATTAACCTGATTAAACCCTGCCCTAAATGCTTCCATTTGCCGCATTATTCCAGTTTTGACAGTCGCCTCAACTACCAAGGATATATACTCCTCCAAGTTATAAATATCAACCTATAAATTTGCATTTGTCAGACATATCTTGAATTTAAAAAGAAAAATTTAAAAAAAAAAAAAATCATGAATGACAAAATAAACATAGATATGTTCGAGGTATGTAAGTTGTATACATTTTCATCTCCAGGTTTCAAAATGTATTCCGGATAACCAGGAAGTGTAAAATCAAAGCAGAGATCTTCAATTGGAGCTCCACGAAAACGTAAATCTGCAACTGCATCACTATTATCAGCACTAGTTGATTCTAGATATTGTTTCCGGCAAACAAGGACTTGCAATTCTTGCAAAGTCTTCCCTAACTCGGCATCGTAAGTAATAATATCATGCAAATCAAGCTCCTGCATAAGATTGAATGTCTTGATCAAAATAGAGGTGTAGACACAGTAACATAGCAACATCCAAATTTTAACCAAAAAAAGGGGTTAGTTTTTTCTTGATCTAATAAACTTACTTGACCAAGCACAAGCTTATAAAATGCTGTTGACAGTGGGAGGTCCAATAGCCGTCCATCTTGAAGAGCTTTGGCCATCACACGCCCTACCAACCGGAAGTACTCAATCACTTTAGAGAACTGGCTACTGTCAGAAGTATCAGCACTTGGAGGCCAGGGACGAGGGAACAACCCAAGAGGGGCTTGGACAAGGTCCCCATCAGCATCATTGGGTTTTCCATTTTTATGTTGATCTCCATCAATTTCCATTGGAGGCTTCCCTGAGGAAGAATTTGTTCTCCACATTCCAAGTCCAACCTTTTGCAAATCGTGACTTAGAAGTGTGTAGAATTCAAGGGTGGGACCTAATCCAGTGCCAACTTCACCAAAATATTCTACCTCAAGCACAGCCTTCTGGCTAGAATACATCTCCATTACTTTTGCAGCAGAATCCAAAATGCGGTTTCTAGAGACACGGACCTTCTGGCGCTGCAATCTCCCAACCCTCACCTCTCTTTCATTTGACGATCCATGACCATCAGCACCCTGCTGCTGCTGAAGACGATATAAAGCACGAGATAACCCAAAAGCAGTTGAATAAAAGTACTGTCGCCGGGTCTCAAAGGGAAACAAGAAGGGACATGCTTTCGTCAACTGGTAGCACCATGAAGGAAGACTACCACTGCAGAGTGCAAGTGCATCTTGAATTTGCCGTGCTAATTTGGGAGTAAGTTTGCTGTTAATAAATTCCTCAGAAAGAACCCTGGCACCAGTTGTGCTCAGCTCATCCAGACTCAAGATTTTTCCCTCAGCAAAATTCTCAGAAACTATTTGGGCTCTCAAACGAGGTGCAAGCTGGTTCAAACCCTCTAATACACGCAAAAGTGCCAGTATGTTGAAAGTAGGATTAGATTTTTCCAGATCACAAGGAAGCTCTCCCTGCAAGATACTATCTAGAAGTGATAATCGATTCAACTGGGCATCAGAGTTAGAACCCGAAGAACCAGGTTTGGTCGATTTTGATGTAGTATTAGAACTTGACCCCCCAACAGAAGCCCTATCAGCTTGGCTTTCTGCCCGCTGGTATGTAATAGTGTAAATATCACTCCACAGCCTGCTTCCATCACTAGATATGAGATCATTACCGGCGTACCTCTCATCATCATCCTCATCCAGTACAAGCTGCCGCTGAACGGCCTGATAGATAGTCAAATGCTTATTAAGCTGTTTCCCACCAGCAGTAAAGATTAATTTTGGAGGATCATTCAAACTTCCATATAGAGGGCGCCCTTGCCTATCTCTGCCTCCCCTAAAACCTCTACTATTAGCAGATCCAAGACCAGCCATGGCAGCAGCAGCAAATGACATTGCACCCCTTGAACCATAAGAATTTCCACTTCTAAAATCAGCAGAATCAGAGCCCTTAACTGTAGCAGCTCTGCTACTAGAACCAGAAACTGGATTAGTCTGGCTATCACTTGCTGCTGGAGCAACAAAACTATCCTCAGCTGAGTCACCCAATTTCACATCATGTACTTTGTCAGGCATGCAAACAGGAAGGGAATCATCTCTTAGCACCTGGAAGAAAACAAAGATGATTCCATCAGAAAACATTTTGCAAGTGATCTCAATGATGGACAATATCACGTACAATAGAAGACTACCGTATTCCCCCACCAAACCCCCCTCCCCAAAAAAAAAAAAAAAAAGGAAAAGACAGCTGCAATCATATGAGACAGTGAGAAGCATAAATGCAACTAGGAAAAAAAAAGGTTAGAAAAGCCACATACATCTTCATGGTCATCGTCCTCGTCATCAGAGATATCATCGTCTTCAATCACCAATGCATCATCAATCTCAACAGGAGATATATCCAATTCCTCATCCTGCATGAGATGGTTAAGAATGTCACAGAAGAAATTGCCAATTACAGGAAACATATTATAAAGAAAACAGAAAGAAATATAGAATATTATGAACAGATTTCAAGAGGCACAATACGTCCACAAGTACTAAGTCAGCCTTATTACCAAAACATTACTGATGGAATTAGTCCCTGAAAACATTCAATTCGATAAAATTAGTACCCAACACTACAACCTGAACAAAAGGCCCACATGCGCAAGTGAGAGAGAGAGTAGACCTCAAAGACATTTTATTTGTTCACTATCCCTTATAAGCTTCAAAATATCTATCGATTGGTCTCTGGCTTTACTCAAATCCTAAAGCAAGTATCAATGTACTTACCCCAAAAAAGAGGCAAGGACCATTTCCTAACCTTGCATATCACATTTGTTTCAACCAACCAAAGAAGCAGCATATTGAAACACTCCCATATCCATATCCTATGTTTCATAGGACATCAAAATCTTATAGCAATAGATAAAATATGTTATTAGAGTTCTTGAAACAAGATGCCACTTACATACAATCATGCACTAGAGGAAGACTAAATGCAGAACCTTTTAAAAACAACCAAAAGGTACAGGAGAAAATGACACACCATCCATATTTAAAAGGTTTTGACTTAAAACAAATATAATGCAAATATAAACAAAAGCAACTGTTCAAAATGATACACCCTCCATACTTATCAAAAAAACATTTAAATGATTTACATCATTCTAAAAAACTAGCGTTAAATGCTTTCTCACCTATACCCTCCATATTTAAAAGATCTCGATCTACATAATTCTAAAAACTAACGTTAAATGCTTTCTCACCCATTTTCACTATTAATTTTGGAATAATACCTTTACTTTTAAATTGAACAAGGGGAAAAATACATGAGATACAAGGAATTAGTGGAAAGTGCAAAAAACATTAATTGAATATTTGACAGACATAAAATTTGGGATAACCAGACAATAAAACATGAGCTAACATTAAGGGAGGGGAGATTACTGGGAAGTGCAAAAATAGGTCCCAAATCTGGAAGTTCGAAATTAAAGAAAGAAAAAGATTACATCAATAATCTCTATCCATAAATACAATCATAGCAATATAAATCATTTCAAGTAGGAAGACAAACTTCTCATAATATAGCAATGATAGAGCGTATTTTGATTTCAAGTATCAGGACTGTCACAGTGATACATCAAGGCACTTTTCATCAATGTCTTGTGTAAGATAATTTTGGCCTTTTATGTTTCTACTTTTTCAACTTTTATTCAAAGTCCTTGCATTCAATTCAACTTATTTTAATTTTTCAATTATATATTATGATGCACAAACACAGAGGTCACACTTGCAAACTAATCCTAGGCACAAGGAAGAAAATAGGAAACAGCACTAAGAATCAAGTTAACATAGGCTAAACAAATCAAAAGGCAGTATTTTAAACTTAAGTGTCTCCTATTTTATTTTTTTTGAAAAGTCATGTGTCTTCTATTTATTCTCCTACTAAGTCAGATCAACACGGTTTTGGCAATTTCTAGTCCTAGAATACTAGCAGCATACCTCAGAAGTAGAGTCCCCATTTACAGGTTTCATCTGAGCATCTTTATCCAGCGCTGCCCTTCTACGGGCAGCATTTCTTGTTTGAGGTCCTCTAGCCTCCTCTTGAGCAGGTCTCAAAACAGCTTTACCCTTTCCCTTCGATGAACTTGTGCTTTTCTCTTGTGATGGATCCTTTTTAGATGCATCACCTATATTAACAGATGCTCTGGATCTAGTAGAATGACGACGAGTAGTGGAAGCAGGAGTAGAAGTAGATGGAGAAGAAGCACCAGCTCCTGTAGGTGTAGTTCCAGACTCAGAGTTCCCTGCAGACGGCGTGGACTTCTGACCAGATTCACCTCTCTGAACTCGGGGCCAAAGGAATTCTTCAACAGCTGCCAAACTTGCCAATGGATCAATCAGTACAACATTAGATGAATAGTCGCGGAGAGATTTTTCACCTTGGGCTCTAGAGAGACGCAACTTAAAAGGCTGAGACAATGCACTCAGTCCGGAGGAGAGACGTGCACTTCCACTAGATGACCTAGATGAGTGGCTCAGCACAACAGGGAAACGCTCCAAGGAGGACAAAGCATTTTGAAGCTTCTGAACCAAGATAGTCATAGGAGCTACACTTGCTTCATCAATACTGGAAGGAAGTGCAACAGCAATAAATGACTTGAATCTTCTAAGTGCTTGTTGGCGAAGTTTGGGCAGGTTAGCTTCTGATATTTTCTCCTTAGAAAAGTAGCCACAAGAGAAGTAGTTTAGCAAAGCAGCAATCACACCACTACCAATAAACTCAAAAGTGGATACACCATCTCCTTTGCTTAGTTCTGATAGCATCTCAGATATAACCCCAACCAGATACTCTTCCTTATTCACAGAGTTATCACCCAGGCGAGACCCAGAAGCTTTAGATTTCCCCTTGGCTTTAGTCTTTTGGTCATCAACACTGGCATTCAATTTCATGCAAAGATTCTTTAAATGTAGAAGATCATCTGTAACTCCAACTTCAACAGAACCAGGCTCTGAAGGGAAGTACTTGTCTTTAAAAGCTTTAGCACATGAACTGACTGCCATACGAAGATTGGAATTGACAGAAGGAATTTCCACCGAACTTGGAGGCGATCCAATATTTACAGAACCAGGATTCTTAGATTCTTCTGAAGCACCTCCATCTAGATTCGTGCTTCCACTCCGTCTTCTATAACGCCTAGAGCGTGATGATGTTCCAGGGCCAGACTCAGTTTCCTTCTCAGCAGAAGATGACTGTGCAGGATTTGGATTACCAGCTAAAATAAGTTGATCCACAGCATGTACCACACCTTCTCTAACAAACATCTTGGAGAAAGTCCCAGGAAGCTTTTCCATCAGAATCTCAGCAATTTGAAGGGCAGGAATCAAGACATGTGGATCTTTCCATGCTAGAACACCTGCTAAGAAACTTTGATAGCAAAGCAAAATGATGAAGTGAGAATAAGCAATTTTTGCACACAGTATACTGTGAGCATATGAAGAAATCTTAATCATTTAAAGTTGGATACCTTGATATGTTTGTCACACTCAATAAAGACTGAATCATCTCCGCAGTACTGAAGTACATCAATTTTCCGATCACTGAAAGACATTTGTGACGAACAGGGCCATTCACACTAGAACCATAGATCTGGTTCAAAAATAAACAAACACTATTATTCACTAACTAAACCATTCGTCCAAAAAAAAAAAACAACTATTCACCAACTAAACCAAGTATAAATCAGAAACTAGTTAGGCGCACCAAAAACTTACTTGTATTAGAACGGGAAGGAGATCCATTCCAAATTGCTGAAGAAGTTCAGGCTGATCATTTAATAATTTCTCACGTGCTGAAACCTCGGGAACATTTCCATTTGCGTCTTCCTGTTTCCCAGAACTGCCAGCAGAAGACTTCTTAACAACAGATCCTTTCACAAATAAATTGGAGCTAGATGGGAGGGAGATGGTTCCTTGAGGCAATGGAGGGAGAAGCTCATTTGCAAGGTTGACAATCTCAAAAATCTACATAGTTGATTGAAAATCAGAAAAATTCAAAATCTCAATGTTAAAAAGGTAATTGCAAGGTTCAAAGACTCTGATATAACCCTTCAGTATATTTATGACCAACTAAAATAAAGAATACAACAGAGCATATAAAAAACATTAATATCAGCCAGAAAAACAATAAAGACAAGTTCTGCTACTCAATTTAAATCGTAATGAGTATAAGTCAAGTAGAATTTCTAAAAAGCATAAAAAAAGGCTGAGAATTGCAATCCTTTTTATATACCAATATAGCAATGAAAACAACCCTTTCCAGCTATAATAAGCCACTAAATAACAGCAATACCTGTTCCGCTGGTCTACTTAAAGCAGGTGAAACCGAAGCATTAGTTGATATGCCTGACCCCGCTAAAATATCTTTAAGGATACCACTGATACCCAGGAGAAGCAAAGTTTTGGATCCCAAAGGAGACCCACTTGCACAAGTGGAAAGAAGTCGTATTAAACCCTGCATGCCAAATAAGTCAAAATCGAAACCCTCAAATATACATAAACTCATCTCAATTTAGCTAAAAGTCTTAATTACAAGTAGCAATGATGGCATTCCAATATATATAAGCATCAAATTGCAAGGATTAAATTGCATTTACCGTGTATGTAGGAGCACTGAGAGATGCCTGTCCACCTCCAGAATTGCTGGTGGAAATAAGCGAGGCAGCTTGAGTAACCAGACCATGATTGCAAAGTTCATCTAATTTATCCGGAGATGATGCAAATGCTTCAGCAATTCGAGTCAAACAAACAGAAGCATGCTCCAACACCTACAAACATAACACAATGAAACACAATAAGCAGGAATTATACCCAGAAGGGTAATCCTCAATTCACAAACTATTAAATAACTACCATTACCTTTGAATCGTGATACTGAAGAAGGTTAGTCAAGAGGGGAACAGCTTCCATCACAAAGTCAGCTGCATCTGAAGGGAGTTTCTTGCACATATTTGCAGCCGTAGATAATGCCACTCGCTGGGACAAAAGTACAAGAAAAATGAGAATTACTCAATTGAGATCCAAAATGCAAAATGGGTCCTTCTCTCTCAACCAAAGTAACCAACTTATTGGTTTCAAATTCCAATAATTAAGTTACCTGAACTCCTGTGGAAAAGAAATCTAGATACGAAAGCACAGCCATAAGAGCACCAGCTCGCAAACAGGCAGTCGGGTGTTCCTGAGATATCTTCTTCAAGGCTTGTAGAGACTGTTAAACATCATAACAAGCATAAATATCATAATGCAGCACCTAAGCAATGCTCCATTAGCTTCACATACACAATTTTAAGGGTATAGCTTGTTCACTTCCACTCTAAACTGACATAGTCACAACCAAATCTAATAAAGCGGAATACCCATGCTCCTTAATATAAAATTTCAAATTTATAATGCATTACTTGAGCAATGCTCCATAAGTTTTACATACATGATTCTAAGCTCACAAATTTTTTAGCTTCCACTCTAAAGCAATAACGGTTATAACTATATACAACAAAGCAGGTGAAATTATCAAAATCCCTACTAATCCAAATCAATTCATAGTAGAGGAGAAAAAAAAAAAACACTAACCTGTTCAGCCAAGTCCATATATTCAATTGTAAGCAACCTCGCACAAAAGCAGGAAACCGCGCCGTAATGCACGACTGCGGCGCAGGACGAAGGGAGCACATCACACAGATGCGTGAGCGCCCTCGCGGCTAGGAGCATTATATCAGGATTGCTCTCGTGATTCAGTAACCCAACGAGCACAGGTACGAACGAATCGACGGAAAACGTGCTCAGCGACTCCTCGGTTCCAATCGAAAGCATCTCACAGAGCTGCGTCAGTGCCTCGACCTGCCGCCCTTCCTCCCCGTCGGCCCTCAGCCCAGACAGAATCTTCTTCAGCCGCCCGCTCTGGTGCGAGGCCGAGGACGAGCCCATTGCCGATGATGGCAAAAGATCGTCAAGCCCCGCCCCGAGCTTCCGCAGGAGCCCCTGGAGGGCGCTGCTAGCCGAGGTAAGATTCTGGTGCAGAATTCCAACTCCACCGCCCTCGCTATCGTTGTCATCGTCGTCGCAGCCCGCATCAACGTTCAAACCCAAGCTCCGCTCGTTATCCCTATCCCTTTCTCTATCCCTTTCCCTTTCCCTCTCCCTTTCCCTATCTCTATCCCTAACCCTAATCTCGTGCTCCTTTTCCTTCCCTTTCTCGGAATTGTCTCTGTTATCCGAGTTTCGGCCACGGCGGCGGGACCCAGAGGACTCGGTGGTGGGGTCCATAGGGTGGTCGTTAGCTTTGACAGAGGCTGCAGAGCGGGAGCGAGTGGAGATCAATGAGAGAGCGGCAGAGGAGGCAGATGACGTGGCGGCGGATGAGAGGAGGCGTGCGCGCTTGGAGGAACGGGTGGTGGGACCGGAGGAGGAAGAAGAGGGCGCTGCTGACGTGGCCTCCGCCCGCTTCCGGCTTCGAGTTTCCATACAAAAGCTACCAAACCTTAGGGTTCGACGCTCGCTCCGGCCACCCCTGGGCGGGCGGGGCGATCACGACTCACTCCGAGATCCGCTCCCACGCTGCATCTGCCCGAACCGGATTCTCGAAACGATCGAAGCTCTGCTATCGAATCAGCTATCAGCTGAGCAAACCCCATATTCTTCTTCTTCTTCTTCTTCTTCTTCCAAATGGAAAATGGAATTGGAATTCCAATCAGCCACACAAGAACCAAAGAAACGAACGATTGATGAGAAAATACCGCTTATAATCTATACAATTACGGATTGCATCAACCAATTCTTTCAAAAGGCTTGCGAATTTAGGGTTGAATTACAGAGCGAGAGAGAGAGAGAGAGAGAAAGAGAGTCTTTCCCCAATGAAAACCCTAAAGTGACGAACGAATAAAGGACGGGACGGCCTTTTATATATTTTTAAAAATTTTCTTTTTAATTTTATTTATTTATTTGGTGTGTGTCAGTGTTTGTATGTGTGTGAAAGTAAAATAAATAGATTTTTTTGTCATGTGGGATGGGGATGGGATGGGATGGGATGGGATGGGAGCTTCCCATGGCGGTGAATGCTTCTCCGCATTGTGCGTCTCTTCTAGGGTGAAATGACTTAAAGGGGTCGCCACGTATTCCAATGGGGGTCAGGGCTCTGCTACTTGCGAAGGCTCGACTCCCCTTCTGAGCTTTTCTGATACCAAAAGGGCCAAAATCCTAACCCATTTCCTTTTTTTGGTACTCTTGGGCCTCCCCATCCGCTTTCGGCCCTATAAATTAGAATTTTGTGACCCCCCAATTCCACCTTTATCATATATATATATATATATATATGGCTTTATTTTATGACTTGCGAATTCGAATTGAGATCTTCTGTTATTAGACCTTGAACAATCTAAAAAATGGTTGCAGAGCTCATATGCTCTAAAGCATATAGGTCTAAAACAAGTGAGCGTCGCAGCCTTTCTACGAACCAACGACTAGTTGCTTTGAAATGTATGTTATAAATTTGGATTAACATCCAATGACATCCTAAACCAATAGAAATGTGTGTAATGTAAATGCTACTTCTTAAGGGTTTGATTTAGATCCAATTTTTAAGTGAAATGATTACTGTTTGCTAGTTGCCATTATAACACATAAAGCATATATATATATTTGCCAAGGGTTGTAACCATAAAACTATTGCAGACACACCAAACAAAGGATTTTGAGTTTTGAGTTTTGAGTTTTAGTGTTGCTGGATTGTGAAGGAAGAGAACACTATTGAGGCTAGCTAGAGACTCGTGTTGGTATTTTTGTTGGTGAAAGTTAGCTGGTCATAATCAATAGATTGTTGACTAATAATAGTTACTTTTCCTTCTCTTAAAGATTGATAGAATAGGGATTTGTCCAACTTGGTGCATAATCAATACCATAAGATGTATAATATGCCTTGAAAGATTGCTAACTTGGTGCATAAAATGACAACCAAATAAAGCCTAAAAGTAGGCTAGTTGGAGTCCATTTGTGTATTGTTTGGCATTCCCACTAATTGGGTATGTTAAATTACGACTTTTTTCTCATGGGGGAAGAAATAGAAAAATGGTATATTATAGCATTTAATTAATATTTTAACAGTCTCATTTAATACGTAAACCTAAACAAATGTAATATTTAACTTAAATGATAAATGAATGGTGAAGACAAAATTCAAACGATCTCTACATTGTATATTGTATTTAAATCATCAATTGTTCTAAAAGTTTAAAGTGTGATTGAGTGTGATTAAGTGTCTTAACCCTCCTTAATTACCAATCATATAGGCTTTTAAATATTCAAACTACCATTCATGTACATGTTTGTCCTCACGAACTACCACTTGTCAAACTCAATCCCTTCAATTATCAATTGTTGGCGAAAATAACTATTTTGGTAGTTTAGTGTGTTAAATAAGACGGAAAACGCATGCATGACACTCGTATGCTCGGTTTTAATATAAAATTATGAAAATAACCTTCATTTAAAAACTAAATTTACATAAATACCCTCAGTTTTTTTTAAAAGGAAATATAAAATAAATCCTAAAATTCAATAACAAAATAAAAATAAAAATAAAAATGAGGTGATCAGCCATCATCTAACACCAAGTGGACCAAGTGGTAGTTGGGTCATTTGCTGATTGTATGAAGGTTGGTCTGCAGTGCACCCCATGACCACCTGTATTTCTTTTGAGTTTTTTTAACAGTTTTTAATTTTTTTATTTGAGTGTATTTTCGCGATTTCATGGGAAAAGATTACATGAATCTCACTTCTTCTTTTTCCTGTCTGATTTGATGAGTTGGCCTAAGTCCTAACAAAATGTTTTTTTTTTTTTTTTTTTTTTTCTAATTGAATTAAGAAAAATGTTATAAAGGAGGATCCTTCCCATTCTTGATCTCAAAGGAAGAGAGAATGGGCAACCCTAAAAAGAAAGGAAAATGTTAGGTTTACAAACACATTTTACAAAAAAAAATTTACAAACTGATGTGGCATAATATGATTAAGTTTCTCAAAATTTGAATTTATCTCATATCTAATCATGTTGTGGCACATCAGTTTGTAAAAGTTTTTTTTGTAAAATATATTTGTAAACCTAGCATTCCTCAAAAAGAAGATGAGATAGACTTCCCAACAACAAACCTAAAACAAACTAAAACAATGTTGAAATAATTACAAATTGTATGAAATATGTCAAACAAATGATCCTGGTCCTATTAAAGGGCCGCACAAAGTGGTTATAGAAGTAAAATGAGCACAGATTAAGGCAAACCTATTTGAGCCTCACTTGAAACCAACAACATCCATTGGAAGAAGGATGAAGCCGAAGATCCACTATCAAAGTCCAAATCAATGACTGTAGAAGAGAGATGTACTAACACAAATTCGGTTACAAAAGTATTTGTACCTAAATTTAACCAATATAGCATAAAGAGACAATAATCCATAACAAAAAAAAACAAAAGAAATAAGCAAAACACAGCAAAACAACTAGCAAGAATCAGTAGCAGCCGGGGCATAGAAGACAAAGCTCATTGGATGGCACGTGGGAGACACTCTGGTGAATGTGATCCACGCTCCTATGAGTGGGGCCCATGTGCCAACGCGTGGTGGACAAAACAGTGCAAGGAGGGCAATGACAGGGAAGCCGAGATGAAGGCGAGCACAGCAGAGTGTGTGGGTGGAAGAAGTTGGTGGATAGCATAGATCTATTTAAAAAAAAAAAAAAAAAAAAAAAACACCAACTGTAACATCCCACCCCAATGACACACAATAATGTTCGCTTTTGGCTCTCCTAAACCAGACTTCCCAGGAGGTCACCCATCCTGGTACTATTCTCGCAGAAGCACACTTAACTATGGAGTTCTGATGGGATCATTACCATCACGACTTTAAAACGCGTTGTTTGGGATCGTAAATACAAAGAGAACATAAAGAGCCCTCCCACAACAATATTGTCCTCTTTGGCGTCTACCAGGATTTGACCTTGCGACCTTCTGGCATCCCTCAAGGCTTTGTTCCTTCCTAGCGTACATTGCCTAGTTACTAGGTGAAATTGTGCTTTATAATGAATTTTAAAAACTCTAAATTGACTAGTACTTTTGGGGTGATAGCAGATGTGGTTGGTGCTTTTCCTCTGGTCATTACACCAACAGCTTCAGGAAAAGGACAAGCAGCACAACAATGAGCATGGTTGATGGTGATGGAGTGACGGAAACTGAGCGAAGGGAATGGAAACAATCGGAGCTTATGGTCTTGTCGGGATTTAACTCAGGAAGAACTTTTTTTAAAAAAAAGGCAAAGAACTTGACAGAAAACAAAAAGAAGAAAGAAAGAGAGGAAAAAGATCAATTCCTCCTCCCCTAGAAATCCTCATGAGAAAGTGGAAAACCCTCGTGAGGAGGTTGGAAACCTCTCAGAGGAGGTGGATTTATAGAGAGAAGGTAAAACCTCCCTCTAGATGTAGTTTAAGGGCATTAAGTGTGACAAGTAGTAGTTCGTGGAGCAAATACGTAAATGGGTGGTAATTGATAAGGTAAATGACTATAGTGTAATTAACTCATTAGGCATCGTTTGGTATGCATAATAAATACTCTGCTAGGAGAATAATAATTATTATTGGGAATAGAAGAAGGTGTAATATAATAGTTATTTTTATGATTTAATTTGGTAAAAATACGTATAATCTAATTGGAATTGAACTAAAATTACAAAAGAAACCCACATTATTTCTTCTTTAAAAAAAAAAAACATATAAACCTATGTATTCTCAATGGGTAGCCGACTACCCCTGATGCACACCATTCTTGTTGGCATCAGGGGTGGCCAAGACAACACATGGAGCCTCGGGAGTTGCCTTGGCAACCCCTAAATGTACTAGGGTGTAACCCTACAATGGGTGACTGACCATCCACTGAAATCAACATTTTCAACATTTTTTTAAGAAAGTTTGAAAAAAAAAAAATAATGAGTTTTTTTTTTTGGAAAACATTGTATTTCTCAAGAAATAGATATTCCTCTCAAGTTTTGGGGGTGGGGTGGGAGTATTAATCTTGTAATTATTCCCAATAAATAGTTACGCCTATTCCTACAAATACGTTATTACAAAATAAAAGAATTGTGACATTTCATTACAATGAGTCTATTTCGTGATTCAAACTGAGCATAAATTTTTTAAGCGGGCTTTGGCGTCTCACCCATGTATTCTTGTACAAGTGATGGTTGCTCAACAAAAAACTCTACAACTCAAAATCAACCCATAAAAAATGTCGAAGTTTATTTTTCTAAATTGAGTTCGAAAGATTTTATCCAATCAAAACTATAAATTTTTCTTGTACCTAGAGGCTAGAGCACATGTTTATATTAAAAGTATGTGTTTTTCATGTACTAAAAAATATATAATAATTTTATAAACTGAATTGAAAAAAATTAGTCTAACTCAACTGAAAGAAAAACTCCGCCCCATGAAAAATCCAAAACCAAAACACAAACAACAAAGTAGAAACATGTCTTGTTCAGCTGGTGCCACCTCACTATAGCACGTGTTAGATGTTAAATATCTCAAGCATTTATTTTTATTTTTATTTTTCTTTCTAATTGGTCTCGAATCAGGTGTTGATATATTCAGCACGTTGACCTTGCTTTCCCCCAAAAATCTTATCTTTTGTCCTCTCAAAGTCTCGATCCAAATGATTGAAAATTCCTCCCTAAAGTTGAATTTTAAATATACATATATTGACCAACAATGACTCCAGCCGATAACGACTTCGGTGTGGGATTAAGCTCTAGGCAACTGTCGGTACATATTAGATGTAATTTACAAGTTAAGCATACAATACTATAAAAAGTGTCATTGTGAGGTTCACATGTCCAAGCAAATGTTTGAACAATTTGAGATCAAATTGTGTATATGGAGCCAAAAAGATAATTGAGTAAGACAAATTTCATTTGGAAACGTTAAAGCATTTACATTTGACTTAACAAAATAGAATTTTTGCTATTTTGTTGAGCCAAATGCGTCCTCCTCCCCCAAAAAAGGAAAAAAAAAAGGCATTTCATCTTACTCAATAAAGTGGTCATCAAAATGTTGAGCAGCTATAGTGCTCAACAAGTTTGCTTAGCATTGTAACTCTACAATGTATATCATATATTAATAAAAAATTCATTATTTTATCTCTTCTCTAATAAAAAAAACCTATTTTATTATCTCTCTTATACAAAATGAAGGATCTTGCTTTCATGCTATTATTTTAATAATAGCATGTATGTTATAATTTAAGCAACGGCGAATATTGAATATATTAAAATCTCTCTTAATTTTCTCTTTCGTATTAAAAGCTTCTAAATGTAAGGAAACTTTGAGATTAAATCTGTAACGACCTAGATTTTAAAACTCTTATTAAAATAATATTAAATATATTAAAATGATAATAAATAAATTAGAGTAATGATATATGAATTAACGATATTAAATAATTATTTAGTATTAAGGATATATATTACATTGATTGTTGACCTCTTTTGAGTATCACTTTAATTCTCAAATTTAGCTTCATAAGTATGCTTATGGGCATAGTTAAACCAAATTTAGTGAATACATTATTTATATTAATGTTTGGTAAAGTCAAAAATTAATTTGAATCATTTTAGTCTTTTTTTGCCTAAAAAGTTGTGTCTTAATTTTCATACTGTTTAATAGAGATTAAAACTACTAAGGAAAAGTATCAAGGCTAATTACTTTTGTTGAAAGCTTGAAGTTTTCTATTAATGAGGTTTATTAGAAATATCATGATCATTTAATAAGGCAAGTGGCCAAGTAGGAATGCAAGTAGTTAAAATCTAATTGAGTTGAAAACTTTGTACGGGCCAAAGACAAAGTCAAACAAACTCGGATAAAGTTGAACAAAAAATATAAAATGTTTGTTTCAGAGTCCTCTATCTGCCCTCAAAATTTCATGTCAATCAGAGTACGTTTGGATATCAAAAAATAGATCAGAGTACATTACCCTCATTTTAGACGAAAATGCTAAAGTGGATTAGGTTTATTCTTTTGGTTGAATACATCTCAACCCTTGAATCAAAAGTATGAAAATGAATCATAGATATTCATTCTCTTATAGATAGAATCTTATATTTAACTCTTAGATCAAAAGTGTGAAGATGAATCATAATCATTCATTATCTCTTATAAATAAAAGCCTAAGTAAATTCATTTTTTACTTGAACTCTTTTACATTCTTAGTAAGTAAATATAGCATGTTCCTCCTTTTATACTATTTCTTAGCTCTAAGTCAAAAACCATATGGCCTAAATCTTTTTTATAGTGTTTAAGTGTTCTTATTTTTCTAAACTAACTACCTAGAAAAGATTTGGTAGAATTCTACTTCAAGGTTTATTAGGTGAGTATTTCTTGTGTAAATATAATGATTCATTGCTTGTATTATTTGTTCTCATTTAATTGTTTAAGACCCAATAAACTTATGATGAAAAATAGAGTAATGGATACAAATGAATTAATGATAATGAGTTTATGGACAAATTGATTAAAGGCTTATGATATTATCTATATTTATTACATATATTATTTTACAGCTTTTACATTTAGTCATTTCTCTTATTATCATTTAAATTTCAATTCATATTTTTGACGGTACAGATCATTGGTTTCATCCTCAAAATATAAATTCAGTATTTATATTTAGTCATTTTTTTATTGTCATTTAAATTTTAGTTCATATTTTTTGCGGTACGAACTATTGGTCTCATCCCCAAAATTTGAATTCAGTATTTATATTCAGTCATTTCTTTTATTGTCATTTAAATTTTAATTCATATTTTTTGCGATATGAACCATCGGTCTCATCCCCAAAATATGAGTCATGCTTTATATATATTATTTATAATACTAATTTTATTCATTTAAATTTTAGTTCATATTTTTGCGGTACAAACCATTGGTCTCATCCCCGAAATTTGAATTCAGTATTTCTATTCGGTCATTTCTTTTATTGTCATTTAAATTTTAATTCATATTTTTTGCAGTACAGATCATCGGTCTCATCCCTGAAATATGAGTCATACTTTATATATATTATTTATAATACTAGTTTTTATTTAGTGATATTGGCCATCAACCTTGTCACAAAATACGAATTTAGGTATAAAACTATGTATAAGTAACTATCTCATATTTATATGATAAAACGAGTTAGTAAAGATGAAGTGACAAATAATAAATAAATATAAAAAGATGAAGGTCCTTAAACAATAATATTATTTGATAATAAACTAATATGTAAATATTGTTTATATGTATGTATATATTTATATGCAAAAGTAGAGCAAAATTCTACACTAAGAAGTATAAGTATGGATGTACTTACTGAGTATTAACTTTGTTTTATTGTCATACTAATTCTTATTTTGTCTTATTGATATAATTTTGCATGATAACTATTGCATAATGTGTCTTATAATATGAGCCGATAAGATAGCCAGCTTAAGAACAAGCTGGGTGGATTACCGCGAGAAACTCTTTATTTCAGTGGATAGAAGTATATAACCGTCTAACAGACTTAATATATAACTAATCTGGGACGGTGTAGCCGCCAACACCAAACAGGTAAAACTTTAAAGTGTGAGAGACATAACGGATATAAACGAACTGAGAGGTATGAAGAAATATTATCATAAAACACAAACTAATATGTCATTACGCTGCATTCGCATCTCATGTATCATTATATATTTTATTCCTTAATGTTACTTTGTTTCAAACTAGTATTTTAGTCTTTATTTATAGGAAAATAGATTACTCACTTGTTTGTCTATGTAAACATGATAACGTCATATTTACATATACCTTGATACAAGAATAGAGAGTGAGGACGATAGTCCTTTTATTGATTTTGATGGTTGATAAATCATTTGTTACAAGATTGATGCTTACTCTATGAAGCAAGTCTAATTTATGTTAATCGCTTTTATTACATATTATGATATGTGTGAACTTAACAAATATTACTATATTAATTTGGTACTGTCTATGGCATATATTTGGTACACCTAGTGTGTACATATGTTGTAATGAAATCATATTTCTATTTTTATTAAATAATATATCACCTCAAAGTATTTCAGTTAACTCAATGGTGTTGTGCAAGTTATTCCTACGCCATAGAAAAAGAAAAAAATATATACATATTCCGCTATAAATTTGTATTTATAAAGTTGCATGACTTCGATATTTATTAGTTTGAATATCGGGGCATTACAAAATCTTAATCATTGCTTAAATTACAGTATATATATTGTTATTTTAATAACAACATGTAAGCTGGATTCTAAAATGAAAAATCAGCCCTCTTTTTCTCCCTCTTTCTTTCAGCATTATTTAATGAGCTATGATACAACTACAATATAAAATCAACAAATATCTAATTTCTCTCCTACATGTCATTTAAAAAAAAAATGAAAACAAAAAAGAAAAAAGAAAAATTGAAACACTCAATTTTTATTTTTTTTTAAATGACCCATAGGTGAGAAGTTGAGTATTTATTAGTTTTATGTCGGGATCACGCCTAATGAAGTTCGGTCACTAGTTCGAATCCCTCCTCCCCATCATGTACGGACATGTCCAAAAAAAAAAAAAACTTGTTATTAAACGCTTCATTTTTTTTCTTAAATATGACCATTAAAAAATGATAAAGTTTAAAAAATATAATTGTTAAATAAAAAATATTTAAATAGAATAGTAAAAGTAAATAGAAAAAGTGATATTTTTACTTTGAAAATATTTAAAATAAAAAAGTGATATTTTGATTAAATTTAGCTTGTAATAAAAAGTAATTAAAAGTGAAAATTTATTTATTCACTTTATCTTGACTATTTAGATGCACATAAATTTTTAATAAGATTTATTATAACTTTATCATGACTATTAAAAAAATATGTGTATCTCACATATTAAGGGACACATGTCACTTTTATAGATCAGGTTGAAGAAAATTTATCCAATCCAGTTTGGAGGAAAACTTTGTCCTTTCTCATGAGAGAAGAAATAGAAAAATGATATATTATAGCATTTAATTAATATTTTAACAGTCTCATTCAATACGTAAACCTAAACAAATTTAATATTTCACTGAAATGATAGATGAATGGTGAAGACAAAATTCAAACAATCTCTTCATTGCATATTGTATTTAAATCACCAATTGTTTCAAAAGTTTAAAATGTGATTGAGTGCCTAAAATTAGTTTTGGGTTATTTGTGCTTAACCCTCCTTAATTACCAATCATATAGGCTTTCAAATATTCAAACTACCATTCATTTACATGTTTGTCCTCACGAACTATCACTCATCAAATTTAACACCTTCAATTATCAATTGTTGGCGAAAAAAGCTATTTTGGTAGTTTAGCGTGTTAAATAAGACGGAAAAATGCATGCATGATGCTCGTATGCTCTTTTTAATGTAAAATGACGAAAATAACCTTCATTAAAAAACTAAATTTACATAAATACCCTCATAGTTAAAAAATAATAATAAATATAAAATAAATCCTAAAATTCAATAACAAAATTTTTTTTTTTAAAAAAAAATGAGGTGATCAGCCCATCATCTAACGCCAAGTGGTAGTTGGGTCATTTGCTGATTGTATGAAGGTTGATCTGTAGTGCACCCCATGTCCACCTGTATTTCTTTTGAGTTTTTTTTAATAGTTTTTAATTTTTTTTATTTGAGTGTATTTTCGCGATTTCATAGGAAAAGATTATATGAATCTCACTTCTTTTTCCTGTCTGATTTGATGAGTTGGCCTAAGTCCTAATAAAATGTTTTTTTCTTTCTTTTTGCCAAGAAAATGCAGTTTAAAGGGATTTTTTTTTTTTTTCTAATTGAATTAAGAAAATGTTATAAAAGAGGATCCTTCCATTCTTAATCACAAAGGAAGAGAGAATGGACAATCCTAACAAAGAAAGGAAAATGAAAGTTTTACAAACACATTTTACAAAGAAAAAAAAATTACAAACTGATGTGGCATAACATAATTAAGTTTCTCAAAATTTGAATTTATCTCATATCCAATCATGTTGTGGCATACCAGTTTGTAAAATTTTTTTTTTGTAAAATGTACTTGTAAGCCTAGCATTCCTCAAAAAGAAGATGAGATAGGCTTCCCAACAACAAACCCAAAACAAACTAAAACAATGTTGAAATCATTACAAATTGTAGGAAATATGTCAAACAAATGACCTGGTCCTATTAAAGGGCTGCACAAAGTGGTTATAGAAGTAAAATGGAACAGATTAAGGCAAACCTATTTGAGCCCCACTTGGAACCAACAATATCCACTGGAAGAAGGATAAAGCCGAAGATCCACAGTCAAAGTCCAAATTAAGGATCGTAGAAGAGAGATGTACTAACACAAATTTGGTTATAAAAGTCTTTGTACCTAGATTTGACCAATACAGCATAAGGAGACAATAATCCATAACAAAAAACAACAGAAAAACAAAAGATACTAAACAAAACACAGCAAAACAACTAGCAAAAATCAAAAGCAGCTAGGCCACAAAAGACGAAGCTCACTGGACTGGACGTGGGAGACACTCTGGCGAGTGCGATCCATGCTCCGATGAGTGGGGCCCATGCGCTGGCGCGTGGTGGACGGAACGGTGCAAGGAGGGCGGTGACAGGGAAGCTGAGATGAAGGCTAGCACAGCAAACAAGTGCGTGGACAGAAGAAGTTGGTGGATAGCATAGATCTATTTTTTAAAAAAACTAGATTTAAAAACACAAACAGCTCCAGGAAGAGGACAAGCAGCGCAGCAGTGAGCATGGTTGATGGTGATATAGCGACTGAGGCTGAGCGAAGGGAATGGAAACAACCAAAGCTTATGGTCTTGTCGGGATTTAACTCTGGAAGAACTAAAAAAAGGGCAAAGAACTTGACAGAAAACAAAAGAAGAAAAGAAGAAACAGAGCAAAAATATCAATTCCTCCTCCCTTAGAAACCCTCATGAGAAAGTGGAAAACCCTTGTGAGAGGTTGGAAACCTCTCAGAGGAGGTGGATTTATAGGGATAAGGTAAAATCTCTCTCTAGATGTTGTTTAAGGGCATTAAGTGTGACAGTAATAGTTCGTGAGGCAAATATATAAATGGGTAGTAATTGATAAGGTAAGTGACTATAGCCTAATTAACTCATTAGGCACATTTGGTATGTATAATAAATACTCTGCTAGGAGAATAATAGTTATTATTGGGAATAGAGGAAGGTGTAATAAAATAGTTATTTTTATGATTTAATTTGGTAAAAATACATATAATCTAATTGGAATTAAACTAAAATTACAAAAGAAACCCACATTATTTTTTATTTAAAAAAAAAACATATAAACCTATGTATTCTCAATGGGTAGCGACTACCCCCGATGCACACCATTCTTGTTGACATAGAGGGTGGCCAAGACAAACACTCGGAGCCTCAGGAGTAGCCTTGGCAACCCCCAAATGTACTACAGTGTAACCCTATAATGGGTGGCCGACCATCCACTAAAATTAACATTTTCAATAATTTTTTTTTTTTTTAAGAAAGTTTGAAAAAAAAAAAATAATTAGTTTTTTTTTTAATTTTTTTGGAAAACATTGTGTATTTCTCAAAGAATACATATTCCTCTCAAAAAAAAATTTTGGGGGGGGGGGAATGAGTATTAATCTTGTAATTATTCCCAATAAATAGTTATGCATATTCCTACAAATACGTTATTACAAAATAAAAGAATTGTGACCATTTCAAAAAAAAAAAAAAAGAACTGTGACATTTCATTACAATGGATCTATTTCATGAATCAAAGGGAGCATTAATTTTTTAAGCGGGCTTTGGCGTCTCACCCATATTCTTGTACAAGTGATGGGTGCTCAATAAAAAAACTCTGCGGCTTTGTTTGACAAACGCCTTCGGGCTTGTTTTTTTACTGTTTATGTTTTTTTACTGTTTATTGAGACAAAAATGCCCCTGTAATGAGAGAAAAAGGATATATGTTGGCATTTGTCATTGTAGGGGCATTTTTGGAAAGGGCAATTTTTACTGAGGCTTGCAGCTTTTTTGTGGAAAAAGTGAAAAACCAACTTTCTGGTTTACTAAAATACCCTTGTTCTCACATTTTCTCTATGCCTTCGTTAACTGTTGAAGTTGAAGGGTATTTCAGTAAATATATCACATTGATTTTTCTGCATACTTGACACTCTTGACTTGCACAGTAGAAAATCATGCACAATAAAAAATCATGCCTTGAAGGTGTTTGTCAAACACAGCCTGCAACTCAAAATCAACCCATAAAAAATGTCAAAGTTTATTTTTCTAAATTGAGTTGAAAGATTTTATCCGATCAAAACTATAAAATTGTCTTGTTCTTAGAGGCTAGAGCACACATGTTTATATTAAAAGCATGTGTTTTTCACGTACTAAAAAATACATAATAATTTTATAAATTGAATTGAAAAAAATTAGTCTAACCCAACTGAAAGAAAAACTCCACCCCCATGAAAAATCCAAAACCAAAACACAAACAACAAAGTAGAAACCAATTCAGCATACATGTCTTGTTCAGCTCGTGACACCTCACTATAGCACGTGTTAGATGTTAAATATCTCAAGCATTTATTTTTATTTATTTTTTCTTTCTAATTGGTCTCGAATCAGGTGTTGATATTCAGCATGTTGACCTTTCTTTCCCCCAAAAATCTTATCTTTTGTCCTCTCAAAGTCTCGATCCAAATGATTGAAAATTCCTCCCTAAAGTTGAATTTTAAATATACATGTATTGACCAACAATGATGTCAGCCGAGAAGGACTTCGGTGTGGGATTAAGCTCTATTGCAACTGTCGGTCCATATTAGATATATATTTGCAAGTTGAGCATACAATACTATAAAAAGTGTCACTTTGAAGTCCACATGTCCAAGGAAATGTTTGAACAGTTTGAGATCATATTGTGCATACGGAGCCAAAAAGATAACTGTGTAAGACACATCTCATTTGGAAATGTTAAAGCATTTACATTCGGCTCATCAAAATAACATTTTTGCTATTTCGTAGAGCCAAATACAAAAAAATGCATTTCCATTCGACTCAACAAAGTGGTCATCTAAATGTTGAACAACTACCGTGCTTAACAAGTTTATTGAGCATTGCAACTCAATAATGTATATCATATATTAATAAAAACTTCATTATTTTATCTCTCCTCTAATAAAAAACTATTTTATTGTCTATCGTCTACAAAATGAAGGATCCGAACTTGCATGCTGTTATTTTAATAACATGTATGCTGTAGTTTAAGTAATTGTCAAGATTGAATATCTTAAAATCTTTCTTTATTTTTTCTCTCATATTAAAAGCTTCTAAATGTAAGGCAACTTTGAGATTAAATCTTAATTATTGTTTAAATTACAGTATATAACATGTAAGCCGGATTCTAAAATGAAAAACCAGCCTTCTTCTTCTCCTCTTTCTCTTCCAGCATTATTTAATAAGTTATGATACAACCACAATATAAAACCAACAAATACCTAGCTTCTTTCTTACATATCATTTAAAAAAATAAAAAAATAAAAAATAAAATTGAAAATTTGAAAACAAAAAGAAAAGAGAAAAATTGAAACACTCAAAATTTTTTTTTTTAAATGACACGTAGGAGAGAAGTTGGGTATATATTGATTTTATATTGTGACTTTATCATTATTCTTAGGGAATTTATATCAGATAGGCATGGGTTGAAGGTCCAAAATTATTAAATCCGTAGGTGTTTTTTTTTGACAAATAACAGCATGGGTATATCGACGCCTATCATAAAATCCTTTCGTCCAATTTTATTAACTGTCGTTACCTTTTTTCAAAACGCACCGTTTTTTACTAATAAAATATTATTTTTTAAAAATTTAATTTTAAAAATAAAATATATTAAAATTAAAAAAGAAAAAGAAAAAAAAAGAGGGGTGGCCGAACCACCCCATAGGGTGTCTCCGCCCTTGGGCCATAGAGTTCGGCCACCCCTGCACCACTGGGTGGCCTAAGGGGTGTGAGCCACCTTTAAGTCTATGAAAAAAAAAAAATAGAGGGTCCGGGTGGCAACCACCCCATGGCCCAAGGCGCCACCACTTCTATGGGGTGGTTTGGCCACCTCTTTTTTTATTTTAATATATTTTATTTTAAAATTAAATTTTTAAAAATAATATTTTATTGGTAAAAACGCAGTGCTTGAAAAAAGGTAACGAGAGTTAATAAATTGACGAAGGATTTTATGATAGGCGTCGATGTACCTATGCTGTTATTTGTAAAAAAAACATTTAAGAATTTAATAATTTTGTATCTCCCACACGCCTATCTGAAATAAATTCCCTTATTCTTATTTAGTAACTTTTATTGTTAATAACTTGCTATTGAATGCTTTATTTTAGAACAATATGATGGTTAATAAAAAAACTTGTTATTAAATGCTTCATTTTTTTTTTCTTAAATATGACAATTGGATATTTTTATTTTTTATTTTTTAAATATGACCATTTAGAAAATGTATATATTTTTAAAAAATATGATCATAAAAAAAAGACAAATTTAAAGGAAAATATTAGAGGTTCTCCCCGTAAGTTCTCTTAGTCTTACGTAAAACATGATTTAAGAAAAAATAAAATTGTAGTGACCTCCACTACCGATTTTTTTAGGCCTTAGTACAAAATTTGAGACATTAATATCAAATTTGTGAGGCATTAGCACCAAAATTGAGGCATTAGCATAAAATATAGGATGATCAAATTCATTTTGGATGATACCATCCCTAAAGGGTTAACCATCCACCCTTAAGTTTTAGTTTTGAATTAAAAAATAAGTTTTAAAGCATTAAAATTTAACTATTAACTCATAAGTTAGCAAAAAAATAGTATTACAATTTTATTTTTTCTTAAATCATGCTCTACGTAAGACTGAAAAAATGTCAAGAAACACTACGAAAAAAACCCTAACAAACTCCTTTAAAAAAATATGTCGGTTAGAAAATAATAAAGTTTAAAAAAATATGATTGTTGAAGAAAGAATATTTAAATAAAATAATAAAAGTAAATAAAAAAAAAGTGATATTTTACTTAGCTGACTGTAATTATTTTAAAAATATTTAAAATAGAAAAAAGTGATATTTTGATTAAATTTAACATGTAATGAAAAGTAATTAAAAGATTTACAAAAAAAAAAAAAAGGTAATTAAAAGTGAAAATTGATTATTATTATGATTTATGAAGCGGTATCGATCTCACGTCCGGCGGCGACGTCGCTGTCCGGTATATTAGTTGGGTTAACTGGCGCGCCACTGGCAGCATCCAAAAGGGCCCCCAACCCACTTAACGTCCAACACGTGTCGAAGGCTTTAGCTCCTGCAAACATAGACCTTGAACCCACCAAATCATTTACCCAGTCCACGAAAGCACCCTAGCCATTAGCCAAGTGGCTTTTTTAAATAAAATAATAAAATTGACAATCTCAAAAAGATAACGTATCTCACTTTGAACTTTTTTATTTACCAAATTATATTCTTAGAAAAAATCTCCTGACCTGATTTTGATTAAATTTAACTCCACTGAAAAAGTAATTAAAAGATTTACAAAAAAAAAAAAGTAATTAAAAGTGAAAATTGATTTATTATTTTGATTTATGAAGCGGTATCGATTTCACGTCCGGCGACGTCTTATTATATTGTTTTAAAACTGTCCGTCTCTGCGTTGCCAGTTTGCCACCGCCTGTTAACCTTCCTCTTGCTTCTGTACTTTGCATTTAAATCTCAACCGACAATGACATACCAGGCATTGTTTTTTATTATATTTTGTTATTTTATTATATTATTTTAGCTGATTGCAATATATTATTTTATTTTATATTGGTTTATTCGGGCGGTGGATCGGTGATCTGAGGAGAACTCGAGGGGATTGGAAATGGGGTTTTCTTGTTTTCTGGAATTCTTCTGAGTAGACGAGAGAAGGCGAGAAAATTGTGATCTGGGGTTGTTTGGTTCGTGAGAAAGTTTTTGTTTGGCTTTTTGGAAGGAGATTTGAGATGGGTTTCTTCAGTACCATATTGGGTTTTTGCGGATTTGGATTTGGAATTTCTATTGGTGTTGTTGCTGGGTATTTCCTCTTCATATATTTCCAACCCAGCGATGTCCAGGTCTCTCTCTCTCTTTCTCTCTGTCTCTCTATGTATATACACGTACACGGTACACACATTTCGTATATATATTGCTTTATGTTGTCTTATGTGTATATATTGATTTGGAATTGGAGTTATAGCTTTTGTAATGCTCTGTTTGGTTGGAGAGGAAAAGATAAGATAAGAAAAAGTTGTTCTAACACGTGAACCAAACATGCTGTAAATTGAGTTGGTTATTTGTCAATGCAGGTAATTCAATTTGGTCAGCTTGTTTTTGGTTGGTTAGACCATGCTTAGAAAAAAGAGAAAAAGAAGAATATAATATTGTCAGGATTTTATAAAGGAAAAGTTTTGATTATCATTGGCCTCCTGCAGTAGATATGTCTTTTAAAAGTTTGTCCTTGGTGAATTTGAATTTTCTTGTTCCCCTGTTGTGAATGGTATGGCACTGTTTTCTGCATGAAGAGCAGTCTTTGACTTTGTAGACTAGTTGGATTCTTAATGACCACTAGCACACACCTCGTGAGAGGTCCTACCGCTGCTAGCCTGCTGCTCTATTGTTAGCATTGTCTCCTTATAACCTTTCTTGCACATTGGCACTGGCAACAATATATTGACCGGGATGATGCCTTAGGTTTTTAGGGTTGACTCTAATGGTTAAAGCAATTATCTGGGGGTTCTGACTGAACATTGTCTTGCAAATTTTGAATTCAATATGTAGCACTTCTGGCAATATTTGGCTTCGCCAACTGCCAAGATGCTTCTCTAATATATGAATAACAATTCATTTAGAAGAAAGAAAAGAAGAAATGTGGGTATTTTGGATATAATCATGCCCAAACTTTTGAATCTACCTCACCATAACATATGAGGTAAATTTTAATTGGTTTAATCTGTTTCCTGTTGGCTTGGTCAGGATCCAGTAATTCGTCCCCTGGTTGAGCAAGACTCAGAAGCTTTGCAGCGGATGCTTCCGGAGATACCCCTTTGGGTGAAAAATCCAGACTATGATCGAGTATGTAAATAGGATTTGTAAATTCATTACTATGCTACCATATTTTCTGTGTCTTGATTGCATGTTGTTGACAATTGCATTTTATTCTTATGTTTTTGTTTGTTTAGGTTGACTGGCTGAACAAGTTTATTGGATATATGTGGCCGTATCTCGACAAGGTCTGACCATTCTTGAATTTTATTTATTTAATGTTTTTTGGTACCTCATTGCTTCTATATGTCTGTTCGTGTTGAGTATTTGAGGTGCTTTCTTTTTTCCCTTTGCATAGGCAATTTGCAAGACTGCAAAGAACATAGCAAAGCCAATAATTGCTGAGCAAATTCCAAAATATAAGATTGAGGCCGTTGAGTTTGAAGCACTTACATTAGGGTCCCTACCACCAACTTTTCAAGGTTTGTAGACATGAAATGCTTGTTTTATAGTTTTTCTATTTTAGAGAAACTTACGTGTGAGATCTCTCTAGCTTTTGTGATGGAAAAATTAGTTAAAGCTTGATTGGGACATCTGCAGCTTTTAGAAAGGATATTAAAGATGCCTTCATCTATACTCGCATCTTTCATGTTGGGATGCCATTTTGTCGTTAAATGCTTTTGTAACTTGTTAAATATCAGATCTTATGGGATAAATTTTCTGGACTCATCTCTATTGCCCTTTCAGATGATTAGCCTCAAGTTGTCATGGCCAAGATCTGGAAATTTTAATATATGTGGCATTTACTGTTCAGTTATATCTTTGGTTTGTCAGTTTGCAAAACTATTGCAGATAGTTAAAGGAATGTTCTTTGAACTCTTTTCTTTTTCCTGGTTGTTGGTAGCATATGTCATGTTTATTAGGATTTTACAAACACATAGTTGATGTATAATATAATCAGAATCTGGTTTTGAGATCTTTTTTATGACTCGAGAAGCTAGTCTGTCTTTGTGCGTCTGATGTAACTGCACTGCACCAATAGCTTTTAAGAACATAGAGGGTTTGTATGAGTGGCTTGTAATGCTGGTTGGTTTGTCAAATGCCCTCAGCATTGCTGTCTATTGATAATATTAACTGTACAGTTTATGCAACCAAAATTTTGAATTGGTTTTCCACTGTCTACCTGCATTCTAGATAAATTTAGGGAGTTCTCTTTTTACTATGACATCCTTCATGCTTATTATTATATCAGGAGCACCTTTCAGTTACCATTTTTCCCTGTGATTGAATATATTTCACTTCATTACTATAGATAAAGCGGAAAATGCTTTTAGCAGTGTTTATATTTTTGGTAGATTTGTTGTATATCTTCATTATTTCTTATGCACACAGCTTTGCCCTTTTTGCTGCAACTTATGTTATTTCAGGCATGAAAGTCTATGTCACTGATGAGAAGGAGTTGATTATGGAACCATCTATAAAATGGGCTGGAAATCCTAATGTCACTATTTCTGTTAAAGCATTTGGGTTGAAAGCAACTGTCCAGGTAATTCATTTGTTTTATGAGGAAGGGTACTTATGACCTCCCCCCCCAAACGCACGCAAACCCGCACACAAGCTGCTTTTTAGTACTGTTTAGTTGGGATGATTTCAGGTGATAGATTTGCAAATCTTTGCTGCACCACGTATTACTCTGAAGCCCTTGGTTCCAAGCTTTCCTTGTTTTGCCAATATCTCTGTGTCTCTCATGGACAAGGTTTGTGATCATGGGTATATTTATTTATCATTCAGCTTATATTGCTTAGGTCCATGTCGCATGGATACTTAAATACATTTGAAGTATACTTGTTAGATTGGGTGTAGAAAGGTGTTCTTGAGTCTGTATCTAACTGGCATGTCCAACAAGAGGAAGAGTTGAAAATTGATCTTCTGGTTGAGGTTCCTTGGATAACTCTTTTTTTTTTTAATCCATTCCTGTTTACTGATTTGAAACGCTAATTTGACACCAGGATCTTGAGGTACTATGGAGAGCTTTGAGAATTTAGTCGTGTCTTGTTGTCCTAGCATTTGGACATCTTTAGGTGTTTGATGGGTCTGAAAAGTATAACCATAACCCATCTTATAGTTTTCATGCACTGGAGTTCATTGAACATAGATTTTCAATAGTGTTGGTTGGTCTGAAGACTTTACTAAATCACCGCTGCCATTTCTTCTTAAAAAATTAGGTCCTCCTCAAGTTCCATCACCAATATGCTTATTTTTGGAACTAAAATCCTATCATCGTTGGAGGTATATAAGCCACTTTTTGAATATGCAGTTAATACTTTCAAAATTTTGTGCCACATTTTGAGGTTTGCAGTAATTCCAAACATTAAGCCAATGAGCTTTAGCTTAAATGGCACATTCTGCTCCTTTAAGAACAGGGTGAAGGATGTGGCTCTATGGTTTTTAAACCCAACAGGTGCATTCAACTTACCAATCAAAAAATAACTTCAAACATTAGGTGCTCCAAGTTCTCATTCCAAATTATTTATCTCTTAATGATTTGAGTGGTCAATTTGGTTTTGGGTTTGGATAAACAATTTATTTTGTCTACTTTATTTCTGCATAATTTGACAGTGTTGGTACCCTATAGTTAGCAGCTATGGCAATGTAACTTTAGCTAACGATAATTATCTATTCAGTATGTTCAGAAAATTCTGACATTGAATTTCCACTAATTTTCCAGGATGGTCTTTCATTTGGAATCATCTTGGTCTAACTCATTTGATATTTTGTTCTTAAACTGACATGGGATAATTCACTATAGAATGTATCCTTTTAATGTGGAATTCTCCTCTCTTGATTATATATTATGTATACATAATTTTTTTTTAAAATTTTTAAATTTTTAAATTTTTAAATTTTTAAATTTTTTTTTTCATTTTGCAGCCACATGTTGACTTTGGACTGAAGCTTCTTGGGGCTGATCTTATGTCAATACCTGGCCTCTACCGGTTTGTCCAGGTACACCACCTTATGTTATATGTCTCATTTACTCCTTCCCATGACCTCTTCTTATCCTTTCTGCTATCCTAGAGGTTGGGATAAAAGGTTTTGTTGAATTTTTCTAGTTCCATTCACTTAAGAAGGGGTATGTCCCTGAATTGCATGGAGAAGCTGTGTTTTATGTGGTAAATGGATGTTTGGGCATTGTGTTTGCCTAACAAATATTTGCTCATTGATGCCAGATATTATTATCAATTCTATTATTAATTTCCAAGGCTTTAACTGTTTCTTGAAGCGGTTTTTTTGCAGGAGCTTATAAAGGATCAGGTTGCCAAAATGTACCTATGGCCCCAAACCCTGGAAGTGCCTATTTTGGATCCAACAAAGTATGTTCTTGCATGGTTTTCTACATTTATATATCATTGCGTAGTCAATTCTATGATTTGGCTAACAAAGCTAACTGGAATTTGTAGAGCTTTCAAGAGGCCAGTTGGAATTCTCCATGTCAAGGTTGTGAAGGCCATGAAACTAAAAAAGAAAGATATTCTAGGTGCATCAGACCCTTATGTGAAACTAAAGCTCACTGAGGATAAGCTTCCTGCAAAGAAGACCACTGTGAAACACAAAAACTTGAACCCTGAATGGAATGAGGAGTTCACCGTAGTCGTTAAAGATCCAGAAACACAGGCTTTAGAGTTTCGTGTTTATGATTGGGAGCAGGTATTTTATTCCAAATATCTGGTCATAATTTGTTATTTTCCCTGTTTTATGTCCAGTGTATGAACCTTCCCTCCCCCTTTTTCTTAGGTTGGCAAACATGAGAAGATGGGTATGTATAGTCCCTTTGAAGGAACTCCCCCCTAATGAGGCAAAAGTTATGACTTTGGACCTCCTTAAAAATATGGATTCGAATGATGTTCAAAATGAGAAGTCACGGGGGCAGCTTGTAGTAGAATTAACATACAAGCCTTTCAAAGAGGAAGACATACCAAAAGGTTTTGAAGAATCAAACACACTACAGAAGGCTCCGGATGGAACACCTGCCACTGGAGGTCTGCTGGTAGTTTTAGTTCACGAAGCTCAAGATGTCGAAGGGAAGCACCACACTAATCCATTCGTACGGATTCTTTTCAGAGGGGAGGAGAGAAAGACTAAGGTATGGAGATAGCATTACCAGTTGCCAAAATGTTATATCCTTTAAAATAGGCCATACCTTTGAGATGGGTTGTTTCAAGGTTTCATTAGGTAATGATATAGGTTGCTTCATGGTCTATGGATAACAAATCTATTTTTTGGCCCCCTTTTTCTTATGCAGCATATTAAGAAGAACAGAGATCCAAGATGGGAAGAGGAGTTCTCGTTTATGCTGGATGAGCCTCCCATTAATGACAAATTGCATGTGGAGGTTCTCAGCAGCTCATCAAGAATCGGCCTGCTGCATCCAAAGGTACAATAATTTACTTGTTGACTGCAGTTATCATGGTTGGTTGATGAAATTTCCTAGTGAATGCCAATATTATTATTTTCCCAGTGGCTTTAAAGTAGTTATCATAGTATCATTTTTCGACGTGATTGAAACCGTGCCTTTTTCCTTTTTTGAATTAGGAATCTCTGGGATATGTTACTATCAATCTTGCAGATGTTGTTTCCAACAAAAGAATCAATGAGAAGTACCATCTTATAGACTCCAAGAATGGACGTATCCAGGTTGAGTTACAATGGAGGACTTCATGAGCATACTTTCTGTTTTGTTTTGGTTTTCACTTTGCTGAGTTTGAATAGCACATGACAGGGAAGACTTTTTTTTGTCATCTTTATACTATTTCAATTTGTTTGTTTTTCATGTACATGATTGTAATAATAACAACGATTTCGATTAATAGTTTCACTGAGACATTTATTTGCTTTTTTTTTTTAAAAAACATTATCATAACCCAACGTGTCAAATGCTTGTTATTTTCTTGGAGTGGCGTTCTTTCGAGTAATGTAAGGTTATTGTTTGGGTTTTTCTATTGGGTTCACTTGCCTGAGACAAGTGGATTCTTGTACCTGCTCTTTTTGTTGCACTGCCATTTAATACAGGTGACTAATTGGTTGTGAACCACGTTTTATGAAGTAAAATTATAGTTTAAATCCCTCCTTTCTACTGCGTGTATCGAAAAAAAAAAGAAAAAGTTTCATTACCACCTTTCTTTAAAATTGCCCATTATTACATGATATAATTAACTTGGCCAAGTGAGTCATGCACGTTTCATTTCTTTGAAACAACAAACACAGAGAGTACAAGGAGAGATGCAAACTCCATGCGAGAGAGGACTACTTGCCTAGGCAAGAAGCTCACTCTCTAAGCAAGTTGCTTGGGAATAATGGGGCTCTTGTTCGAACCAAAAATTCTTGCCCGAACAGATGAGCCATTGGGCCCCTTCACTTTACCTGCCCAATTAAGGAAATTGGTTGGGATCTTGGTCTCATACAACGGAATGAGATTTTAAACAATTTTTTACTCAAATTACTAACGATTTGAACGGCACATTTGGGTAATTACTCAAATTGCCCAACCACCTACTCTAACTGGTGGATTCAACGGATCAAGATCCCTGGCTATTCTCCCAAACTTGCCAACCAATTTTTTTTTAGAATCTCAACCATTGATGAAATCTAATGGCTCAAAATAAAACACCTATTTTTTAGTGAATAGCTTATATTCCCGAGATTGAATTTTAAAATTCAAAATTTAAGTTTATTTTCTCATATCTTTACCTTTCTCTCTCTTTCTCCCTCTTTCGTTCAGGCAGGAGCTCACGTCTCACCATCTTTATGAAGCAAGCCTTCATCAACCCTCTCTCACCATCTTCTCTGGCAACATATCCAGTCAAAATGGTAGCTGAACTCCGAAGTTCACGTCTCACCCTCTTCCCCAAGACCTTCAGGGTCGCACATGAGCTGTCGAGGGAGATTAAAATAAACAGTAAAAATGGACAAATTACTCAAAAGAGAAATATTAGTTCAATAGTGTTATCTTGCTTGGTAGTTTTTCTCATATTCTCCTTATAAATACCAGTTGCCGTTCGAAACATCTGCAAAATGTTGAAGCTTTGTGGTGGGGTGTTTTTTTTTTTGTTGAGAAAGAGATGACAAAAATAAGAAGCATTTTAATTAATTTTCCCCTTTCCCACTTTCGAGGGAAATTTTTTTTGAGGGAAAAAGCAAAGCCTTCGGAGGGAAACTTTTTAAGCCTCATTTCATCCACTAAAAAAATGGGTGTTTATTTTAAGTCATTGATTCTCAAAAAAAAAAAAAAAAAGGGCTGGCAATTTTGGGAAATTGCCCGGGATCTTGATCCGGATTCAACTCACTATTTAAGCAAGTTGCTTGGAAATAATGGGCCTCTTGTTTGAGCCAAAATTTTTTGCCCGTAGAGAAGAGAATCCCATTGGGCCCTTCACTGAGATCCTTATCTGTATTGGGGGTCAAAGGAAATGGTAGGTTGACTTTTGGAATCTGGTAGCTTTTGGTATGGACACGTAGGGGTCTCATTCTTGGTAAGACGAGAACGAGCGCGCAAGAGTATTACCTTTAAGCAGTCATGGTCTCTCTTCTTCGGTTGGCTCAAAAAGCTCAGCGCCTCGGGGCCCGTTCCTAATCCAAACTAATCACAATCTATTTCTTTGTTTCTCTCCAAAATCAAAGCCTCACTCTCTTTCTGAGCCTGAGGAGTTTGCGACTCTGCGAATCGTTCGTGAAGAGCTTTTCGATGGCGTTACCGGTTGTTGACACAGAGTACCTGAAGGAGGTCGACAAGGCTCGCCGCGATCTCCGTGCCCTCATCGCCTCTAGAAACTGCGCTCCCATCATGCTCCGCTTAGCGTACCTTCTGTCTCTCTCTGTGTTTGTTTCTCTAGAAATTGCGAGCAATGAAAACGAAGGGAAATGGTGTCTATATGCATTTGTAGCTTTTTAGTTTTACTTTGGTATATCGTCTTGTTTCTCATCAACCAAGCACGAGTGGTTCACTGATTGTATCAACAGTTCATGTGTTCATGAAATTATTATTATTATTATTTTTTGTATGGCAATAGATGAGTAGAAAAGCAGAAAAAGAATTAAGATTATTTGGTATAATATATATATATATATTTTTTCCGTTGATTTCATATGGTTTTAATTCTTGTCATTATTTGTATTAAATTGTTTTCTTTAATTCGGATGATGCAAATGCTTGTGATTTTCTGCAAAAAATTGTATTTCGTGAGATTCTTTTTCATTTGTCCTATTTTGTAAACAGATGTGTTTATTTCAATTGATTTCTCATGGTCTCTGGTAGTTATTTGAATTATTTTGTCTTTGATTTGGATGGTGCAAATAATTGTATTTTGTGAGGATTTTTATTTTTATTTTTTAAAATTTTATATGCTTTTTTTTTCTTCTTCTTTGATTTTTAGGTGGCACGATGCGGGGACATATGATGTGAATACGAAAACAGGTGGACCTAATGGGTCAATTAGGAGCGAGGAAGAGTATAGTCATGGTTCTAACAGTGGCTTGAAGAAAGCCATTGATTGGTGTGGTAGGTTTTTCAGCTTCACGTAAATACTGCATGTTGTTCCGAGATCCATGTATTTGGTAGACTGATAGAGAGCATATTAAAAAGTAAGGCTCATGTTGCCGGTTGAAAATCTCATGTGACATTACTCATTGAGGCATTTCTCTCTTGAGCCTGATATAATTTTTTTTTTTTTTGAAGGGAGAGCCTGATATAAATTTGAGAGACTTGGATGTTGGGTGCCCTTTGCTTTTTTAATAACCATGCCATTAAGGCTTTATCTACTTTATAGGGGTGTCTTAATCATAAGAAGTTGGTGTTTCCCCATTATTTAGGGCTTGTTTGGTTTGCGAGAATAGACCCCTGGAATAGAATGGTTATTCCTATAGAGAATAGTCATTTTTTTGTTTGATAAAGGTCTGTTCCTAGGATTAGTGATTCCTACAGGATTTACTATTCCCTTACACATAGGAATAGCTATTCCTCTAAACAATGAGAGGAATAGCTATTCTTGAAGAAATTGACAACTTTTTCCAAAAAAATCATTTTTTAATATTTTTTAAAAAATTAAAAACCTAAAATTATAGGTGGCCGGCCACCCATGTAATTTTAGGATTTTAATTTTTTTGTTGTTTTGTTTTGTTTTGTTTTGGTTTTTTTTTTTGGGTGGGGTTTTTGGTACTTTTGGTTCAACTACCATTAGAATACATATGTTGTTACCAAACTAAGGAACATGAATTACTATTCCATTTCGCCTTCCTCTATTTCTAGTAATAGTTATTCCTTTTCCTAACAGAATACCCAATCCGCGCAAACCAAACGAGCCCTCAGTGGTAGGTCTTATTGACAAGTGCAGGTTGGGATAAAGGTTTCGAGTTCTGAGATTGAGCTTTTTAATTATGTTTCTATTTTGTTGGGGTCCTTAAGACAAACACGTTAAAAGGAAGAAAGTTAGCTGAACAAATTGGAATGGCAATGGTTGCATATCATACAATGGGGAAAATGGTTACAGGAATTGCCTGATTTATATAATTTCCAAACTTTGATAAATTGGATGGAGCATTGTAATTATTGTTTGTTTATGAGGGAAATTATGAATGGTTGCACACGTTTAACATAGACTTGAAATTTGTTATAACTTTGGTCATTTTTATTTGTCAGCTTATGAAAAAACATTTTAACATAATCCTTTCCACGGGTAAATTTTTATAGATGGTTGTCCATTAAATTGATTTGAAATTGGGTTGTTCTTTACATTTTATTTGACTGGTCTTGTCTTTCTGATGTCAGAGGAAGTGAAATCTAAACGTCCAAAGATCACATATGCAGACCTATACCAGGTGATTATCGCGTTGAAAAAGTTATAGTGCCTCTAATCTATGATTTTTCGTTGATCTGTCTGGAAATCAACAGGGTTTAAGTATCAGTATTTCTTCACATAGAATTTATTTGATATAGCATGTCTTCTGTGGTGAAGATATCAAACAAGAGGCTAGAAAGAGAGGAGCAAGAAATATGTTGCTTTGATAACTCATAACGAATTGGAGATTTGTAAGTCTCATGAGTGAACTGATTCATAATCAATTACTTGTGTTTTCAGCTTGCTGGTGTTGTTGCAGTTGAGGTCACTGGAGGCCCAACCATTGACTTTGTTCCTGGCAGAAAGGTATGGTGTTGTGGCATATTTTTAGAATATAGCTTATGATCACATCATTCATTTTTGTTTATTATTTATCCTTCTCTTTAGGATTCAATCGTTTCTCCCAAGGAAGGGCGACTTCCAGATGCTAAACAAGGTGTGCCCAATACTTTAAATAGTACTTTTAATGTCTCTAATCACAAAGCTTTTATATGAAGAAAAAAAAAAATACACGATGAATTATAAATTGTAAACATTTTTCATGTGAAGGTCTAGGAGTAGACCAGATGATCATATATTGCTTCTACTAATTTTATCTGCTGTATTTAAGCATCCTGTTGTATTGTGTGTGGTTGAAAATAAACTTCTGGTGGCTGAGCTAGCTGAATAGTGTAGAAAATGCATCAGGGGGAATTTCTTTAGGCATAGTGGTTAAATACTAGGCTATAGCAAAGAGAGGGCTTTCTTGGCCATGATTTAACTACAGCTGCAGATTACTCTCTTAGGTGAAATACCCACATCCTTAAAGAAGAAGCTTATTCATGCATGTCAGAACAGAAGTTTGCACTTGGTTGTAATGAATATGCTTCTAGCTTTGAGATTTTTTTTTTTTTCTGTCCTAGTTCAGTTTTTAGGTTCATCTCTTCTGCGTGAAGATACAGAGACCTGTTAAAGTATACTTAGGGATCCAATGGTTTGTTTTTGGCTTAGCACAATATAGGAGATATGTGCTACAATTCCCTGAAATGCAAATCAAATTTCACTTTCATATGTATCTATGCAAATCTCTCTTTGTGCGGAGGTTAGCATGCAGCTGTTTGTACTACATAGACAATCGAGGTCTGTTAAACTTGTTTATGATTATAATCTTGCAGCAGGTAGAACTTTTCAATATGGAAGATGTTATGTGGAAGTAGAACGCAAAAGTTCAGAAGGGATATTTCATATTTTCACTCTTTTAAGTCATAAAATGGTCATAAACTGCCATTACTCTCCCTCTGGGCCCTCCCCCACTCTATCTTTTCCCTTCCTGGTTTGATAAGTTATTTTGTTATGGCTGAGCCTTATGAGAAGTGTTTCTTGTGCTGTGCTTGTGTCTGTATGATTTGAAGAGGTCACATAAAATACCATATGGTGTTAACTTTCCTGTGAATTTTGGTGGTAGGTGCTCCACATCTCAGGGACATCTTTTATCGGATGGGTCTGTCTGACAAGGATATTGTTGCACTGTCAGGGGGCCATACACTGGTAATTTTTTCTTAATGTTTTCATCTGTAAATGGTTTTCTTTGTTAACAGAAGCACATGTCTACACCATTTCATGTATTCTTTTATTACAGGGAAGGGCACATCCAGAAAGATCAGGTTTTGATGGTCCTTGGACTATGGAACCTCTGAAGTTTGATAATTCATACTTTGTGTAAGACTCAAACTAGATCTTACAAATTGTTATGTCTTTACTTTCTTACAGGTGCTTTTTAGAGCCTTTGATTTTCAGTCACCCATTCATAGTTACTCTTGATACCAGGGAACTTTTGAAAGGGGAATCAGAGGGCCTTTTGCAACTTCCAACAGACAAGGCTTTATTGGATGATCCCAAGTTCCGTCATTATGTTGAGCTGTATGCAAAGGTAACGTGGGCTTATTCAGCAAAATGACCAATATTCAATTGTTAATACTCCATGATTCAGAAATGTACATAACCTATAGACAGGTGGTCAGCTTTGTCACGGTTCTATCTCACTGCTTAAAAATGTAATGGAATTTATCATCGCCTGTTCTTCCCAACATAATCTTATATTAGTGTTCGATATAATACTTGGCTGACTGCCTTTATCCGGTAATCAAATATGGCTGGCTGACCCTAGTAGTAGAGATGGCCAACTCTGACCAATTCTGACCTGCCAACTAACTTGGATTAAGTAGAGGCGAAATGAGTTAAAAAAAAAATTAAAATTATCTCTTCTCGTAATCCCTTGTAACAAACCTTTTACCAACTGGTAAGGTTTGGAAAAAAAATCTGATATGGCAGACATGGTACTGAGCCCATTCTAATTACTTTTTTCTTGGCAAGAAAATATTTAGAGGTATCTGTGAGTGTCTCTCATTTTGTGAGATCCAGAGGTTGATTTTGGGTTGTTTTTCAAATAACCAATTTGTTTAGTGTTTAAACTCGACCCTGATCTAATCTTTAGATCCCAAATGGGTCAAACCTGGCTGATTGCGAGCTCCCATGCTGTAATCAGTAGCTCATCAGGAAATTAAGCTGAGACATTGTATGGGTAATTTCTGTTTGTGATGGTTCTTGGAAGACCCAACTTCCAAGTCTGCATAATTGTATTTATGATTTTGTTTCAGTAAATTGTATGGTACGAGCTTCTGTGGTTTCTTTAAATAAGCTGTCCTTACCAATTTAAACCTTTGGGGCCCCCTTTCAGTGGCCTTTTTAATGTGATATGGTGTTTCTCTTACCTTCTGCTCAATTTGACCTAATGCAGGATGAAGATGCATTCTTTAGCGATTATGCAGAATCACATAAGAAGCTCTCAGAACTAGGGTTTGCTCCTAGATCCCCTGGCTCTAAGGTAATTGTAAAGGATGGCACCATACTGGCACAGAGTGCGGTTGGAGTTGCAGTTGCTGCTGCTGTCGTGATCTTGAGCTACTTCTATGAAGTCCGCCGAAAAATGAAATGAACATGGCTCTCTCTCCAAATGTCGCAAATATTATCCCTATGATTATGTGGCACTGGGTTCATTTTTGCTGCAGAACAGCTATATCGTTCTTCTCTTTACCTGCTAATAACATGGGCCAGGGCCTTTCTAAAACCTTGGCTGCTAGATAAACTGGTAGAAAGATACAAGTGAACTTTCTCGCCAATGATTAGTGAATATTATACATGCTGACATATGAGTCTTTATAGATATTTAGATGCTCTTCTCTTCTCTTCCTCTTGAATGGTGTCCCTCAATTCTTAAGTTAATGGTAATCTCTGTAAAGGCTTGCAAAACCGTAACATTTCTGACATGCAGGCTGCAGGCATGTGGGGCTTGAGCACCTCTGATGGGGAAGAATATAATTGAGCAATGGAATCCATTATCTCTAGTAATTATCATATCATATCAGCCATGTGGTTGTTGAACAAGCGTCTGAAAAATGGCTAATCACATGTCTTGGAGGAAGTGTGGTAGAGATGTCAGTTCCAGTAATTATGTTCTGAGTTAGGTGGGTTTCGTTCGCTCCAAAGATTCGTGCACTTGATGTTTTCTACCAGATCTCCAAGAAACTTCCAACAATCTTTTTCTCTAAGCAATGCGCTTTCATTGACCTCCGATTATTAATCTAAGTATATAATAATGCTTTGGCTACTTTACCCCCATTTTGTTACATTGTGGGCGCAGAAGCTTGGACGGATGGATGAAAGCGAGAAGAATGTCTGAAAAAAAGGATACAATTACAATGGAGGGGCAATCATCCTATCCTGCCTTGTGACAAATTAAAACCATTTTTAGGAGAGAGTAAATAATATAATATAATATTTAGAGTAAAGAGAAAATACCAATTTTGAAGCTCTATATCTAATCTATCGATAAAAATAATAATGCGGGGGAAGGGAAGTCCGAGTAATGGTCCCCAAGGCACACCCCCACATGGGGAAGGCAGCCAAAGAGGTAGGTAAAGAGTTTTAAGTTTATGCCCCCGACGGTACGAGAGACTTTTCCTTATCCTCGGTGTTGTACCAAAGCACATGACATTCATGTTTTGCTCTGCTGGCTGTCACCATAAATCCAGAAAATTGCCGATGGAGCCCGACTTCCTTAACCAATCACCTAAATTTCATTTACATTTTCATTCTCTCTGTCGCTTTTTTGGTTGCTCCCCGTCTGGATTTTTTCTCAAGTGGGTCTCTCTGTGTTCATATATATATTATATGTGTATATATATATATATATATATATCTTGCAGGGAAAACCCATTGGGAGAGTGACCACTGTGCTAACTACTAGAGTTAAAATGCCACCTAACTGATGGCCATGACGGCTGCCGTCCGATTGAAAGAGGACAAACAGGTGGGGCATGCGATTAATTCATCTGGGTGGTTAATTATTTTAACATCACCCAATAGGGTTTGGGGGGGTTGATCTCTGTTTGGGTAAACAAAAGAAAAAGAAAAAGAAAAATGTGGATAAGATTAGATGGGTTTTTGAGAAATGAGAAAAGAAAAGAAAAGAAAAGGTTTTTATTTTAAGTACTTGGTAGATTAGTTCAACATCAAGGTGAGGCCAAAGTTGAACTGGGGTGCAAGGACAGTCAGAAAGGGGTGAAAAGGTAGGTGAAATTAATACACCCCAGATAATAACAAGTGGACACATATTTCTCTTTGAAAACAACTCTTGCCATGATCCTCCCAAGCTATTACCATCCACTTGATTTTCATGATGGGGGAGAGAGAGTGAGAGAGAGTCCATGTGTGGTGGTGGTGGGTAACAAACAGTAGGCAAATTGTGGGGGAGATAACAACAAAAAGATGAATCAACCTTACCTCCCCATCCCTAACCCTACCCTTTATGTGGCCTAAACTTGCAGCGCAAGGGTTGGGGGGGAAAGTAAATAAAAAAAGAAAAAAAAAAGAAGTGGAAGGTGAACCAAAGCTAGCCCACATGCAACCACAACCACACTCATTATCTCCTTTTCCTATTCTCTCCTTGTCTTTCATCATGCATCCTCCCTTAACCCAACCTCCAACTCTTCTAGAAACCCTCTCTCTCTCTCTCTCATGCATGATAGTATACCCAATAGAATAAAGATCCACAACTACCATTTCTATACATATGCTTCAAAATAGCAAAACCATTTGTACAATCCTATCCTCTCAATGTCCAGTACTCCAACTAATTAATTAATTATTTGCAAAACTGACTAGATTTTTGTATTTCTTCATTATAAAATGAACCCAACTCAGTACTATTTGACTCTTGAATTGTTCCTATATATATATATAGTGTAATTTTGAGCGTGCTATATGCAAAGTAATTAAATTTCCACAAAATTTAATTTAAGCACAAAGTCTTCTACAACACTATCTCACCTTTAGCATAAAATACTGCTAAAAACAATACGTTTAGAAACATAATATCTATAGTTTTTTTTTGACAGGTGAGATTGGTCAATAAAAGAAAAGAAAATACAAAAAGAGGGGAAGGGGAACCCAACAAAGTACAAATATTACTGTGCAAGATAAAATCTAATTAACGATGTCTCGGAATGAACCAAATAAATGGCCTAGCTCAATAATTTCTTGGCACAAGGTCCAAGAAAGGGGCCATGGAAAACTACGACTATTGAGGCAGTTCAATCGATGGGTTGATTGGAGAAACGACTACTATAACGACAAGAGAATTTGGTAACCATAACAGGAAAGATAACTCTGATAATAATTACACTAAATTTGGAAAAGGAGGACACCAGCTATAAAGATTCAGAAGAGGATTGAGGTACAATCAATGATTTGTAGCAGAAAACCAAAAATAACATCTGCGAGTGTAAAGAGGGGGCCATCTTAATACTTAATTACAAAAAAGGGACAATTAATTAAAATTGAAATTAACAAGGGTTAACGTTGAAAATATTCATGCGCCATTAAGTCCTTTATCGAGTCGTAGTGACAAGAATGTAGAATTGATATAATATGATATTAATTAATAGACCTAACCAAACTCATATATAGAGTTGAGGCTTTGAATCAAAATGATTTTCCAATGTATTGTTTCAATGCCTTACTTAAAGACTGTGTTTAATATTATTATTAATCTCCCTAATATATATTATTTATACAAAGAAAGAATAGAGTAGACCTATAATTTAACAAAAGTTTAATGGCGTTAGTTCCAACAACACCATAAAATATAAGTTGTACATGTATTCTGGTACATGTTGTGCAGTGAGTTTGGAGAAGATTTTGAGGGTTAACAAACATAATTAGTGTAAAGTTTGGACAGATAGAAAAAATAAAAATAAAAAATGCAGAGATCACACCATACTTTATAGTATATCTTACTTTACACCTACCTGAAGGTAAGCCATAGTTAATGTTCCTTGAACTTATTATATGATGATGCCAATATCATCAAGAGAGAGGCCACCAGCCACTCCCCTCTAACCTGTCTCACCAACTCACATCTAGAAGCAATTAGTCTCTCTCTCTCTCTCTCTCTCTCTCTATCTCTCTCTTTCCCATTCTATCTCTCTCACAGAGAGACAGGGAGAGAAAGAGAGAGAGAGAGAGAAAAGGCTACATATAAAACCAAGCTCACCAAGTTTTTGCAAGGGCCGGCCTTAATGTACTTGTAAACAAACAAGAAAACAAAAACCATTTGCAACAGCAGCTATAGGCGCAACTATAGTTCGTAGCTACTTGTAATTCCACTCAAATGGGAAGGTCTCCTTGCTGTGAGAAAGCTCACACAAACAAAGGAGCATGGACCAAAGAAGAAGATGATCGTCTTATCTCTTATATCCGAGCACACGGCGAAGGCTGCTGGCGATCGCTCCCGAAAGCCGCCGGCCTTCTACGGTGCGGCAAGAGTTGCCGCCTCCGCTGGATCAACTATCTCCGCCCCGACCTCAAACGCGGTAACTTCACCGAAGAAGAAGACGAGCTCATCATCAAACTCCATAGTCTTCTTGGAAACAAGTAAGTCTATATATAGGATAGTGCTAATACCAACCATAGAGAAAGAAAGAAAAACAAAACAAAACAAAAAACTCCTTTTGTGGTTCCTTAAATTAACATCATGCAATGGGGTTTCTTGGATTTTGGTGTAGGTGGTCTCTGATAGCCGGGAGATTACCAGGAAGAACGGATAATGAGATAAAGAACTACTGGAACACTCATATAAGAAGAAAGCTTTTGAACAGAGGGATTGACCCTGCAACTCACAGGCCAATCAACGAGGCTGCAGCTCAGGATGCCACCACCATATCTTTTGCTGCTTCTGCTGTGAAAGAAGAAAAACCCACAATTGGAATATTTGGGGGATCAAAAGACACCAAAATCCCTGACTTGAACCTTGATCTTAAGATTAGCCCTCCTTGCCAAAACCAGCCTCACGATCATCATCAGCCATTGAAGATCATCAGTACAGCTGGTGGGAAGAGTTTATGTTTTGCTTGCAGCTTGGGATTGCAGAATAGCAAGGATTGTAGCTGCAGGGCTGCTAGTATTGGTGAGTAGCAGTGAAAATGAAATGAGAATTGAAACTGGGTTGATTTGCATGTGTAACTGAACAGAATGGGAGAGAAATGAGAAAAAGAGATTGATATTAGTTAGAAAATCTCTCTAATTTTCTCTAATTTGTATTATTGGTAATGAATAGTGATATAGTACCAGTACAGTTGATCATTATTGCTCATTGTTTTCCCTCTATTGCTGTATTCATTGTTTTCTGTTTTGATTTCTTTCTCTCTCTCTCTCTCTTTTTTTTTTTTTTAAAAAAAAATATCTCTCTGTTTTCCCTTTTCTTCCAGGAAAAAGTTGGGGCTCTCTCAGGCCCCTACCAGATCTTCAAAGGGCTATGTAGTTGTTGTTGATATTGTGCTCTCTCTCTCTCTCTATTGGGTGTGGGATTAGATATTCATTTTTATTTTCCCAATGCAAATTATTACTTTGAAACATATATAGTGATCCATTTGCATGAACTGATCAGGGACCCTCTTATCCTCTCTTTAAATAGAGTCCAAAAAGCATGTTTTTCCTTTGATATCATGCATCTTTTTGCAAGATTTTTTTTTTCTTTAGATGAATAGTTATGGAATTATTCATGTGATCCACAGGATTCCACAGCCTCTTTTCTTTCCTCCCCCCCCCTGTTTTAATTTTCTTCCCTTTTTTCCTTTTGTTTCTCAGATTCTTTTGGGTTTGTCTTTTTGGGAAGAGGGCTGGATCTTAATTTGGAGGGTAGTATGGATAAGCTGTGAGAGGAGGAGAAATAAAGAAAAGATGGAGTGGTGGGTAACCTATCGTTTCCACCATAATAATACACACTATATTATGAGTGTGAAGAAACTAACAACTCCCTCCGTAGTACCATCCTTCTACCAACCTCTTGGCCCCTAACATTTGTTATCTAACCCGTCACCCAACATATCTTCCTCTATTTAATACACACTACCGCAGAGGAAAACCCTAACTAGCTTTGGTGCTTTCTTTCTTATAGTAATATTTGTTTTTTAATAGACTATTATATGAGTATTGTACAAATGAGACGGCATGATAGTTACAATCGGATTGAGATCCCTTAAAATATTTTTTAAATTTGAGATTTTCAAATTTATAAATCTCAACTATTCATTTTATCTAAACATATAAAATAAGTCACGTTTTCAGTATTTAATGAAGAGACCATTCTCAATGAATTTAATAAGCCACAATCAATACAAATACTGATTCAACAGTTAATTTTTACTATCGCATTCTTAATGTTATTTAGTAATACAATTGCTATAAAACTGAAACAATACCATAAAATAAACGGCGGAGATTGGCTTACCCCAATTCAAATATTTTTACTATTAGCTTACCTTCCGTGACAAAATAAACAACGGAGATTGTCTTTAATAACTTCTTCTTTTTTTTTTTTTTGGAATTCTCTTTTAATCATTTCTTATCTTCACCGTTTATTTTTTCACATGCCAAAGATCTCAAGTGAAAAAGGCAATTAAGCCAATTAAACTCCATTTCTTTTTAGTTTGTTTCTACGTATGAATTATAAGTTTTAAGTTATAGTGTTTGACTAATTAAGGTTTTAAACGTTAATTGAACTTTTTCCTTAATTTATGTTAACTTGCTATGCTACCAACTAACTATATATATGATAAGAAAAAGATGGAATGCAATTATTGAACATGGGAAGCCCGTGATTAATTCTTTCAGGTTATATATAAACAAATAAATATATAATTAATAGGTGTATTTCATAGGATGAAGAGAAAAATAATAAATCCGACTATCTTCATCACCCGTCAACTTGTTAACGGCCACTTGCAACTTGCAAGATAAGTTATATATACAAAGTTACAAACAATGGATCTGATCAAAGAGGACTCCATATGCCCACATTTTTGTATATAAATTAATTAATTCAAGAAATTAGATTAGGTAATTATGAATTGGAAGTTTATATAATATTAATGCATTTCAAATGAGAGTGGAATTATTTCAAAGGAGTCTTGGAAAGACTAAGCCCAATGTTTTTGTTTTGTTTTACATTTTACGTTCTAAACAACTGAAACATAGAACACTTTGATTATCAAGATACAAAACCAACAAAACACATGCATTATCAAACATGCATACTGCTATTAATTAGAAAAGGGAGAGACAATTTGTTCAAGGTTACACTCTCAATGATGCATATTACTACACTCCAATCTCATTAAGCTGATGTGATAGTACCCATCAGTGAATGAATTAATAGAAATTCGAGCTACCAAAGTGCATGGATTAATGCTAATGTCAGTGGGGTAAGAGACAAAGTGCAAAATGCTAAAAGTCCTTTCACTAAAACAATATTGAAGATGAAATATTGCAGAAATTTATATGGAAATTAAGAAGAAGATGAAAAGGGTGAGTGAAAAAGAATCTGCCAAAGATCTAGAAGAAAGAGATGAATTCCATTCCCATAAAGCAATCCAAGACATGGATGGGCATGAGCAAAAGGACACATGAGTGGACAAATAAATAAACAAAATCCCTAAAAACCCATGGCCCTTCACCCACATAAAAAGGAAGTACTTTTCAACCTTTCCCCCTTTTTCAAAGGTGTTAGGTAGAGACATCAGAAGCTTCTATAGGATATTTTCCTATCTTGTTCTGAAAGATAATTATTTGTTTATTTTATTATTATTATTATTTTATTTTTTAAAAATTGTTGCTTCTTTCCCCATCAATGGGGTAAATTATTGTTCTACCTTAAATATTGTTAATAGGTTCAACTTCCACCAACATCACATGCATGATCCTCAAGGTGGGTCCTCTAGGTTTTCTCTGGATCCAATTAGGGACCTTAGAGGCTAGAATATCCATTTATACCTTGAATAATTAATTCTCTTCAACTTAATTATTATGTTAATTTTTATATTTTGTTTGGTAGGGAAAATATAAAAATTGTAAAAATATCAACATTAATTTATGCCAAATTCTGAGGGTATCAGGATGTAGTAGTTTGCAAGACTTATTCAAGAGATCCCGCCTGCCTTTTTAAATATCTTCCTAAAAGTCATTAGAATTCTTAGAATGACAGATATTTAAAATAATTAAAACTAGATAATTTTATGTGCAAACATTTTCTTTTGTTTGTTTGTTTAATGGTAGAGATAACTGAAAAGAAGTTAAAGGTTTAAAGCTAGAGCTTTGATTGGAGAATCAATTTTTTTATACCAAATTTCTATTTCTAATTTATTTTATGCTTTGCTAGATTTGAAAGACATTATGAGCTTGTTTGGAATTGCATTTAAGAAATAAAGTTTTTAAGTCAAAAAAAGTTTTTGAGTAAAAATTTTATTTTTAAGTTTTTGTTAACTGTGCGTTTTTGCCGAACATGTATTTTTTTTCTTCAAATGAATTTTTTGAGTGTTAAAAGTACTTTTAGACCTCTCAAACGCAATCTCAAACAGATCCGATGTGTGGTTGTTAAATTTGAATTTACTTGTGATTCTTAGGATGGCTGTGAAAACGTATATTCACCTCCTAATAGGCTAATATAGATATACTCTGTGTTTTATCATTTATATATAAATTGAAGTTTTATCCGAACCTATCATTGGATACGTGTTCATTGTATATTCATCATATCTGTCAAATGTCAATATGATTGGAAACTATAAATTAAAGCCTCGAAGAACAGATAAAGTTTGATTTTAGTCCCTGAAATTTATAAATTTACAGCCAAATATATAAATAACTTTAAAAAAAAAAGCCTCAATTAAGGGGTTTTTTTTTTTTACGAATAAAAATGCAATTTTGTATTTTTTAAATTGCTTGTTTATAAATTGTATTTTGAAATCTCTATTTTTTAAACTGCAACTTTTAAAACTGCTGAAACATTTGTTAATATACATGGCATGCGAAAATGAAGATGCCTTTTTTTCTTTTTTTCTTTTTTCTGTGTATTTAATTATCGAAAATGATTTATAAATATATAGAATGATGTGTATGTCTTCTAGCTGATTATTGTTTTTTTTTTTGGCTGAGCTCAGATGCTACTACTAATATATATCCTGAAAGGTAGGTATACCTTCTTTTCTGAAGTAACATAGGAAGAACCTAAGTTATGATCTCCCTTTCTTCCTCTCTTTTAGGGCAATTAACCCATTAATTTAGGTCCCATGTACTTAACAAATCTGATGACATTTTTGAAATAAAGAGATTGCAAAGTAAGTTTAAAACTCTAAGAGACAGGCCCGACTGTCTGACTTATTGATCAAGGCACACGAGTCACACAACAATGGAAGGCCAATCTTGGGTTTGAAATTTTCACCAAATTAGTCGGAAGGAAATATCTTCCAAGGCTCCAACCTATTTAAAATACTGCAAAATGTTTATAAACATTTAAAACATTAATTTAAGTTAGTAAACTGTTATTAATGACCTTAAGAATTTAATGTGGTTTATAGACACTTTGTAGTATTTTAAATAGATTAAAAGAAATTTTCTTCTAAACTGGTTTGAATGAAATTTCTGTCCATTAAAAAAAAAAAAGTAGTGATTTTAAAAACTCAATTTTGCTTTTAAAAAAAAAAAACTCAATTTTGAAAATCGGGAAAAATACATTTTACCCCCTGAAGTATTCGATTTTCACTTTTACCAAAGTTTAAAAAGTGACACTTAACCTCTCAAACTTTCAAATTGTGGTAATTTAACCAATTTGACCTTTTTATTCCTAAAATGCCCTCATCACATTTTCTTTAAAAAAAAAAAATCCAAACGGGGTGGCCGGCCACCACCTATGGGATGGTTCGGCCACCCTAGCATATATTTATATATTTTTTTGGTTTTTTCTTTTCTTTTTTTTTTTTCAAGAAAAAATGTGAAGGGCATTTTGAATAAAAATAAATAAATTAAATTGCCAATTTGAAGTTTGGAGACTATGTTACTTTTAAACTTTGAAAATGAAAATCGGTGGATACTTCAGGGGGGTAAAATGTATTTTCCCTTGAAAATCCTATTTATTGAAACCACAATCCAAACCAACCTAAGTGGTTAAGGTTGATAAGTCTAACCTATTTAATTAAATGAGTTGGGTTATGATTGATATAGATATAAACCCGAGACACGATATAATGACAAACAATTTTTTACATGACTCACAAACTCAACATAAATTCTATACAAAATTAAAGAGTGTGCATCAAATTATTATAATCTTATACATATATTTTAATATCATCCAAATCCAACACATGAACGCAGATAATTAAGAGAAAATGATAGGGGGAGTGTTGGAATGAGATAAGGTGGGGGGATTAATTTATACAATCTTATATATATATTTTAACATCATCCAAATCCAACACCTGAACGCAGATAATCAAGAGAAAATGATAGGGGGGTGTTGGAATGAGATAAGGTGGGGGGTGTTATTAGGGGGGACCTATATAATAGAGGGTTGGACACTCACAAACGTCGGCATCACACGCGCTACCTACTCCTCTCTTTTTGGGCGGTAGTTGGCAGCTGTCCGACGTAGGCTCATGTGCTCGGTTGCGGCGGTGGGGCCCTCAAATGTCACCCTCCAGCAGCCAATTGGACCCCTCTAGGCTCTAACCTTAATTATACACCTTTCTTTTTCTTTGTTTATCCTAACGCTGACGTTTTGTCCTACCCCACCTTCTTCTTTTGGCTTTCCTTCCTTTATCGTTGTGTTTGGTTCTTGATTAATTTGCCTAAACAAAGATTACTAGCCTTTCCTTTTTGGGTTAATAAAGAGATTTTTTTTTTTATTTTATATGTTTCCTCTATCTAATAATAGGATTATACAGTACTAATATACGGATCATAAACCTAAACATTAGAATCATCTTTACAACCAATCAAAAATTTGAAAAAAAAAAAGTTTTGGGTATAATATGTTATTTTGTTAGACAAATTGTTAAGGAAAATGTTAGGGGTTTTCTTATAGTGTTCTCACAGACTTACGTAAAACATAATTTAAGAAAAAATAAAATTGTAATAGCCTCCACCACTGGTTTTTTAAGGTATTAGCACCAAATTTGATGCATTAACATCAAAATTGAGGCATTAGCACCAAAATTAAGGCATTAGCACTAAATTTAGGATGATCAAATTCATTTTGAATGATACCATCCCTAAAAGGTTAACTTTTCATCCTTAGGTTTTAGTTTTGAATCCAAAAACAAATTTTAAAGCATTAGAACCTAAATATTAACTCATAAAATTAATCTGTTGGTAAAAAAATGGTACTACAATTTTATTTTTTCTTAAATCATATTTTACGTAAGACTGAAAAAACGCTAAGAGAATACTACGGGGAGAATCCCTAGCAAACCCCAATTGTTAAAGCATCTCCAACAATTTTATTCATTTTAGGCAATAAAAAGTTTTATACTTATTATTTTTTCAATACAAACTCCAACATTTTTGTTGTTTTCTTCAAGTATCTATTTATTTATTATTTATTTTTTAGGATTGTTTTCTTAAACCAAGGAGAAAGAGAAACAATTAAGAAAAGGGTTAAATGCCTTGTGCCTTATTCTTCCTATGGTTTAACTTTTTTTTTTTTTTCTCCTTATAGTTTACTTTTTATTATAGGAGGGTACATTTAGTTTACTTAAAAGACGGAGATAATATTGATACATCCGTCTAAATTTTGCCTAAAATTTGATAAAATGTCATGTCAACACCAATAACAAATTGACACATGTCTATATAATTAATTAATTTTTATATATATATAATTAAAAAAAAAAGAAGTTGGGCCCCTTGGTCAAATTGGGGGTGGCGAGCGACCCCCATGGTCAAAGGGGGTGGCTAGCTACCCCGTGGCCAAAGGGGGTGGCTAGCTACCCCCCAAATGGCCAAGGGGGTTGGCTACGGCCACCCCCAAACTTTTTTTTTTAAATAAATAATTAAATAAAATTTTGATGCTTTTAATTTTTAATTAATTATATAGACACGTGTCAATTTGTTATTAGTGCTGACATGATGTTTTGTCAAACTTTGGACGGAATTTAGATGGAGATATCATTTCTATCTTTAGGCAAACCAGAAGTACCTCATGTAATAAAAAGTAAACCCTGGAGGGTACAAAATAAAGAAGTTAAACCACAGAAGAAATAAGATATTTAACCCTTAAAAATATATATATAAGTAATCAAAAAGCAAAAAATGTGTTTTATATAATAAGAAAACAAGCTGATAAAGGTTATTTTTGTCTCGTTTTAGCTAAATACATACAATATGAAAGTTTTAGAGTATTTGCTGAAGTTGTTTTTAAGATTGTCGAAACTATGCGATTATGTAAAAAGCAAAGAAAAAAGGGGGAAAAAACAAAATACAAAGAGTTGACGTAGTAGTTCAACAGTGTGCCTATGTCCACACAAACAAGTCGCTAATATCACTATGTCGAAAAAAGATTAAGGTTACTACCACTTGTTAAAACCCTAATCTAATACATTGAAATTTCCAAAATATCTTTAATTATTATACTGGCGAACCATGGGCCACAAGAGCTTCACTTAACTCCGTCCCATGTGGCCTTAATTTGTACCATAAGCAAGTGTTACTTCCTCGTTTAAAATATGAGGCACCATCACTATTCACTAATACAAAATTTTCAAATAATTGGATTAATTATGTCAAATTTGCTACTTTCGAGGATGAGTGTGACTCCCATGAAAAACTTGATTAGTGGGACCTATGTTCTCGTATCATATTACAAATAAATAAATAAAAAACTTTACGAAACTCTTTTAAATTCATACGTGTTTTAGAATGATTCTTTCAAAATTCAAGAACTTTTAATTTCATCTTCTTAAACTTTTAATTTGATGCAATCTCCTTATTCAGGCATTATATTAGACGGTAAAAAGGATAAAATGACCTTTATACCCTTTAAATTTTTATAAAATTTCAAATTTACTTTTTTTTAATTTTTAGAAAATGAAAATTGGTGGGTCTTTTGATATTTTTCAGTCTCCATTAGGATATAACGTCAAATCCTAACAGAAGGGAATAAATTCCATCAAAATTTGAGGGGTGATTTTTTTTTTAAAAGAAATGAGGAGAATTCAAAGCTGATATTTTAATTCACAACAAGTACACGAATTGGCTTTGTTTTCTCGTAGCAGAAGAATCTCTAAACCTTGTGAAGTAATATGAAAGCATTGGACCACTACCCTCCATCGTACATATTTGGACCTACCTACTAAATGGGACTGTATAAGCTTTTGATATCAGATGTCTAATTATTTGCCTAGTTTGTTAGTACTATGTGACCGTTGGTTTAAGATAAATGCTTCCAACTGTTTTGAAAGTCTCATAATTTTGTTACATGATCTACAAATTCGGCATAAACTCAATGCAAATTAGTGGATTCAAGTTGAAATGTCTGGCCTATTTGAGTAAAGGAGTCGAATTATAGTTAACTCAAAGCTCACACGCGAAAAAAAATTATCAACCCTGCTCAAATCTTGACATTTAGTGTCTGGTCAATCTGCAAAACCTTTTCAACTTCTTCTGATAATTTGATCTAACATGTGGAAATGTAGAAATTATTTCAAGAAGAAGAATGTTAGACTTACATATCTTTTTTAATTTGTTGACACATGTTAGCATGTGACTAGATAGTGTTAAGAAAATTTATAATAGTTGACTTGACTTTAATCATATAACTAGTTTAGAGCCTGCACTATGTGTCGGGGTTATTTTTAATATTTTTTTTCATATATAATTAAGTCAAAAAGTCTTTAAAATATTATCAACAACAAATTTTATTTTCTTCTCTGAATTAATAAATTAGCTGCCAAAAATGACAAATATTCATCAGATCATTTTAAATCATAGTTTTACTTAATAGCATAAATCCACATATCCAATAAATTTAAAATTTCATAAATTTTAGTTCGTATAAATTGAAACGTGCTAAATATTTGTTCCCATATATGCAATTTAAAATGAAATATAAAGAAAAAAAATCAAAATAAAAACCTAGAATAATCAATTATAGAAAATGATTGATTAATTATATTATTCCAACAATAATACCACTTCTCTTCTACTACACAATCAATTATGGTAAACTTTTGTCTAACAAGAGTTGAACTTTCTTCATAAACAATCTTTTTGAGCAAGTTTACTATTACATTAACAAAAATAAAGAAGTGTTCTAAAATATATGAGCATGTTGATATCTGATTATAGTTATGTTTACTAATTTTGTAAATAAAAGAATGGTGGTAGTATAATATTTCTTTTAAAAAAGAAGAAATAGAAAACTGCAGCATGAATATTGGAATACCCAAAAACAAAAATGAATAACAAAAGTCAATTAAATTTACAAAAGAAAATTTGTAACTTGTATCAAATAAAAATAAGTAAATTTGAATAAAAAATAATATATAAAGATAATTTAATGCATTACAAATAAAACCCATATGTTTTAATTGTCTCACTAAAGGGCTATTGAAATATACATTTTTCATACATTTGTACTAAAAAACATAGATACGTGTTGCAATTCTAAGTACTCTCAATGTCAAAACTCGACTTATATATATATATATATATATATATATATATGATAGTATAAAGAGAAAGTAAGAGAAGATTGAATTTTTTTTAAAAAAAAAGAAAAAGAAAAAGAAAGAAAGAGAAGATTAAAAGAAATATAAAGAGTGAGATAATTTGTAAACATTTTGTTTTTTTCATTAAGACAACTAAACATAAAGGAAGAGAAGATGAAATGAAAATTAGATAAAAAGAGAAAAAAAAAATTGAAAATCTTTTATTTTCTTCATTAAGAAAATTTAATGCATTACAAATAAAATTCATATGTTTTAATTGTCTCAATAAAGACTATCTAAACATACATTTTCATACATATTGATATACAAACATAAAGCAAGAGTAGATAAAAAGAAAATTAGATAAAGAGGGAGTAAGAGAGAATTTGAAAAGATTTTGTTTTCTTCATTTAAACAATTCAATGCATTACAAATAAAAACCTTATGTTTTAATTGTCTCACTAAAAGGCTAACATCTAAAACGCCATGTGTCACAATTCTAGGTATAAAGCGAGAGAAAAAAAAAAGTAAGCGAAGATAAGAGAAAATTAGATAAAGAGAGAGAAAGAGAGAATTTGAAAAGCTTTTGTTTTATTCATTTAGATAATTCAATGCATTACAAATAAAATCCTTATGTTTTAGTTGTCTCACTAAAATGCTAACATCTAAAATGCCATGTGTTGCAATTCTAGGCATAAAGCAAGAAAAAAAATAATAATAATAAAGCAAGAGAAGATAAAAAGAAAATTAGATAAAGAGAGAGAAAGAGAGAATTTGAAAAACCTTTTGTTTTCTTCATTTAGACAATTCAATGCATTACAAATAAAATCCCTACATTTTAATTGTCTTACTAAAAGGCTAAAATCTAAAACACCATGTGTTGCCATTGTAGTTACTTTATAATAGGACCCATTAAGGACATGTGTCGCAATTCTACATACTCTCTAAGCCAAAACTCGGCTTTTATATATATATATATATATATATATATATAAAGCAAGAGAATATAAAAAGAAAAATAAAGAAAGAGAAAATCTGGGAACCTTTTGTTATCTTCATTAAGACAATTAAATATATTACAAACAAAATCTATACGTTTTAATTGTCTCATATTGATATATAAACATAAAGCAAGAGAAGATGAAAAGAAAATTAGATAAAGAGGGAGAAAGAAAGAAAGAATTTGAGAAGCTTTTATTTTCTTCATTTAGACAATTCAGAGCAAGACAATTCAATGCATTACAAATAAAACCATTATGTTTTAATTGTCTTACTAAAATGCTAACATCTAAAACACCACGAGTCGCAATTCTAGGCATAAAGCAAGAGAAAACAAAAATAACATAAAGTAAGAGGAGATGAAAAGAAAATTAGATTGTCTTACTAAAAGGCTAACATCTAAAACACCACGAGTCGCAATTCTAGGCATAAAGCAAGAGAAAACAAAAATAACATAAAGTAAGAGGAGATGAAAAGAAAATTAGATAAAGAGAGATAAAGAGAGAATTTGAAAAGCTTTTGTTTTCTTTATTTAATTATCTCACATTAAGATATAAATATAAATCAAGAGAAGATAAAAAGAAAATTAAATACAGAGAAATTTTTGTTTTCTTCATCAAGATATCAATTAAATACATTCCAAATAATATAAAGATAAATTAAGAGAAGATAAAAAGAAAAATAAAGAGAGAAAATTTGTGAACCTTTTGTTTTCTTTATTAAGACAATCAAATATATTACAAATAAAACCTATATGTTTTAATTGTCTCATATTGATATATAAACATAAAGCAAGGGTAAATAAAAAAAAAAATTAGATAAAGAGGAAGAAAGAGAGAATTTGAAAAGCTTTTGTTTTCTTCATTTAGACAATTCATTGTATTACAAATAAAACCCTTATACTTTAATTGTCTTACTAAAAGGCTAACATCTAAAATGCCATGTGTCGCAATTCTAGGCATAAAGCAAGAGAGGGAAAAAAAAAAAAAAGTAAGAGAGGATGAAAAGAAAATTAGATAAAAAAGAGAGAAAGAGAGAATTTGAAAAACTTTTGTTTTTTTCATTTAGACAATTCAATGCACTACAAATAAAACTCTTATGTTTTAATTGTTTCATTGAAAGGTTAACATCTAAAATGCCAAGTGTTGCAATTCTAGGCATAAAGCAATAGAAAAATAAAATAAAATAAAGTAAGAGAAGATGAAAATAAAATTAGATAAAAAGAGAGAACGAGAGAATTTGAAAAGGTTCTGTTTTCTTCATTTAGACAATTCAATGCATTATAAATAAAACCTTTATATTTTAATTGTCTTACTAAAAGGCTAACATTTAAAACATCATGTGTTGCAATTCTAGACATAAAGCAAGAGGAAAAAAATAATAATAAATAAAGCAAGAGAAGATGAAAAGAAAATTAGATAAAGAGAGAATTTGAAAAGCTTTTGTTTTCTTCATTTAATTGTCTCACATTGAGATATAAACATAAAACAAGAGAAGATAAAAAGAAAATTAAATACGGAGAACTTTTTGTTTTCTTCATTAAGATATCAATTAAATACATTCCAAATAATATAAAGAGAAATTAAGAGAAGATAAAAAGAAAAATAAATAGAGAGAAAATTTGTGAACCTTTTGTTTTCTTCATTAAGATAATTAAATATATTACAAATAAAACCTATAAGTTTTAACTATCTCATATTGATATATAAACATAAAGCAAGAGTAGATAAAAAGAAAATTAGATAATTAAAGAGGGAGAAAGATATAATTTGAAAAGTTTTTGTTTTCTTCATTTAGACAATTCAATGTATTACAAATAAAACATTTATGTTTTAATTGTCTCACTAAAAGGTTAACATCTAAATTGCCATGTGTCGCAATTCTAGGCATAAAGCAACGGGAAAAAAAAAAAAAGTAAGAGAAGATGAAAAGAAAATTAGATAAAGAGAGAGAAAGAGAGAATTTGAAAAACTTTTATTTTATTCATTTAGACAATTCAATGCATTACAAATAAAACCCTTATATTTTAATTGTCTTATTAAAAGGCTAACATTTAAAATGCCATGTGTCGCAATTCTAGGCATAAAAGAAGAGAAAAAAAAGAATGTAAGAGAAGATGAAAAGAAAATTAAATAAAAAGAGAGAAATAAAGAATTTGAAAAGCTTTTGCTTTCTTCATTTAGACAATTTAGTGCATTACAGATAAAACCCTTATATTTTAATTGTCTCACTAAAAGACTAACATCTAAAGCGCTAAGTGTCGCAATTCTAAGCATAAAGCAAGAGAAAAGAAAAGAAAAAACATTAAGTAAGAGAAGATAAAAAGAAAATTTGATAAAAAGAGAGAGAAAGAGAGAATTTGAAAAGCTTTTGTTCTATTTGTTTAGACAATCCAATGCATTACAAATAAAACCCTTATGTTTTAATTGTCTCACTAAATGGCTAACATCTAAAACGCCATGTGTTGCAATTCTAGGCATAAAGCAAGAGGGAAAAAAAAAACATAAAGTAAAAGAAGATAAAAAGAAAATTTGATAAAAAGAGAGAGAACAAGAGAATTTGAAAAGCTTTTGTTATCTTCATTTAGACAATTCAATGCATTACAAATAAAACCTTTATGTTTTAATTGTCTCACTAAAAGACTAACATTTAAAACCACGTGTCGCAATTCTAGGCAAAAGGCAAGAGAGAGAGAGAGAAAAAGAAAAAAAAGCAAGAGAATTGAAGATGAAAAGAAAATTAGATAAAGAGAGAATTTGAAAACCTTTTGTTTTCTTTATTTAGACAATTCAATGCATTACAAATAAAATCCCTATGTTTTAATTGTCTTACTAAAAGGCTAAAATCTAAAACGTCATGTGTCACCATTGTAGTTACTTTCTAATAGGACCAGTTAAGGACACGTGTTGCAATTATAGGCACTTTGTAAGCCAAAACTGGGCTTTATATATATATATATATATATATATATATATATATATGAAGCAAGAGAATATAAAAATAAAGAGAAAGAAAATTTGTGAACCTTTTGTTTTCTTCATTAAGACAATTAAATATATTACAAATAAAACCTATACATTTTGATTGTCTCATATTGATATATAAACATAAAGTAAGAGAAGATGAAAAGAAAATTAGATAAAGAGAGAGAAAGAGAGAATTTGAAATGCTTTTATTTTCTTTATTTAGACAATTCAATGTATTACAAATAAAACCCTTATGTTTTAATTGTCTCACTAAAAGGCTAACATCTAAAATGCCACATGTCACAATTCTAGGCATAAAGCAAGAGAGGGAAAAAAAAAAAAAACTTATATATATATGATAGTATAAAAAGAAAGCAAAAGAAGATTAAAAGAAAAATAAAGATGAAAGGAAAATTAGATAAAAAGAGAGAAAAAAACAATTTGAAAACCTTTTATTTTCTTCATTAAGAAAATTCAATACATTACAAATAAAACCCATATGTTTTAATTATCTCACTAAAGTCCCCAAGAGGTAGCTCAATTGGCTGTGAACCACACCTTATGAAGTGTAGGTCACAAGATCGAATCCCTCCCCCTACCCTTGTGTGGACATGTCAAAAAAAAAAAAACTCACTAAAAGGTTATTTAAACATACATTTTCATACATTTGTATTAAAAAAATTGACAATTGACACGTGTCGCAATTCTAAGCAATCTCTACGTCAAAACTCAGCTTTTATATCTATATATATATATGATTACACGTGTTAGCAAATTATAAAAGAATTGTTGGTGGAAAATTACCCGAATGAAAAATGAGAACCCAGTAATGTACATTACCACAATAAGTCAATGATGCATTGGGCACAAGGTAGTGAAAGTTAGAATATTCAAGTGGAAAGTATGAGAGATTAACTCTTGTGAAGTCTACTTGCCTCACCAGGTGAATAGATTGTCTGAGATTTGTTGAAGCAAATGGACTTTATAGGAACTCTTTCATATTTGTTGTCTGAATTATTAACGGCCTGAATAACAATATTGATGAGAATCTCTACCTACTTGAAGAAGTGAGCTCCATAAAAATTATCTCACATTTACTGTTTGAATTGTTAGCAATTCGAATAATAAAATTACAATCATTGTCATAAAAGTTTAGGCGGTGGGAAAAGTTAAACAAAGTTTGGTGAGGTAATACAAGATCATTGATTAATTAGAGAAAAAGAAAAAGAAAAGAAAGCAAAAACCTAGGTATTAAGAGGGTAGAGAAGAAGAGGATATAGTGGGGTTTGGATGGGTGTTGATGTTGTTAGGTGGTGGTTGCTTAAGGGTGATGGTGATGGATCCCAAAGTCCTCACCCCACAGGGGTCAACTCTCTGTCCCTTTCATTACACTTAACCTCACACTCTTCTTTTCCTAAATTGATTATTTTGGGCCCTTTATCATCATCTCTCACTAACTAAAACCCCTGGCCTGCTGTCCTTCACTTTATTCTTAAATTCCCTACCTGCCCAAAACCTTTCACCATTATCTACCAAGACACACACATAAATGTGTGTGTATATATATATACACACACACACATGTAGAGAGAGAGATGTCTTCGATGGGGGTGGTGATGATGGGATTTTGATACTAAATCTTAGCCGTCCAAGTGCTGCTTCTCCAATTAATTTGATCAGGATTTTTGTTCTATCTTGTAAGGTATGAGTCAATTGGCAAAAAGAGAGATCATATATATCACATGAGGTGGATGCCCTTTCTACCAACCTAAACAAAACTAGAAAGATGAAGTCTTTTTCAATTGTAACTAAAAGATAAAGAGAAAATTTTGTAGGTTACTGTAGACGTGTCTGCAAATGGAAGATAGGATAATTATAGGAAATTCTTGCAATTCAGACAAACCAGTTATAGAGAATCCTAATCTACATTTGCGAGGTAGGATAATTAACGGGCTACTACTTTGGAGAATTCATGCAAATCTACTCTAATAGCGGTCATGAAAAATTCGTCACCACCTACTCCTTTTCAATTTGGGATGTTTTTAACGTTTCTTCATATTAGAATAAAGCCAACAATTTTTGACACGATCCATGAATTCAATACGAAATTAGTGAATTAGGGTTGATAAGTTTGGCATTTTTAATTAAATGGGTTACGTTATAGTTAACTTATATAATTTTATACCTATACCTTGACATGTTTCAAACTTGACACTTGATATTAAGGGCTGACAATATTTTGGCACGACAGACACGAATCCAACACGAAATTAACAGATTAAGGTTAAGGAGTCTAACCCATTTTATTAAATGGGTCAAGTTACTTGTTGATCTATATAGTTTTATATTCATACTTCGACACGACTCGAATTCAACATCTGAATGTACACAAAGTGTCATACCTAACTTGGGCTATCTGATTCTGAAACTCACTTAATTTTGTATAAGTACATTTTGTGTAAACCGATGATTTATAATGTCTCAGCAATATTACTGAAATCAACGGCAGAGAATGGGCAAGGGGACAAATGTCTTCTTAGACCGCTTAAAAACGTAAGAGTTCAAATTAAACAAATGAGGGACTCAGGAGTTGAAATTAAGAGGGTTAAGAGTTTTGGAATTTTGATTATGAAAACTATATATATAGTAAATAATGTAAATTCATGCTCATCATGATGGATTAGACTTTGCAAGCCACTGTATGCCAATGTTAATTTCAAAAGGGGAAATAACAGAGAATATAAGATCAAACGACACATCTTAGTCCACTGGTTGTGTCTGAAGATTCTCTGCACAGAAAATTCACGTTATTAATCATAAGCAGCACAAAGATTTCAACTACATAATTTACAACAAAATGATTTCACGGGCATACAATTCTGTGCAGAATGATTGAAGCAACCAACAAATGTAAGAATTGGGTACATGTATATGGGTTAAAAAACAGTCTCAAATGGTCTGCACCTCCACGAATGTTGGCTCATGTTCGTTTATGCTTTTAGAAGGTGGTTTTTGTTTTATTGTGCGCGCGGTTTTAAAGAATTTTAATGTGATGTGAAGATAAAAGTAGTTTTTAGAGTTTAAATTTTTTGTTAATACTGTGTGAAAAAAAAAAAAAAACCTTTGAGTAAGACTGACAATGATTGACACAAGACCTGAGCCAAGTCCAGGGGTCTACAGCTTGGTGGTAGATCGTCCCGCTAGGGTAATTTTGGATTAAATATCTGGTCACACTCATGTAGGTGTGAATTTGGGAGAATTTTTCAAAGAGTTTTTTCTTTTTTTACAAGTAACTCGGAAGAGATTTGATTGCTCTGTTGTAACTTGTAATTCATGAAGTCAACGATGCCGTGGAGGGTACGTGGAAAAAGAGCACATGCTAGCTCTTTTAATTTGGCAATTTCCGACAAACAACTACGCCTAACCCCTGGAGGCTGACATGGCTACAGCCGGCCTGTCAGAAATGCTGAATTTTTCGTTTCAAATTTGAAAATTAAAATTCCATAGAATTTTCGCCAGTCTTTCTTTTCCTTCTTCTTGTGTCATAGTCTTTGTTTTTGAATATTTGATTTAAGTTAGCATGTTGTTATCTTGAGTGACGATAGATGATCAAGATGATCTAGAAGCTAACACATATAGACCGGCACAAGCACATCTCCACCTTTATTTTTTTTTTTGACAATTCCTCCACCTTTATTTTAGTCTTTTTTCTAAGCTTTTTTTTTTTTTTCTAAGCACCTTTATTTTAGTCTTAAAGAGATGGGATTAGGTAATTATATGAAGATGACAAGCATTTAATGTAAACAAACTTTTCTCTACATTTAGCAAATCTTTAATTTGTCTTTTGCTTTCATCATCCCACCAAAGTTTGAACTTTATATTTCAAAAGCTCACAAGATTAAAATAGGTTTATTGGGTGCATTTCATTTTCATCACAAGATTAAGATTTTTTTTTTTAGTGGAAAACTGATCATGGCTACTCCAACTTCAACCACCGTGCAGATTGTGAAGAACAACTGCAGGCCATTGATGAAGACCAGCGCCGGATGGTAGGTGAAAAATCTAGCAGACAAAAACTCAACTTTTGTGGTTTGTAATGATTGCGTACAATGAATGCATAATCTTTAAGGTATCCCCCAGCTTTCAAACAGAACATATGCAATATCCGTTAATATAGGTAGCAGTCTGCACATAAAAAAAAAGAAAAAAAAAAGGGGAAAAGTCCACAAACTCCTTTTAAACTATCACCAAATTGACAATGTCCTTCCCAAACTTTCAATTGTGACAATATTCCCTTTAAACTACCAAAACATTGTTAATATTCTCCTCAATGACAAAACTACACTCAGTAAAAAAAATATTAAAACTTCTTAAAAAAACATAAAACTAAAAACAAAAAAAAAAAAAACCAAAGGGTGGAAAATTAAAAATTAAAAAAAAAATCCTTTGTATAAGAAAAAAATGAAAAATTTTCAATTTTTTTTTATAAAAATTGATTTTTTTTGGCTTTATAACTTTTTAAAATAAAAATTTCTGTTTTTTAAAAAAATAACAATTTTCGTTTTCTAGAAAAAATGAAAAAAAAAAATATTTTAAATAAAAATTTCCTTTAAAATAATCATTTTTAAAAATTTTGTTTAAAAAAAAAAATTCGTTTAAAAAATAATTTTAGTTTTAAGATTTTTTTTTAAAAAAATCTTTCTTTTTAAATTAAAATTTTTCATTTTTCATTTTTTATTTTTAGTTTATAGGGGTATTTTGTCTTATTGAGAAATATATAAGGGTATTTTAATCTTTTTGTTAGCCTTAGGAAGGACATTGACAATATTTTGGTAGTTTGGGGGAGACATTGTCACAATTACAAGTTTGGGGGAAACATTGTCAATTAGGTGGTAGTTTGAGGAGGGAATATGGACCTTACCCTAAAAAAAATGTGTTTAATTATCATCAACAATTCCATACAAGAGGAAAAAATGGTGGGGGTTGGGGGTGTGTGGAATTTCTTTTTGGGAGGGGGGAGGAGTTTTGGTTTGAAGAAAAGCACCGAATTTAGGTACTGATTGACCCATAAATTAGATGCTATAGTTTCAAGAAAAAATGAAGTATTTAGAAACTGCAGGTGAAATATGAGAACGCAACAGAACTAGGTCTCCCTTGCAGGGCCCTTCTTTGCAGCCTCTGCTGCTGCCTTCTCTGCATCAATATCGGCTACAATGGCATCGATTTCAGCTTCCTCGAGTTGGCGCAGCCCATGCTCTTTTGTCATCACGGCAATTTCTATATTCTTCCCTCCACTCTCAACAACCTAATTGATAAAATAAACAAAAGGGAAAAGAAGATACCAATTAAATGTTTATTTGTTTACATAAACGAAGGAAAGAATGAAATGTATTACTAGCCAGCCATGTACTATATGCCATATTCCTCTATGGCCACCCAACAACTCAAAGCAGCAGTCAAATGAGTTTGATGTCCTCGAAACCAAGACTGATTTGATTTACGTTGCAAGCATCCCATTCGACCTTGGCTTAAGGGCAACCATCAACCAGACTCAACCAGACCTAATGTGCTAGAATCCCATCTGATCTCCATAAGATCATACTCGAGCCTTTCATATCAATGTTCAGATCATTGAATTTCAAGGCGGGTCCAATAGCCAGGAGGTTTCATTATTCTTGGTTAGTTATCATTGTATTTCGCTCAGGTTTCATTGTTTACTTGTTTAAGTGGTTCTCCTTATACAACTTCTTTCTTCCAACTTAATATGAACCCTCTTCCACCTTTATATTCCCATTGTTCCTCTTCAACAACATAATCAATACAAAAACAGCTCAGGGAACATAGAAAAGTACACGTCTGGGTGCAAATTGTCTTAAATGAATAAACAAATTGATTCTGTAAGAGAATAAATAACCACTTTTATGCACCAAAACTTCTTGCCAATTGTAAGAGATGTTTGGATCTACAAAGAAAGTATAAAAATACTCTTTAAGTACATGCAATGACAACTACGATATCCATAAATAAAGATGTGAAGTGAAACAAAAGTTATGATGCATACAGCTACGAGCCATACTGATTGTAGGAGCCCTTTCATACAAAAGCATGGGATAATACGATTCATTAAACCAATTAGTCAGGATGAGGGATATGAAAATCACTGCAAATTTACATGGGTGCCCCCTTTGGTTTTAATGAAATCCATTTACTTATAAAAACAAAATTTCTTGGGGAAATTACATTTTACCCCCTGAAGTATCCACTCATTTTTACTTTTGCCTTCAAAGTTTAAAATATGACACTTTACCCCCCCAAACTTTCAAATTGTGACAATTTAACCCATTTAGCCTATTTATTCTCAAAATGCCCTCATCTCATTTTTTTAAAAATAAAAAAGAAAAAAAAAATCAAAAAAATATGCTGGGGTGGCCGAACCACCCCATAGCTGGTGGCCGGCCACCCCGTTTGGCCTGGGGTGGTTTGGCCACCTAGCGGCCAGGTTGCTGGGCGCCAACCACCCCAGTGGCCCAAGGGGTGGTTTGGCCGCCTGGGCCAAACACTCAAATTTCCGTTTGGCCCCCACCAGTGAGCCAGGGGTGGTTCGCCGCCTGATGGGCTGGTGTGGCCGAACCACCCAGTGGCCCAAGGGGTGGTTCGGCCACCCCTTGGGCCAAACACTCAAATTTCCGTTTGGCCCCCACCCTGTGGGCCACTGGGGGTGGTTCGGCCGCCCCCAGATGGCCGGCCTGGGTGTGGCCGAACCACCTAGGCAAAACAGGTGGTGGCCACCACTGCTGGGTGGTTCACCACCCCAAAGATATTTTTTGATTTTTCTTTTTTTTTTGGATTTTTTTTAAAAAAAAAAATGTAATGGGGGTATATTGGGAATAAATGGCTAAATGGGTTAAATTGCCACAATTTGAAAGTTTGGGGTAAAGTGTCACATTTTAAACTTTGGAGGCAAAAGTGAAAATTGGTAGATACTTCAGGAGGGTAAAATGTAATTTTCCCAAATTTCTTTGTAGACATCAAGAAACTCAAATCAGTCTCGCAATAATATAACAAAGTAACTCATATAGAGTTCCAAACTCATTTTTTCTTTTTAATCAAGTAATATCCACAGCCAAATTAAGCTACGTTAAAGTGAAAAGGCCAAGTAAAGGTTTCAGAGATCCTAATTGGAAGCATGTCACATCATTTGACTGACTACTGAACAAAATCTATGCAACATCAATTCAAAATATGCAGCACCAATCAAAAAGAGTTCTGTTCAGGTGGTCTTAATACATATGAAAAGGAATAAGTGCAGGATAACACTCTGACCCCGCACACACTGATACACAAAATACACAAACTCATACACATAAGCACAAATGCACAAGGTGGAGTAACTTACTTCAAGCAAAGCACGAATCGCCAACTTCACAGTTTCTTGTCCAGAAGTTTCTTTATAATTCTTTTCTAGAAACTCCCTCATTGAATTTGAATTTCTCCCAGTCGCATTGGCTTTCCACGCTTGAAATGTTCCTGATGGATCTGTCTGATATAGAGATGGGACACTAGTGTACGGGTCAAAACCTGCAATCAAAGTTGAAAGGCCAAATGGTCTTACACCCCCACTTTGCGTATATTTCTGCTGCATACCTGCAATGTAACGTGTTATATATTCAACAGTTACAGGATCCTCAACCGTAAGCCTATGGCTCTGACATTCAATGCGTGCTCTGTTTATCAGCACACGAGCATCTGCTTTCAAACCGGCACAGGCCAATGCAACGTGATCATCCAAGGACACGATCTTCTTAACCGATCTGAGAACATATGCAGCAGAAAACATGGTGAACATGAAATGGCAAGTGTGCTAGACATAAGCATTAGCCACAGATTTTCAGTAACATGTCCAATTGTTAACGTTAAATGCAGGAACACAAATCCAACAACAAAAGCATCAATAATCAAGCTTTAGTGAACTAAGAATGTCACTTGGCTCTTCACATGATGTAAAGAAACTAACCAGCAAACTTATTAAATCCAAAAATAAAAGCACCAAATATTTGAAGCATATTTTTAGAAATGCGCAATAGAAAGGTGACCCATATGTGCATTTGACCTCAACGCAAGGCAAGCCTAAGCATTACAACATAAGTATCAAGCAATTATTTTTGTGTTATTGAGCAAACAAAATCAAGAAAATAATTTTATAGAAATAAAAAGAACAAAGAAATACATAAAATGGAATTATTTTGATTAGTAAGCAGACAATCAATTAATTCATAAATTCCTAGAAATTCATTATAAATTTATACATAACATTGTCAGCGTTTGACAACATATCAGTCTGTCAATCTATCACATTCTCAAACTCCAATAAACCATCCTATTAAACTGGGATTGGAAACAAATAAATTCCCATCACAGAAAAACCCCTAATTCACAAAACCCGCCTAAACCCCAAATCAAAATTACCGTCCCGACAAAACCCGAAAACACAAACTTTTCGAATGCAAGTTTTTCGTAGGCACAGCCGCAAAACTATATATATATATATATATATATATATATATATGTATGGTGGATACCTGGAGTCTTGGAGTTTGGGTGTGGACTTCTTTTCGACGCCGAGAACGACGACATCGGAGCCGCGGACGCCGACGGCGGCATTGCCTTTCCGAACAGCTTCGAGGGCGTACTCCACCTGGAACAAGTGCCCGTCCGGCGAGAAAACCGTTATCGCTCGATCGTACCTCGCCATCTTCTTCTTCTTCTTTAGCTTCTCTGATTTAGTTATTCCGCTTTAAATTTCGGCTTTAGCCTTTGTGCGAGTGTTCTGAAGAAATAAAAACCATTTCTTTTGCGACAAGGCACCGAGGGAGCGAGTTCATGGGGAACGACATCGTTTGCTCTCTTGAGGGTTTGTTTAGCCGGGTCAACCCAATTGAGAGTTGGGTTGGGTCCAAGGGCAGCCCAAGCCCAACTTTAAGCTCAGCCTAATCCAACTTGGGGTTGAAGATTTTCAATTCAACTTTTTTTTTTTAATAAGTTGGATCCTAATCATTTAAAATTGAGAAATGTCACACATCCATCTTTTCCTAATTTCTTGTTCATCTTTCATATAAATTTACTATTGAATATGTGAGACCTATACGTGATCCCACGTATTTAATGGTAAATTTGCCTATCTTTTGTATGGAGATGCGCAAAAGATAGAAAATAAAAAAAAACAAAAACAAAAAAAACACCCAAACCAAACACTTCTCTCTTGAAATTTTGAAGTTACTATATTCTTGAATCCTAAGTATTGTTTTTAAATCAAATTGTTATAAGGGTCATTGGAATGGGGGTAAGAGTTGGTACAATATATAAATGAGCATAGGACCTAAGCTTAGAACATATTTTTTTTATATAAAAGCTAGGCTCACTGCATGGAGATAGGGCCGGCTCATGCCCTAGGTGAGTTAGGCCCTTGCCTAGGGCCCCCAATTTAATAAGGTCCAAAAAAATTTTGTTTGGACCAAAAAATTTTTTTAAAAAAAAAAAAAAAATTATTTTGGACCAAAAAAAAATTTAAGGCCCATTTTTTTTCAATAAGGCCTAAAAAATTTTCATCAAAATTTAAGGCCTCAATTTAATAAGGCCCTAATTAATAAACTCATTATAAATTCTAAAAATAATTAAAAAATAAATAAACAAACCAAAAAAAATTGACAAAGCCAACTTTTCCACGGCATGGCCATGCAGCAACAATGCCCACCGCCAAAAACACAGCAAGAACCATCCCTTCATTGTTTGTATTGGTGAGAACCCATCCCTTCCTGACATTTCTTGTATTTGGTGAGAACAATCTCATCATAGCCTATTAGCAAGGCTGGCTCATGCCCTAAGGGAGTTAGGCCCTCGCGTAGGGCCCCCAATTTAATAAGGCCAAAAAAAAAATTTGTTTGGACCAAAAATTTTTTTTAAAAAAAATTTTAGGCCCATTTTTTTTTCAATAAGGCCTAAAAAAAATTTTCATCAAAATTTAAGGCCTCAATTTAATAAGGCCCTAATTAATAAACTCATTATAAATTCTAAAAATAATTAAAAAATAAATAAACAAACCAAAAAAAATTGATAAAGCCAACTTTTACACGGCATGGCCATGCAGCAGCAATGCCCACCACCAAAAACACAGCAAGAACCATCCCTTCATTGTTTGTATTGGTGAGAACCCATCCCTTCCTAACATTTCTTGTATTTGGTGAGAACAATCTCATCATAGCCTATTAGTCTATAACTATTAAGTCCTCTCTCTCTACGCTAGAACAAAAAATCTCATATGTCATGATTGTCATCTTACACTTGACTGCTTGAGTGTATTTGGGAACAAATATTTTTGTAATAAACTCATCTGATGCTAGAACAAATTAAGGGAATAGCAGAATAGGAATAGGCATTAGGCAACGGCTTCTGATGCTTGGAGTGTATTTGGGGTGCATTTGGAATAGGAATAGGCAACGGTAAAGCCTAAAGGATATTGGTTAACGGCCAAAAATAAAAAAATTTATTATGTTTAAATACCACTATGTATCTCTCTATTTGCCACCTCTTCTCTTTGCTCCTCTTCTCTTTGCTCATCCTTCTTTGAGTTTATCTTCTCTAAGTGCTAATTTTCTCTTGCTCTCCAAGTCTCCTATCTCCAAGAACCGGTTCATAATTTCTTTGCCAAATTAGGTTCTATTGTTCTATTTTTGTGATTTATTTTATTATAGTCATAATTTTTTTTTTGATAAATTGTGTTTGTTTAATTTGTTAGTATTTTTAATTAAACATGTCTACTAGAAAATATGCATCTGGATATGAAAAACTTAAAAAAAAAAAAAAAAATAGACAAATTGATTGAATCTCAAAAAGGAGCTCTAAATAAATTTGTTATTAGCAATAAACAAAATATTGAGGATAATTTAGGTAAAAAAACTCATAAATGAACAAGAAATTCATTAAAAAGAATTAGAAGATAATGAACATATTATCGATGTAACTAACTCTATTGTTACAAATATTTATGACCCAGACCAATGGAAAAATATTGATGCAAAATTAAGGGATTTGTTAGTAGAAAATGGTCCAATAAGATACAATACTATAGATTTTCCTAAAGATAAGAACTCTAGGCATTTTTCTAATACATATTATATACGAAAATTATCAAATGGGGAGCAACATAGTAGAAAATGGCTAGTCTATTCAAAAGATGTAGATAGAGTATTTTGTTTTTGTTGCAAGTTGTTTAATTCAAAATCTAATAGAATGCAACTAGCTAATGAAGGAACTAATGACTGGAAAAATCTTAGTACTAGACTAAAAAGCCATAAAACAATCAATGAACATATTACTAACATGAATGACTGGATTGATTTAGAAATGAGATTGTCAAAAAATAAAACAATTGATAAAAATGTCCAAGAACAAATTAACAAAGAGAAAGATAATTGAAAAAAGGTATTGTTGAGAATTATTGTAGTAAAAAATCTTGGTAAGAATAATTTGGCATTTAGAGGACAAAATGAAAAGATTTACCAAGAAAATAATGAAATTTTTTTAAGTCTAATTGAAATGATTGCAGAATTTGACCCAGTAATGTAAGAGCATATTCGTCGTATTAAAGATGAAAAAATTCATAATCATTATCTTGGGCATAATATACAAAATGAATTGGTACATTTGTTAGCAACAGAAGTAAAAGAGAGTATTATTGAAAAAGTTAGAGAAACAAAATATTATTCAATTATACTTGATTGTACCCTTAGATGCAAGTCATCAAGAACAAATGTCTCTTATTCTAAGATGTGTTAATATTTTAGAAAATTCAATAAAAGTAGAAGAACATTTTGTAGAATTTATAACAGTAGATGATACTACTGGAGAATGTCTTTTTAATGACATGATTGGGCTAATCAAAAACTTGATTTTAATATTGATGATATACAAGGACAAGGATATGATAATGGATCTAATATGAAGGGAAAAGAACGAGGAGTGCAAAAAAGACTATTAGATATAAATCCTAAAGCATTTTACACACCTTGTGGTTGTCATAGTCTTAATCTTGTACTATGTGATATTGCTAATTCATGTCCTAAAGCTATATCTTTTTTTGGAATTGTACAACGTATATATACTTTGTTTTCATCATCTACAAAACGATGGAAAATATTACTAGATAATGTGTCAAGTTTAACTCTTAAGCCATTATCACAAACACGTTGGGAAAGTCGAATTGAAAGTATAAAAGCAATAAAATTTCAAACTCCACAAATAAGGAAGGCTCTGCTACAATTAGCAAAAACAAGTGAAGATCCTAAAACAAAAGGTGAAGCTAATTGTTTAGCAACCTATGAGATAGAAAGTTTTGAATTCTTATTGAGTATGACTATTTGGTATGATATTTTATTTACTGTTAATACTGTTAGTAAAAATTTACAATTGAAAGATATGCATATTGATGTTGCTATAGATCAATTAAAAGGTCTTATTTCCTATTTTAAAACTTATAGAGAAAATGGATTTGCATCTGCTATGATTTCATCTAAAGAGATTGCAACCATAATGGAAATAGAACATGTTTTTTGTGAAAAACGTGTAAGTCGTAGAAAGAAACAATTTGATGAGGATGCTAATGACGAGACAATACAATTTGCTGAAGAATCTTTTAGAATTGATTACTTCTTATATATAGTAGATCAATCTATTTCTTCAATTCAAAGTAGATTTGAACAGTTTCAAATATACAAAAATATTTTTGGTTTTTTATTTAATTTTAAGAGATTAAAATCACTATATGATAATGGTTTGCAAAATAAATGTCTTAATCTAGAAGGTTTCTTAAAACATGATCTTGATGGTTTAGATTTATTTTGAGAACTGAAAGTTTTAAAAGAAATTTTACAAATAGAAGAAAGTGCTCCAATTGACATATTAAATTATATAAAAAGACTTGATTCTTTTCCAAATGCATGTGTTGCTTATAGAATTTTATTGATAATACCTGTTACAGTTGCTTTTGCAGAAAGAAGTTTTTCAAAATTAAAATTAATAAAATCATACCTAAAATCAACAATGTCACAAGAGAGATTAAATGGATTAACCATATTATCAATTGAAAAAAAGATGTTAGAAAATCTTGAATACAAAAACTTAATAAAAAATTTTACTTCTCAAAAAGTGAGAAGAATAAATTTTAAATAAAAATATAATATATATTTTACTTTAAAAAAATTTTGACAAATTTTTTTCTTTTTTTGGTTACTTTGAAAAAAAAAAAATTACTTAAAAAAAAATTTTTTAGGCCCAATTTTAAATTTTCGCCTAAGGCCCCAATTTTGATTGAGCCAGCCCTGCATGGAGAATAACTCAACATAATCAAACAGCTCTAAGCCCGCTAGCTACTAGCATGCATTTAGTGAGTATATTCAGTGGCACCTCACTATAAAAAAGAAGCAGGGGTTTAGGTAAATTTATTTGTCTCCCTTAAGAGAATTGAAATCACCAAGAGAATTAACTTAAGAGACCTGTCGAGGCACTAGTAGAAAGAGGGATGCCAAGAGAAGAGAAGGACTAGGTAGGTAGGTAGCTAGTAGTAGTAGTAGGTATCGTGATTTTTTCCTTATTAGGAGAAACAAAGAAACCAATGAGAGTGAGTGGAAGGAGGAGCATATGCATGGGTGGTGGTGCACCTTTGGTTTTGGGTGCGTAGATCTCATGGTCAGCCCTCGTGCAACAATAGATATAATGGAATTTTTTTTTCTTTTTTTTTTTCGGAAAAATTACTTTACCTCATGAAGTTTGAGGTGTTTTTTAATTTGAACCTTAATACTTAAAAATTTATAATGTACTCTTTAATGTTTCAAAAATTTGCAATTAACACTTTTCGTTACTAATTGCCGTCTAAGTAGGCGAAATGATATCATGCTTGTCTCACATGGGACTTTTATGCTGCGTCTTTCAATTTTGCACTCAACCTAGCTAGAGAAATGATGTAATTGTCCCACATTAAAACCCAACGCCTATTTTGATTTTTTTTTTTCTTGTAAACCCATTTTGGGTGTCGTGTAGGTGTTGGAGTGAAAAAAAGGAGCAAATACCTCTCACTTGCTTCTATGTTGGCAATTTTTGTGTACTTAGATGACAATTAATAACAGATGGTGTTAATTGTAATTTTTTGAAACATTAGGTGGTACATTGCAAATTTTTAAACATTGAGGTTCAAATTAAAAAACATCTCAAACTTCAGGGGGTAAAGTGAATTTTCCACCCTACTTTGCCTTTTTTTTTTTTCTTTTGTTAAAAATGTGATTTTTAGTAGAGATTAATAAAAGCCTATTTGGAATTGCGTTTTAGAAATAAAGTTTTTAAGTCAAAAAGAGTTTTTGGGTAAAAATTTCATTTTAAAGCTTTTGTCAAAAGTATATTTTGGCCATTTTTTGGCTTTTTGGACTCTTAAAAATGTTTTTAATTTTTTTTTACCAAATGAGTATTTTTTTATTTAAACTGACTTTTTTAGTGTTAAAAGTACTTTTAAGCTTTTCAAACGCAATTTCAACCAGACCCTAAGAGCATCCGCATCAAGTTATGCAAAATTTAGTTAAATTTAACTTTCAAAATGTACTTTTTTAGATATAGCTAGTCACTTTTAAAGACTACCAAATATCAAACTTTTTAAATATTTTGCTATTTTTACCAAATATTATTATTTTTATTGTGAAACCAAATTACTTTAACTACCATGAAACTCACTTTCATGCTCACATACATAGAATTATTTTTTGTGCACAATTGCATCTTTAATTCAATAGATTTCATTGATGAATGCATTTAATTTATTAGGAAAAAAAAACAATGAACGTCAATTAATGCAGTTGTGTATTTGAGAAAAGAGAAGTGACGAAAAAAAATGAAAGGGGAAAAAAAGTAAAAAATGAGGGGATGAAACTTTGGAGAGAAAGAAATAGAAAAAAAGAGGAAGAAGAATGAAAAGTGGTGCTAGAATGCAATAAAATAATATAAAATAATATAATAATATTTTAACATTTGCTTTTGGTATCTTTAAATTTGAAGAGGAGGTTTGACAAATGTTATATTTAACATTTGATAGAGAGTTTGATGTGGAGAACTTTTTGTAGATTTTGTTAAAATTTTAAAGAAATATTAGATATAAAGAACTTGATGTGGATGCTCTTAGGTAGACTCCAATCCAACGTTGGAGAGTGTCTTAATTAGGTTTATACAATTTGTTTCAATCCCTTTTCACACAACCAATTATTCCATTCATGAATTTCTCCCTCTCTCTCTCTCTCTCTCTCTACAACCTAGCTAGTTTCCTGTTGCCACTATTATCGTGCCTCACCACCAAAGCACTTATAAGCATATTCTTCATACATGTGTTTCACGGGTCCATAAGTTGACACAATCATACAATCATTTTCTCAGTCAAACTCCCAGCTTTTTCAGATTATCTGACCAGTTTCTTTTTGTTTTCTTCTTTAATATTTTCATCAACAATAATCCAAACCAGCGTTTAGTTTAGGGGTGGACATATTAATCGTTAAACGTTTACCAACTGCTATTGAATTGTTATCGATCGATAATTGACTTTCAGCGATCCTTATTTCAAGCTCAATTCGATTTGATAAGCAGTAGAATTGTCCTTTGTAAAGCATGTGATATGATTCACTAATTACGTAGTTACAAAGAAGTTAATAAATCTTAACATACAAACTTTTTACCAAAATTAATCAACTTAACTAACCGCCTATTAACCAATTAACAAAAAAAGTTAAAAATATTTCTTGTTAGTATGAAGTCGGTTTTCTACGGTTTGGTAGGCGAAAATGTTCATACCACACCGACCGTAACGATACCCAACTCAATTGAAATTGAATCCGTTACAACTGGGACACATATTTCATAACAAAATATAAGATTTACGTATGATTTCCATCCCAACGAGTCAAGTTTCAACTAAAACAAACCCTAGCGCCAGTTACCAAAAAAAACAAAATAAAATAAAATCCAACACAAACATAAAGAATAAGTAGTATTTTTTAGGATGGTGGGAGTGGTGCCATTTTTTTTAATTTTTTTTTTTTTTGGGTAGGCTTTTGACTTTTGAGGTGTGATTTTTGTGGTAGGAGAGTGTCAGCAAACATTTGGGGGGACAGATAAGCTCCAGCCTCCACAAAAGGAAAGTAGAGATTTAAAGTGCTCCCTCTGAAATGTCTATTAGTTGTTCACACCATGGATGCCGATGTCCTCAAAAGGGAAAGAAGGTAACAAAATATGTAATCATAACTTGGGATGTTTTGAATGTCATGTCCCGTAGTGGAAAGTTGACAAGCTGCCACTTGATTTTGATCAAATGAAACCCTAATCAAATCATATCCACCGGCCACTATGATAAACAAAGCAATTAACTATTCTTTTGGATGGCTAAGATATAGAGCCTCCAATTAGGTTGTGGGTTTTGCGGTTCTGGTTCTGCCACATTCTAGGTATCAATGTGTCTATTTATTTATTTATTGCATGGACCACTATTATGTGCCTAAAAAGAGTGCTTGATATATTCTTTTTCCTTTGCGGTAAAAGATTTCAGAATTAATAAATTTTACAACAAAGCACAAGAAAGCATAAATACAAAACCCTAAGAGAGGAAGGGAATGGCTGAAACATACTCCAACAACCATCTTCTCACATTTCCTTTTAGTCTTCACGTTTGGATGACATAAAAGATGAATTTTAAGGGAATGTGTGTAATGAAAGAAACCCTTCCACTTTCCAAACGACGTTGTTTCAACGGATAGTGAAAAATATTCGCAGCCCGCCACCCTATGGATAGTTGATTTGGATATCTGCTCGCCTGGGGTTGGAGTTGGATATCCATCCAAATTAAACTCATGCAAACGGGAGAATCACAATATGTTCCTAAAAATAACACTTAGCTCTAGATCGAAATTTCTTGCAATTAAAACCTCTCGTAATTACTTGTTCTCGCAATCGGGCAAGCATTTGTTAGCAGACACATCGAAAGTCTCTCATAATTGTCTATGTTGGCTAAATTTGATGACCAAAATGCAAATCTCTTTGTATTGTTGTACCAAAAGTCATCCCTATGTTGGACCGTCTGAACGTGAAGCAAGGCCATCCAAATGAGAAGATTTCCAGCAATGCATGGCGCCCGGAAATCTGTTTTTCCCAAGAGCTTCATCTACAAGCTATCCGGATGCGTCATGCTAGAGAGCTAGGGTTTAGTGTGTTTAACTTAGTTCCGTTCGGACACCCGTGTAATTGCAATCCAATTCGATTAAGTTTTTTGTTACGTAGTCTAGGGGATTTGTAGCCTATATATATATTCATCTCTAGAGAACTGCAAAGTTATGTATTCTGCCCTAGAGTACGTGAGATGCTGAGCTAAGAGAGGTTTTATGTATGTGAGCTAGAAAGCGTTTCTCTCTTAGAGTGATAGTTATTGTGAAGTTGTATTCTATAAACCACAATTGAAAAGTCTATCGGAAGGGCCAGTAAAGGAAAATTATGTGAAGAAGATTATGAGTTAGGAGACAAGTTGGAGGCTTGTCGATCTTAAAGAGTCAAGGACTTACAAATGGTTGTAAGTGTCCTTATGTCTATAATCTTTGAAATATTTTCTTATAATGATTTCCTGTGTTTAGTTGTCTTAGAGAGATAATATCTTTGTTTGCTTAATTTACTTCTAGAATTCATAATTTTGACAAAAAAAGTGTTAAGGAATCCCGACAAACTTTTAATTTTGGTGATAAATTAACTGTAGTAATTCAAAATGAAACAAAATTGAGAATGTCTTATCTAAGGTTGTTATTTAGTTGTTTACATATCATTCTTCTTGTTTGGTGAAAATTTGAACTTAATTAAGACCTATCCCACCTAACTAGCAACTTAATTATCCCATTCCTAGCTTAATTACCATTTAAGCCAATATTCAACAGTCCCTGCAAAAAGACATCGTCAAAAAATGATTGCAGGTAGCTGTAATATGTTCAATATTTCAGACCCTTTTGACATAGGAACATCTAGCTCAGAGATGTACAACGTGGGATCGACCTATATATGTAAATAAACGGATATGCATCATCATCCTGCTGATGTCACAAGCCATTATGCATGTGAGAGTAAAGGATTACAGTCATCATTACAATACGAATTAGCTTTAATCTTATATTGATTACAGTGATTAGTGTTAATTCTAGCTAATGCTTCTGCTCACAAGTAGCAGTCTCACATTCTCAATCATGAGTCTCCGGCCCCCCGGAAACTATACAAGGAGATATATATGTTCTCTCGCAAAATCATTTGCTTTAAACTATTAGGTAGTGATGCTGATGGAACCTGTGGCTTTTTTTTCCATAGTTAATTTGTTCTATTTTAAACGTAGGAGGACATGTAATCTTCTGTGATACGATATGCATCACGTCGTCTTTATAAAAGCTGCTTTAATTAGAAACATGATAACTATCGCTTTGTATTAATCGATAGAATATTAGTTAAACAGTTAAATTTATTTTTTTAGTCAGTTTAAGTTTTGGAGATAAGTGATGTTAAATTAGAGTAAATGTTTTGAGTTCTTCACCTCTTGGCCATGTGAATTAAATATTTCACGTGTTAGGACTTAGTTATAAAACGAAGTTTTAATATATATATTAGCAAACATTACTCCTGCTAATTCATTTTAACAAGCTGGAGAGTAATTGGCCTTTAGAATTAGTCCACACCTCCAGACGACATCTAACATACATAATATGCGATATATGATCCTCATGGATTAATCTTGTGAGTATGTTGTTAAAGTATTGATTAAATGATTAAATTTATCTTTTCTTATCAGCTTAAGCTTTTGAGATAATTGATAAAATGGAATAATTATAATGACACCATATATAAGAATAAAAGTGTGATTGCAAATCCGTCGTTATTTGGAGGAGATTGCAGTACTTAATGAGTATATACATACATGATACATCCATATTTTGTGAATTGTTGTAGATATTTTCCAGGAGTTGATCATATTCTTCAACTTTTTCATGATGCCATGTCTTCATCTGGTTAGGAGTGGCATTAGGTCATGTACAACATGTCTATGAGGTCTAAAACAATGGCAACCACACAAAAATATAATACTAGTTTTTTGTGACCACCATGAAAAAACACTAGTACTTCAAAAAGAGTAGTCAAGTTATAGTTTAGATTTTCTAGTTGAGTAAGAAATCAACGTGAGACTTAACACCATGAGCAACTTTCACTTCCATTGGCATTCCAAAATGACTTGTCAAATTGTAATTAGAGAGTATCACCTAGTTAGAAATTAAAGTGAAACTTATTATCTATTAGTACTTTTATAATTTACCCGCATAATATAGGAGTAACTTTAAAGATTGTTACCACTTTCCCTTCAAGTGCGGATTAAGAACTCATGAATTTTGAGCTAGTCGTTATAAAAATCATAACGTTATGATTTTTACTTTGACAAAAATTTGATTGGAGATTTTGGAAAAAGCACTAGCATGTTTCATGATAGTTAACAAACATGTTACACAACTCCATACAGTAGTTCTATTCAAGTATCTTCTACTGTATATAAAACCACACTCGCCATGGTTTCTAAGCATCCATCAACTTCCTTCTTCTTCTTCTTCTTCTCTTCTCTCTCTCTGGAGCATACCATTTCAGAACCATGTTGCCAAGGAGTCGTACACTTCCATCAAGAATCCACCATGGAGCCGTAAGACCAAGCTAATCCTTCCATGTCTTTCTTTGTTGGAATTTTACATCTGTTCTTCTTTGATGTATGTACATGTCCTTCTTTGTCTCATCAGGTGGAAGAGAGGCATGATATCAGGCATTACTTGCAAGTGGAGGTCCAGCCTAAAGCCCAGGCTGAGACTGAAGCCATAAACCCTCAGTCCAACTACTCCAAGTGCTTCGATGATGATGGCCGCTTAAAGAGAACAGGTGAATTTTACATCATTTAGCTTTCGTTTTTTCTTCTTTTTTTTTTTAGTACAACAGAAGAAATGAACTACAACCAACAAACCTTTACAGAACAAAAAACAAGAAAAGCAACATAAAAACCAAAGCTAGACAGACAGCTAGCACCTCAATGCTCCAGAGTACCATGAAGATGACCTTTTTGAATTTCTTAACAGTTTCATGAGTACCAATTAAGCTCATCATTTACCTGTAAAAAGTGAGAATTTTATTTTCATTTTCACTATGTAAAAATTGTTCTATTCTGTGGGATAGGTTATAATTACATGGTAAAAGCTTACATCATCCAAATGAGTACACATGGAACTGATTATGATAACAATATGGTGATGCAGGGACTTTCTGGACTGCAACTGCTCACATTATCACTGCAGTTATTGGGTCAGGGGTGCTCTCATTGGCATGGGCCATAGCTCAGCTTGGTTGGGTTGCAGGGCCTGCCGTCATGGTGCTCTTTGCCCTTGTCAACGTCTATACTTCAGGCCTCCTAGCACATTGCTATAGGGCAGGTGACCCCATTACTGGACAGAGAAATTACACCTACATGGATGCTGTCAAGGCCAACTTAGGTGAGGGATAGTTTCTGTCATTTTAAGATTATTTTTTTCTTTTGATTCTAAACCTGATGTCCATGGTGTTGCAGGGGGGAGAAAGGTCATGTTATGTGGGCTGATTCAGTACATAAACCTGTTTGGCATCGCCATAGGGTATACAATTGCAGCATCAGTCAGCATGATGTGAGTTTCATTAGTATATTGACTCATGTATTTTGCATTCTGTTTTAGCTTTTTTACTAGTTTGTGACAAAGGCTCACATGTTTACCAGAGAGGGAAAAAAAAGATTTGTACACAGAGAAGAAATTATCAATGTCATCTGCTCTTATATTCGTCTTGTTAAATCACCAATTATAAAAGTTTAAGCCAATAGCGCTAAAGTGTGGTGAATTATGAAGTCATGGTTCGAAATCATGATCTCTGACTCCTAATACCATGTGAAATTACCACTTAACCCAAAAACTTAAGCGGATAGAAATTGTTGATTTCGTAATTTAATTAATATTTTAACATGTCTTGCATTTAACTTAGGGCAATAAAGAGATCAAACTGTTTCCACAAGAGTGGTGGGAAAGATCCGTGTCACATGTCAAGCAATGGGTACATGATAACATTTGGAATCATAGAGGTGATATTTTCTCAGATTCCGGACTTTGATCAAGTATGGTGGCTCTCTATAGTCGCAGCAGTTATGTCATTCACATACTCCAGTGTGGGTCTTAGTCTTGGCGTAGCCAAAGTTGCAGGTATGTGACACAAAAAAAACTTTAGCAACTTCGTTTTTATGTACTAGTTATACTTGCATGAGCCAATCATATGTGATTTCTGGATATCTTGACATTCACTTAACATAGCTCTTTTTCAGAAATCATTCAATCAAGGCAGCCAATTAAACTGGTACTTGCATGGTACCAATTAGCCAGTAGCTAACATATGTTTAGAATAACCGCCGCTTTTTTCATTGGCAGAAAATGGGAGCTTCAAAGGAAGCCTAATGGGTATTAGTATAGGGACAGAAACACATGCAGGAACAGTCACTTCCATGCAGAAGTTGTGGAGAAGTTTGCAAGCTCTTGGAGCTATTGCTTTTGCATATTCTTTTTCCATCATCCTCATTGAGATTCAGGTTCTTCAATTATGTACATCTAGCCAAATTTCTTGAGTGTGGTCAACTTCTATTCCAACACATCGAATAACCTTTGCAAATTGTTTGCATCCGCAGGATACAATAAGATCTCCTCCTGCAGAGCACAAGACCATGAAGAAGGCTACTTTATTCAGCATCGCCGTCACCACGATATTCTATATGCTCTGTGGAGCCATGGGATATGCAGCCTTTGGTGATGATTCCCCCGGAAATCTTTTAACTGGATTCGGATTCTACAACCCTTACTGGCTGCTAGACATTGCCAATGTAGCAATTGTTGTCCATCTCGTCGGTGCATATCAGGTATGCACTCTCAAGCAGCAATTAGAAACCAAATTGTTCTACTTGTGATTTGAGTTAAGTCTAAGGGTTTTATATGCATGAAAAACTGCAGGTCTTCTGCCAGCCCTTATTTGCATTTATAGAAAAATGGAGTGCACGAAGGTGGCCAAAGAGTGACTTTGTGACCGCAGAATATGACATACCAATTCTTTGGTCTTTACCAGCTTAACTTCTTCCGGCTGGTATGGAGGACAGTCTTTGTTATCATGACGACCCTAATATCCATGCTCATGCCTTTCTTCAATGATGTTGTTGGAATACTTGGAGCCTTTGGATTCTGGCCATTGACAGTTTTCTTCCCCATTGAGATGTACATCGCGCAGAAGAAGATTGCACCTTGGACAAGCAGGTGGCTTGGGCTTCAGATGATCAGTATGACATGTCTTCTCATTTCTATAGTCGCTGCAGTTGGCTCCTTTGCAGGAGTTGCTCTGGATCTCAAGACTTACAAGCCATTCAGAACTAGTTATTAGGTTGCTTTTTGTTTTGGGGGTTCTTCTAGTAAGGAATAAAACCAAAACTAGCTTTCAAACCCCACCGTACACTTACTGTCAAGTTGCTTGTATATGCTGTGTTGCCAGGCCACGGTCCTTGGCTACAGAGTTGGGATTCTAAATTCGAATCAACCCTTCACTATGAAATTTCGAAATTATTTTCATCCTCAATCACTTCTCAAGTCCTTGATATTTTTGTTGAGCCAAATTGATGCAAGGTGACTTAGTGGGCTGCAGCGAAGAACAACAAATATGCAGTGGATAACTAATTCTAGATCTTGAGACTATCAATGATCTAAGAACTCTTCTTGAAAATCTAGATACTCTCTAGTATTTTGAAGGAAAAAAGAGGAATAAACTCAACTCTAAGTATTATCATTAATCAATATTAATAAATAAACAACTACCGCATTCTTAGGGCTCTAAGTATTTATTTATAACCCTAAGACTCCTAGTCCTAAGATAACAATGACATAAAGTTAGTTTAGAAGTCTACGAAAGAAAACTAAACCAAATAAAAGACTAACAAAGAAACTTAATTCAAATAAAACACTTTAAAGATAAGATAGAATAAAAGACTAACAAATAAACCTAATTCAAATAAAATACTAAAGATAAGATGTTCTGATCTACATCATCCTCCCCAAGTTGGAGAGAATTCGTCCTTGAATTTGGCTAATTCTTTCCACAGTCTTTCGGATGCCCAGTCAACTCATTCCACTCGCCCTTCCTCAAGATCACAACAAGGCCACATCCCATAATAAACGTGATGCTCTTCATCATTGACATACCTTGATGTTTGTCGTGAAAGCCCCACACACCACTTTACCATGTAGACTTGTTGTTTTCTTTTGTGCTTCGCCTTTCCTATAAGCCATGAGAATTCCTAAGGAACTCACAAAGACCCTTCACTCTTTGATAGAAAAGTTGTTTCTGCTCCTAAATCTCATCACAACTTTGATTGAAAGTTTTTGACAAGATAGCATCTACTCCAAGGAAATCAACTTGATGTATAAAACTCACACTTCGTCGGGATAGGTGTAATAGATTGGTGGAGAGGCCTAATCTACCGAGCAATCTTCCTCAATAAATCTATCTTCCTCCTCCACAACCGATTGACTCTTAATCTCCGCCGCCTATCTAAGCACCTTCTTTTTGTTGATTTTTTCTATTTTTTCTATCACAATGAATTCTTTGGGTTGAAAGCAACCTTGGAATTCCAGTATATTGAGTTTGAACCTACTCACCTGCCGATGGGCATGAGCTTGCGCATGGTGTTGACGTCCATGCATTCCGCGCTTCGCAAACGGGTTTTTAGATCCATTCTCATTGTGACTACACATGTTGGATATTTGGGTAGCAAGGGCTTTGATTTGATCCCCCAAAACCATTAATTGCTCCATGTGTCGTCGATATGCAGCGATCAGTTTGTCTTCTACCCTCGTGTACCACGGTCTTGGTTGACGACGACGAATGTTCGAACCATCCATGTCAGCTAAGTGATCGGTAGGGACCCCGTGTTGGGTGCACGCCCCTTCTTCTGCACGGTTAGACCACCAAACTTCTCCTCCATGTGCCACAAATGAATCGATTGGTTGCTCCTTATATGCTGTCTTCGTGTGCACATACACCTCGTTCATGTCTGCCAAACGGTTGCTCCTCCCCATTCATGGAAATTAACCTGGGCTTTGATACCAACTGATGCAAGCATGACTTAATGGGCTGCAGCAAAGAACAACAAATACACAACGGATAACTAATTCTAGATCTTAAAACTATCAATGATCTAAGAACTCTTCTTGAAAATCTAGATACTCTCTAGCATTTTGAAGGAAAAAGAAAAATAAACTCAATTCTGATTATTCTCATTAATCAATATCAATAAATAAACAACTATCGCATTCTTAATTCTTAGGACTCTAAGCATTTATTTATAACCCCAAAACTCCTAATCCTAAGATAACAATGACATAAGGTTAGTTTAGAAGTTTACGAAAGAAAACTAAACCAAATAAAAGACTAACAAAGAAACCTAATTTAAAATAAAAGACTTTAAAGATAAGATAGAATGAAAGACTAACAAATAAACATAATTCAAATAAAATACTAAAGATAAGATGTTTGATCTACTCCACTCCAGTGATGCTCTTCGGTCTTTCAAGAGACCTACAAACTTTATTTTCAAAGGTGCCAGGCAAATGTCTAAAAGTTACATCCACCGATCCTGGTTCTACATCATGTATAGTTGAGATTAGGCTTGCTAATGGACAATATGTTTTGAGTAATGCTAACAATTTTTGACACGACATTAAAATTGAGAAAATTTAGTATGTCAAATTAGAGTTATACATGATTTGAACTCAACACGCAACATTTAGGATTAACAATTTTTTACCTGACTTACAAATCTGACATGAAATTAACAAATTTAGGTTGAAAAGTCTAACATGTTTAATCAAATAGGTCAAATTAGGGTCGACATATATAGCCTTATATTCATGCATTGGCACGGTTCCAACCCGGCACGCAAATACGAATTGTGACCCTAGTTTTGGAGTACTAAACAAATTACAGAAAACCTCTTCCAAGCTTTATCACTGAACCATCCACTGAAATACAAGAAAAGAACAAATACAATCGGTAACATCTATCAAGAACTAGCTATTGAAGGAACTAAGATGAAGTGCTTATATTGTTGCTAGCTATATCTACTATTCATACAAAAGTGCAAAAACTCTGCGGCCCTGCCATTACTTCTTATATTTAGCCTTCCTTTCAGCAGAGTTCGCTTCAGCAGCTGCTTTGACAAGAGTTGTTGGTTTGAGTACACTCTTGGGGTTGATAGCCTTCCTTATCTTGAACACAGCCCAAGCTGTACCAATAGCATGCCCCGCAGCGTCAAACCCCTCATTTGTCACTTGTGCAGCTCGTTCTCCATACCTGCAATGACAAAAAATAGCTTCAGTTTTTTCATTGCTCCCAAGTATATTTTAGGAGAAAGGGAGGAAACCGAGTACAATTACTATATCTTGGCTAAATCCAAGTTCAGGTCCTTTCCAAACATGGGAGAGGCAGCTAATCCGCTGTTTTCCCAAGTTGAATCTGTTTTGCTTTGAAAAACTGTCCAAAAAAATACAAAACAGGTCCAAACCAAGCTACAGGAATTTGAACTGCATCAAATGGCATATGACTCAAGATAAGGTTTTCCATATACACTACTGTCAAGTCAAGCACATCCACGGTCCAACCTTAGTGGAACAAGACCTCATCTAAAGGCACCACAAAAGATTCCACTAAAAACAGAACACACACCATAAAATTGTATTCATAGTGATCATAGCAATATTTATGACATTGATGATGGTGCAATTTCAGTATCAATTTCACCCTCAGATTAAGAATTACCTCTGAGAAACAAGCCCAGTAGTCACAACTGAAGTGGTTGACATGACGTTCCTTCCAGCAACTTCAACAGCATCACAGACCTTGCCTGCAAATACATTCAGAGCACACATTGAGTGGCAGAAGCACAAAGCACGCCATAGTTTTTAGAAGTGGACAAAACAAGAGACATGAAAACAAAAGTGTCATATCCCAAAATCTTTGGTCATATAGCTATTCCTCCCTCTTTACCCTTTTCAAGAGCCTCCTTGTATCTTATGAAGCTTCCAGTCCCAACTTGACCCTCTATGGATCAGTTTTTATATCTCAGCTCCTATACATGTAATGTATTATAACTATCTTATATCTAAGAGAGAGCTGAATTTCACAGTACCACACCAAGTTCCAACCAGGACAGATCGTCTTCAAACGAGGCTGCCTATTCAAATTCTAGACTTTCTAAACAAGTAGTTATCAATAAATCTTCTTTCTTAGAAGTCTGAAAACAAAGCCTATGAATAGAAAATTTGCACTTCAAACTAGCATACTATGAGTAAAAAACAAGCAGCTTAATTAGTGTCAGCTAGCTTTGGTAGCTACTAAGTGAAAAAATATTAAATTACAAAAGAAGAACAAAGAATTTGGCATCCAAGTACTAGTCAATCTAGATGAAGCACAATCCATAACAAATGGCATATATAGACAAGGAAACATAGAGAACGAACTTTCAAAACACAAGTGTTGCCCATCACAGGATGCTGGTGGACTTGAAAATATTAGGCTGTAAGACACATAAAAGGGCATTGAGAGCAGAGGAATATGTGCAGTTGTAGTTTGAGCAGCTTTATAGTTTTTTGTATGCTTCCAATAGCTACCAATATAGAAGGTTAAAACTCAATATCAAATCATAAGTATGATAATTGTATAATGGCGCAAAGTCCTCGCCTTCCTTCCCCTTTTACCACTAACAAAGAACGAGGGGAAAAAAGAAACTTCTATTGACACAGCATTCCAAGGCATAGACTAAGCAATTTTTTTTTAAAAAAAAAACACACACACACACACAGAGTTGACAGGAACTTACTGAATCCATCCAAGGAAGCAAGGACAATTTCTCCAGGGAGAAGGCTAAAAAATTTCTTGCCCACTGTAGAGTTCACTATTGAGCTTGTAAAGAATCCAGACACTTTGACAACCCCAGAAAGGACTCCAGAAGCCACCTTCTCCGACATCTTTGTCAACTTTTTAACCCTACAAAAAATTCAACCAATGTCAACTATTTTACCCTAAAAAGATCAACCACAATATTCTATTCCATACAAAATGTACATAATCCAGACAAAAAACAGGGACATGAACTACAATATAGACAATCCAGAAGAAAAACATGAGCCTTAGATATAATATAAGACGACATAGGAAGCCGTTAATCATCTGAAGCCATAAAAAATAAAAAATAAAAACTAGATCATATATGCTTTGAACAAATAATAAAACCTTGACTTTCAAGCTTTCCACTCTGCAGTGGAAGATCACTAGGATTGTTGAACAAAATCAACAGGCAATCTAATTAATGACAGAAAAATGGGAACTCACTCTCTCACATTCATAATCATAATTAGTTCTCTAATGGAAAAAAATTCCAGACGAATGTATGGCAGCTTTTTTTTATCAAAGTCGAAAGGTATTTTAGAAATTCTTTGAACAAGATGTTAAGCAGTCCAAACAGCATAACAGCATATGCGCCTCACAACCTCAATGAACATAATTCAATATCAACCAGCTCAGCTTAGTAAGGTTCACAGATAGCAAAAATTACATTCAAAATCACACGCTTGAAAATACAAATAAACTAAAAAGAGACATAGTTTCTATTGGAGGTCCAAAATTTATAAAAATGGATAATTAAATATGCATGAGTCCAACCATCCAAATTAACCAACTCAAATCAGTAATGAGAGTACAAAAAACCAAACATTGATATACAACTTATCAGAGATTTTAACATGTATTAGAGCTTATTCATTTCTTATTTCAATTAAATATTTCAAATGCTCGGCCTTATTAACATTTAAGGAGAGTTGGTGCCCACACGTGAGAAAAATATTAGAATATAAATTAATTTATTAAACTTTTGAGACAAACTACGATTAAATTCAAACCTTTCCATCCTCTTCATCACCTCCGGGCTAATCTCCGAATTGAACCTCTGACTCATCCTCTTCTTCAAGAACTCATTTCCCCACCTCAACCTATCAACAGTCACATCACCGCACCACAAAATGCCCCTAATCAGCTGCCCCGACCCCGCCGCAATCATCCTCGCCACGTGGCTACTATAGTCCTCCACATTCGGCGCCAGAGTCGTCCAGTACGCCGCCGAGCTCTCCCCCATCAACTCCTTCTTCTCCTTCGAATCCAACTCTTCCGGAGTCATCTCCCTCGCCACCGAGCCATCCAACACCTCCCAATCCCCAAGATCCCCAACCTTCTGCACCGAAAAACAGCTATACTTCTCCAAAACCCTGTCCAATTCCTCCAACAAAGCCTCTTGTCCCTTCGACGCAATCGTCAACCCATAGTTCAACATCTCGAACTCTTGACTCCCAAAATCTCCATCATCATCCTCGCCATTTCCCACCGATCCAGTTACCGGAACCCGAAGAGAAAAGAAGTAATGCGCCTCATCGAGCTTCACGGCCGCCTCGTCCTTCGCCAACGGCCACTGAACCTCATCGCCTACACGAGCAAGAACTGCGACGATGTTGTCGCCTTGCCTGAGGCCAACTATGGCGAGCTCACCGGACGCGAGCTCCACACTACGGTCTTTCTCAATGAGGTGAACCAACACGCCTGGAACCCTGACAATAACATCTTCGGAGGAACTTAAAGAGGTCCCAGAAACGGCGTCGTCTTCGGCCGGGAAGAGATTCTCGGCGAGGCCGTTCACGTCAACGGGAGGGTAGAGGGACGAAGACTGAGCTGAAGAAGAAGTGGGGTTGGTCGAAAATGGAGAATTGGCTTCTGGGTTAGAGAGAATGACTTGTGGGTAGAGACGGTTTGGGGTTTGTGAGGGCTTCGAAGCAGACATGGTGGAGGTCGTGGGTTTTCGATTGGATGAAGGAAAGTATATAGAGATCTGCGGAGTTTTTACGTGCCCAGAATCTTAGAACTGAAGGAAACGGAAGGCGTGTCGGTTCGGCTTTCAAGTGCTGGAAGGTTACGTGGCACGCAGGAAAGAAGCCGCGTAATAACCGTGGAGGCTGGTTTATGCAAAACTGCAGGACTGAAGAATCGGGTAGTTAATACCGCTAATCGTCCCATCTATTAGTATTAGAGTCCGTTTCGAAATGCGTTTTTAAAAAAATGGTTAAATGCCTTTTCGGTATTTGTTCTTTGAAATAAAATTAAATAGTTATCTTAGTTTTCAAAAATATCATATATGATACTTGTAGTTATTAAATAAATCGATTTAGTACTTTTGTTAGGATTCCGTTAGTTTTTTTAACAAAGTCATTATTACTTGCGTGGTGTATGCAGACGGTTTTGATGCCACATCTTATTAAATAATGTTAAAATTATGTAAAAATAAAAATAAAAATACTTAAAAAACCTACAAACTCCCTAAAAAAAACAAAAGAAAATCCATTCTCTCAATTCTCCTTTCCCCCAATCCCTAGGTTTTTGCATACCCAAATACCATCTGTGGCATCCGTCCCTAAACGCCGTCGTTGTCCCCCTCAACGCCATCGTTGTCCACTCCTTAACACGCCATTGCCGTCCACTCCACAACACGTTGTAGCCGTCCACTCCTTAATACACTGTTGCCATCTCACCGTCGTTGGTCTTCCTTAGCCGTTGGTCTTCCTCAGAGAAAAGATTTTCCACCATCACCCTTCGTCTGAGGTAAGTTTGTTTCCCACTGAATTTAAAATTTGTTGAGGAAGACCAACCACGGTGATATGGCGACGGCATGTTGAGGAGTGAACAGCGACGACGATGGCGACGACAACGACATTGGGAGGGACAAAGATGGTGATGGCGTTGAGAGGGACGGCAACAGCGACAGCATTGAGAGAAGGATGGCAAAATGGGAATTGAGTTTGCAAAAACGTAAGGGTTGGGGAAAGGAGAACGGAAAGAACACAATGGATTTTTTTTAGAGAGTACGTAGGTATTTTTGAGGTTTTTTAATTTTCGTTTTTTTAAAACATAATTTTAATATTATTTAATCTAATGTGGCACTTAAAAACCCAGCTACCACGCCATGTACGCCTTAAAATTATAGGTACCACGCCATGTGTAAGGGTAACGTGGCACTCCGTTAAAAATTAAAACTAATCATAACAGAAGTATCAAGTGAGTTTATTTGATAACCATAGGTACCATTTATGATATTTTTGAAAATTAAGGTAACTATTTGATTTTAGCTCAAAGCACAGGTACCGAAAAGGTATTTAACTCTTTAAAAAAATAATTTGTATTTTTAAATTAAATCATAATTTTGGGGAAAATGTTAGAAGTTCTTTTTGTAGTGTTCTTCTGGTGTTCTCCTAATCTTACGTAAAACATGATTTACAAAAAAATAAAATTGTAATGGCCTCTACCACCGGTTTTTTTAGGCATGATCACTAAATTTGAAGCATTAACATCAAATTTGAAGCATTAGCACCAAAATTAAGACATTAGCACCAAATTTAGGATAATCAAATCCATTTTGAGTGATACCATCCCTAAAGGGTTAACCTTCCACCCTTAGGTTTCGTTTTGAATCAAAAAAAAGTTTTAAAGCATTAAAACCTAATTATTAACTCATAAAAATTAATCTGTTGGCAAAAAAATGGTACTACAAATTTTTTTTTTTTAAATCATGTTCTACGTAAGAATGGGAGAATGCTAGGAGAACATTACGAGAGAACCCCTAACAAACCCCTAATTTTGGAGTGTTTAGAATTACAATTTTAAAAACTCAAATTTTAAAATCGTGAAAAAAAACTGCGATTTCAATAAGTTGACTAAATGATGCTAATTTGAAAATGTGCGAATTTAAACCAAAATCATGATTTCGCTTAAAAAAAATATTTAAGGCAATATTTACCTATTTTATCTGAAATTGCAATTATATGCTAATTTTACCCAAACGCTCAATTGATAAAAAAGTACTTTTTAATATGTTTTAAATCTCAAACATTAACCACTTATGGTCTAACCATTTTTAAGGTGGTGAGAAAAAAATCTTTAATCGATGTTATTTTGTTGTTTAAATATATACAAAATGTATAAATCTTTAAACAATAAAATAACATCGGTTAAATTTTTTTATTGATTTCAATAAGTATTTATTTAAAAAATTACGTTTTTTAAAATTGTGTTTTTAAAAACTACCTTTTTTTTCTTTCAAAAAGCATTTAGTAGTGCCGCTAACGGCTAACTGATGGTTATTAAATTACGGATAAAGTTTTCCTATAAATTGAATTGGAGGAGTTTCCTTCAACCTAATTTATAAAAGTAACATGTGTGTGTGTGTGTGTGTTTTTTAATAACATATGAGATGCACATGAGTTTTAATAAAATTTAGAAAAAGAACATTAAAACACCTTGGGTCGGTAGTCGGATTTTTTTTAAAATTCCTAAGTTTTTTTTTTTTTGACAATTTACCCCTGAATAAATCGAAATCACAATAAAATCTCTACCGTCAAAATTTTGCTAACTGCCATTAGTCTGGGTCAAAATGGTGCATTTTGACCCATTAAAATATTAATTTTTTAAAAAATTAAATCTAAAAAAAAAAGAGAATGCAGTGGTGGCCAAACCACCCCTATGGCCACCCCCCTTTAGGCTTGAGGGTGGCCAAACCACCCCTTTAGGTTAAGGGGGTGGTTTGGCCACCCCCAAAATTCGGTCATCCTTAGACCGGCCGGTCTGGGGGTGGTTGAACCACTCCCATGGCGAAGGGGGTGGTCCGACCATCCCAAAAGGCAAAAAAAAGGGTTTTGGGCTTTTGGGGTGGCCGAACCACCCCCTTAGGAGCCACCCCCAGACCAGCTGGCCACTCCCTTGGGCCATGGGGTGATTCGGCCAACCACCCCCTTATGGGGTGGTTCAGCCACCCCTGCATTCTTTCTTTTTTTTTTTTTTACTTTTAGATTTAATTTTAAAATTTAATTTTAAAAAATTAATATTTTAATGGGTCAAACTAATGGCAGTTAACAAAATTTTGATGGCAATGATTTTATTGTGATTTCGATTTACTCAAGGAGTAAATTGCCGAAGAAAAAAAAAACTTAGAGATTTAAAAAAATATGAATGTCGACCCAAGGTGTTTTGAGGTAATTTCCCTAAAATTTATTCCAACATGTTACTTTTATGAATTAGAGTGAAAGAAATTCCTCCAACCTAGCTTAAGAGAAAACTTTGTTCATAGCAGTTTACTAACCTTTTTTTTGTCCTAATCAAATAAGAGAAAGTGGGTTACAGGGGATCAAACAAACATCAAAAAGGTGGGCACCTCAAAAACAAAGCCCAAACTATAACGCCCCCAAAATCAGCCTCGGTGAATCCGATTGAGTCACTGGCATTTCACCCAGTTGAGCCAACTTGTGACCAACTGAGTAATCACCTTTGTAAAAAAACGTTAGAGTATATGTAAAGGAAGGTGAATAAATCTGAGCTACTACAATCATCAAATAAGAACATGGAGGAACTAGTTAGCAAAAAGTAAAGTACAACCAGACAAATGGTAGCGTCTCTTGCCACTCTTCATGGTGATAACCCAGATTACCTAAAGAATATTAACCGCGTTAACCTGACGACTTAGTAAGTAAACCTCACACTTAGGTATGACATGAGCCAATTTAATAAAAGTAAACGTGCACTTTGAGTAATAACCAAAAGAGGGCATTACCTCCGCTAATACACCATTTAATGGGTTTTTAAGGTTTTCAAAGCTTATGGCATAAAACCGACAATAACTACCTATGTGTTTTAATGCAAAAAAGCTAATACATTATAAGTCATAACTCTCATTCATGGTCTACCGAGATATTAACTCTTCTTAACAGAGTTGATGTCGTCGAAGAACCTATAATACAATGTCAGTGCCCCAACCATTATACAACATATCGTCTGTAACATTAGTGGCATGATCGAGTCCGACCCCGATTAGCCCACACCAACTAATGACATACGTCCTATAGTAACCGAACCATTGGGAATGGTTGCTTCAATGTCACGAAACCAATAGATCCAAAGCCCCATATAACGCACACAATTGACCATAATACTCAGTTTATATAGTAAGCTCATGGTCATTCATACTGCACGTACGGTGTACCATGTCTTACGATACATCTTAACAGTTCATTTAATAACATAGTTATCAAGTAATTATAGGAAATAGACATGCTCATATCATATGTGTGGTCAGTCAGTTGACATATCCCACGTTCTACGTAAAATGGGGTGTAAGTGTTTACTTACCTTGCACATTCGAATGAATTCTCCGACTAAGCTAATTCATGTTATAACGGATACAAGTCATCATTATTCTATGCCTTATGAAACCTAGAAATATGGCTAAGCCCAAGCATACACGTGTGAAACTTAAGAACAGGTACTCTATCCACTGACCATACATCCGACTTCGATGGCGTGCTTCCACTCAATGTGTTAAGCACACTGTTTTAAGATTATGACAGTACATGTTTCCAATGGCAATCACAAACCTTTAAACCTCTTCTAAGCTAGTAAAATAGGACATGCAACACAAGAAATCACAGAACCATGATCTTTTGAGAAAACTCTTCGAAAATATAGTTATTTTAAAAGAACGCTCAATGAACACTTGAAATCCTTATTAAAGCATAAACATGAGTAAACAAAGTGATAATGACAAAGGGAACAGAGTTTACCTCGAAGCTAAGTACGGATATAGTCTCCTCTCCTCGGAAACTCTTCTTCGCAGCTCTCTCTCACGGATTTCCCACTCAAAACACTAAGGAAGGGTTCTGGCAGCTTAGGGGCATACCAGGGGAAGGAAGAAGACATGAGAAATGAGAGGAGGGGCGGACTATTTATAGAGAAAGTTCACCACCAACTCTTTGACAGAACAGCGAACGTCCGGCAACTCTAACATATGTCCGTCTTTGCACATTGGTCCAAAAGGTGTCTCATACGTCCAGGTATTACCCAAAGGGTATTCAAAAAGTAGTGTAAGTGTAGCGTCCCAGATTTTAATAGTCTTATTTTGAAAATATTTATTTAATAACATTATTCAATGATTTTTTTTAGGAGTTTATAATATTATGGAGGGTGGTAATTAGAGAATGATAATTGATGGAATAATGTGATAATAAATGGTATATGTAATAATATTGGTAGGTGAAATAGTAATGGTAGGTAGAATAAGTTAAAATGGTAGGTGTAATGGTATTGGTAGGTGAAATAGTAAAATGAGGGTAGAATCGTAAATGAAATGTAGAATAATATCTGGATTTTTTCCTATAAATAGGGCTTCTCCTTTCACAATTTCACCACTCTCTCCTCTCTCTTCTTCATATATTCTTCATTCTTCCACTTTCTACTAGGTCTTTCTTCTTTCGGAAGTGTTTATACGAAAAAGAGAGAAAGGTCGAGACAAAGCGCTACAAGAAAGGAAGAACACGAGGGAGAACGGGTTTAAGAAATTAGTTCAGATAAAATAGTGGGTGATAGTCAGATTGAAACAACTAGATTCTTTTGAAAACTTAAGCCTTGGTCTAAAGGTAAGTACATTCACTACCTCTTCTAAAGTTATCATGTCATGCAATTTATGTATGTTGTAAATACTTATTTATCTTTATTTACATATTATGAAATTATACGACATGCATGAAAGATTTGAGAAAATGAATTTTTGTGAAAAAGACGATGATAATAAAACCCTTATACATGTTGCCCTAAGATGCATCAAAAGAAGTACAATGAAAAGTACAAGAAATGTTATGAATGAGATGTACAAAGAAAAATACAAGAAATGTTACGAATGTTTATGGAATAAAGGCACATGTGTAGAGGAGTATTTTGGCTCCAAGAAAGAAAGAATGAGAGTTCGGTACCAATACTTGGATGGAGGCGAAACCACTGAAGGAGGCTATGCAAAAAAGTGGTATTCCATCAACATGTTGAGTGCACCAAGTAAGAGTTAATTGACGGTCGAGCATGGCTAAGGCCACAGTTCAGTTCTATGGTCACAAAAACCTGCAACCCTCGTACATAGGGGTAATAGTGTACATGGGCCTTAAAATGAGAAAATAACAAGATAATTGCATCAATGATTTACTATGATGATTTATAATGATGAAATATAATGATGATTTACAATGATGCAATGATGATATTTTACAAGAATGATTTATGACGATTATTATTACTAGATGTAATAGTATGTATATGTTATGGGAAATGCAACCATACATACATATATTATTATGGCTGGTTGTTTACATATTTGTGAAAACAGTTTTCAAAACTGAGAACAAGGAGTAAAACTATTTATGGTGGTGGATTTTACTTGTTGGGCCCCTTTGGACTTATTCAGTTTTATTTCTTGTTTTCAGGTAGAGAGCTTGCTGGAATAGAAAGTCGGAATGGGGGAAATAATTATTAAATTTTATAGTCTTTTCAAGTCAGTTATTGTAATAATATAATATTCTGCAATTAAAATTATGTTTTTCTAATTCTACTTGTCATAAAATATTTTGATAAATATTTTATACATTTATCGTACTATTTGAAAATCAAGTACTCTGATAGATCTTATGAATCTTTGCAAAAATTTTATTGTAAAAGAAGAAAGGTGACAAATCTAGCCTTAATGGACTGGGGTTGTTATAGTACATCGGTGGTCCCACGTATGTCCGCTAGTATGGTTTGCAGGGCGTACATCCGATGGTCCCCCATCGTACGTCCACACTACAGGCAGCAGCGTACGTCCGCTAGACCTAGCATATGTCCGCTCCCTAAGGATCAATGTTTAGCATCTATCTTTCTAAGGGTTTAAAGTGTGATTAGGTTAACGCTAAGGGTTTTGAGTCCCGTAAAACACCTTCATTGAAAACCTCTGTTAATAGCTCCTATGGAGAAGATTTCATCTAATAAAATGTGGGTTTTTATTGGGTATTACATAAACGAAAAATGCAGCAATGATATAGATACGGGGAATGGTCCAAAAGAACCAAACAATAGGCAATGATTTCATCCATGGTCCTAGAGAAACCATATATAAGCTGGAATTTTTCCTGGGCCACACAAGATGGTACTAAAATACATAAGAACTCTGCGAAGAGTCTTAAGCGGTAAAGACAACAATCACTGTTAAATGATTGTTGAAAGTGTGGTACTGCAGAGAACCAAGATGGAGTTGTTGAAAGACGATCACCAGCATAAAAAAACTCCCCACAAGATCGAACCACTTAAATGCAGGGAGATTCTAACCCATAGAAAATACGATAAACAACAAAGCCAAATAGGAAAACAACGGAAAGACTACAACAAGAAAACAACCACACAAAGCTGCTGGACCAGTGGAGGAGAGGCGGCTAGATGATATCGAGTGGTGAGTAGCAGGAGATGACGAATAGAAGAACAAAAAAAAAACCAAAAAGAACAGGCAAGGAAACGAGGAAAAACGGAAGGGGGGAAGAGGGAAAGGAGGCGGCGGAGATACGAGAGAGAGAAGCTATATAATTTAGTATGCCTTTTAAAGATTTATAGATACTTGGCACTATTTTAAATGAGTTAGATGATATATTCCTCCATACTAGTTTGAAGGAAATTTATGTTTTATTTTTTATTTTTTGGTTGTCGTTGTTTAAATTTTGAACCTTTTCTTTGACATGTCTACACAACAAGAAGGAAATGGAGAAGGAGAATTCGAACTAGTGACTTTCGCTTCATGAGACGTGGTTCACAACCGATTAAACTTCCTCTTAAGGACTAGTAAAAACTTTAATAGTCAAGCATTTTCCTAAAGTTAAAATGCTCTCCCCTTCTTTTCGGATGCTCTAGTTTTACCTTATGCCTCTATTTAAACTAGAGAGCCACTACTATCTAGATGCTGCATAAATCCTTACATTTACAGCATCCAATAATAATAGAACACATCAGCATGATATACAAGGTAGAATTGACACCAAAACACCCGATCAACAACCCATCCTTTGTCATCGACAAAAGAGGTATTTCTCTTCCTTTTCAAAACCTTTAGATTCGCCCAGACCAGCCTCTTCCGCCATTGTCGTTGCCAAAATCACCAGAAGCAACCACATTGCCTCCTCTATTGTATAAAGCCACGTCACTACCTCCCTTGCATCTAGGTCATAGCCGCATCTCTGGAGGAAATTTTCGCCAGTCCCAGCCGTGAGGCGTGGCCCACAACTAGGTCACGACCAATCTCTCTCCTTCCTTTTTATTGACTATATTGAGTCCAAAATCTGGTGTATTTATTCTAGGGTATTTTTGTCCAATTTGTTTACTTTATTATAGGTGTCACCGTATTATTGGTTGCTGTAAAACACCTCTTTTACACCTCATCCAGATATAAGGTTTTCCCTTTAAGCTATCATCAAAGCTCTTAAAAAGGGAATATGATTCTTTATATGTAAACATATTTATTACATGATATTATTCATACCACTAAATATAACAATATTAAATCATTTTTATTTGAGCTATTCAAATACATAAATAAGTAAAGGGTTATTACGTAGCTAGAGGGGTACATGTAAGGTTAGGCATCGGTCAGTGTCATAGAAACTTTTTGTTTCGCCAAAATGTCGGTAAAGTCGAAATTTTACTAACTTATTTTGCCAAATTTTTTTCCCAACATTGAACCGCGGTTAGTAATGTTGGTATGTGATAAAATTAAAAATTATTGACAATGTTGGTCGGTAACATCGGTTCGGTTAACAATTTTTATTTCGTCTACCAAACCAAATTTGTTGAAATAAAAAAAAAAATGTTCCGCCCATTGGTTAAGTGGTGTCGATAGAAGTCG